>CM059295.1:14422500-14447500 GCA_030340665.1 Neosalanx taihuensis
AGTAAAGTCCTGCTGCAAATGAAGCCTGCAGTAATTCAGTTTCTGTCTTGTTCTGTCTTTTTCAATAAGGTAACCGTACATATAACGCTACTCTGAGATAGGTTTCTCCAGCAACGGAACAAAACGCCTGCATTTACTAAACATAACAAAACAGAAAGGTGAAGAGGGCAGGGCAAGACAGCAGCGAGTAGAATACATTTCTGAGTTCTCAGACCATTTTCTCTGATTGAGAATGACTCAATGGATGGGCTTTGAAACATCTTGACTTTTGAAAACAGTGTCCAGATGACTAAGTCTAACACCTTCTCTCCAAAAATGTGGAGAGGCTTCAAAAGTAACTGCAGTGCAACCCCATGATCTATGATCAATACACTGTGCAAACAGACACGTGTGTAGAATAATGCAGTTTCCGTCATTCCATCTGATTTTAGTGTTTTTATGACATTGTGTCATGTCTGACTAAATGCTCCATGTTTTGCCAACTTTGTTTTGAAGATGTGTTAGCGTTAAAGGGAAACTAACTGAAAGGAAATCATAGAATTTGTACAAAAATGTAATACTGCCTTGGGAGAAAATAATTTTCAATATAAAACACCCACAATGGAGCTGGTATCATGGTCACTGATGACTTTAACACTGTAACCAGAAGGCAACAACAAAAACAACATGATCTTGTCAGATAACACAAACACATCCATCACACATCCATACATTTTATTACTTTATCACACCTCCCACGATTCCTTTCAAACATAGCTCTATTAGAGAGGAGTAATTAATTGACAAATTAAGCACCAATTTCATTACTTTACATCATTTAAAAAATGGAAAGAGTTCTTGATTAGCGGTGACCCAATTAAAAAGAAAAGGAGAGCCAGAGAGCGAGCGAGCAAGAGAGAGACAGAGACAGAGAGACAGAGAGAGAGACGAGTTTGGCGGACTTGCTGTGCCAGAGTGCGCACGCAGCGCTCTCCTTGTCTTTTTTGTTTCTCCCTTTGCAGCGGACCCGCACCTCTCTTCCACTCCCCTGTACACACTGTTCTCCCCCGTACAACGTTTTGAGGATGCACACTGGGCGCCTGGGCACCTGGGCACCTGGGCACCTGGGCACCTGGGCACACTGGGCACCTGGGCACCTGGGCACCTGGGCACCGTACTCACCTGCTGCTGTCTTCAGTCGACCTCCGGTTCAGAGGGTCAAACAGGAACACTGCCTAGACGCGTCTTAAATAGCGCGAGGTTGGTCACTTGTTGGTGTCACGTGACTATAGAACGCATTTGAAGTATAAGTGATGTTTATTGTGTGTTTAACTCCGGTATGGAGTGTTTTTGGTTACCTTTTCATGATCATAAATAAGTGTTATGGATCAGTCCTTATTTTGTCACGTCTGCCCTTGGGGGGGGGGGGGGGGGGCTGCTCTGGGTCTCTTTCTGAGGAGGGCACAGGAGCCGTGGTAACTGGGCCTCCAGATGTCAGCCTCTTCTTCTGCCTCCTACTGGCTCCAGCTTCTGAAGGCTGGAATGTGTTCAATTATATTCATAAATATAATATCATCTCACAGTTGACAAATATAGAACGGATTTGTATTATTCAAATGCAACCTGGGAGGAAGGCATAGGAAATGACAGTGTGGGTATGCAAATGGGATAAGAAGATTAGAAAGATCAGTGGTGCCTGTTGGAAGTGGCATAGAGGGCTTTACTGAGCACCCGAAAGAGAGGAGGAGGAGGAGGCGGAGGTGGAGGAGGAGAGAGGTGGAGGAAGATAGAAGGGGATGGAGGATGGAGAGAGGTAGAAGGTGTGGGGGTGGTGAGGCATAGAGAGGGGAGAAGGGCGAACAGAGAACAGACACACAAAGGATGAAGGTGAAGAAGAGAGAGAGAGAACGAGGGATGGGAGGTTAGAGGGAGGAAGGGAACAAGGAGGAGGGAGTTAGTCTGGGATGGAAGTGAGAGGCCTTGAGATGAGATGACAACGATAAGAGCGCTGGGTTGTGATTTCGTCTATGACTTCTATTGTCCACACTTCAACTTAATGAGGAGCTGAACCAGAGGATACGGCACAAGCGCTCTCCCTCCAAGAAAATTAACTGCAATTAATCACAACGTCAATCTGTGAAAAACTTGGGCAAAACCCCATCAATAAAACATGGTTCCTTCTGACTTAGTTCTCATTACTCAAACTGCACTCAGCTTCTGCACAGGCCTTCCCCAAAATTGACTTCTAAAATGCATCAGTGCAGTTTTCATTTTAGCAGTTTTTTTCCCTTCTTCTTCAAAAAGTTGATCGGCTATCCATTTCTATAGCAACAGAATCTAATAACCCCCCCCCCCTCCCCCCCGTGTCGTCGGAGCACAGAGCTCCTCATTACCATGGTAACAATCACCCTGGTCTTCGTCTGCCGGTTATCATGGCGACAGATCGGATGGGATGACTTCTGTTCAAAGTCATAAAGAGAGAGGAGAACAGAGGAAAGGAGAAGTTGAGAGGAATGGGGGAGGGGGGGGGTATAAAATAGTTCAAATGCAGCTTACAAAGTTTGCACCCAATTACAGAGAGCGAGCGCGGTTCACCAGGGAATATTCTTTTGGGGGGAGGGGAGTTTTTAGGGTGGCCACAAAGCTTTAAATACTTGACACAAAATACTTTGTTTTACACTGAAAGAGATAGATTGATCGAAAAACTTCAGAAACAATCTCTACACATTTGGTTTAGAGACAGTCGAGACATCATCTTGACAGCAATCATGCCAAACCAGAGATAGAAATAGCACAACTTTTAACAAGAGTTAACAATAACTTGGTGTCTTTATAATATAGCGATTTTGTTTCTCCTCCATTCTTCTGGCTGTGTGGGTGTGTGTGTGTGTGTGTGTGTGTGCGTGTGTGAGAGAGGCTTCACACAGGGAATGTGTGTATTTGGAGAGGAATTCATGTCTAGACCATGAGAGAGGCCGCGTGTGTGTGTGTGTGTTGTGAGAGTGAGATAACGTGAGTGTGTGTCTTCGAGACAGAGGAGAGGTACAACGTTTTCCTAGTCTAGGAGAAGCCAGCTGAATTCTTCCATTGTGTTTTCTCCACCAACTCTGTCTCTCTTACTCTCTCTCTCTTTATCTCAACTGTTATTTAAGTCTTATTACATTTCCAAATGCATTAAACACTTTGTAACTTCTATCGTTCTAATCTTTACTGGAGACGCCGACTATTTTTGCCACATCCGTAACTGTAAAAGTGGGCCTAATTGTGTTGCGCGTGACTTAAATATAATTCCAATTAGCTTTGTTACCTCCTTGAAGAACAAACTGTGTCCAAATAAACACTTCTTAATTACACCCACAGGGGATCGTTCTCTGATAACTCACAATTGAAGTAGCTAATTAATTCAATGTTGTTGTTGTTTATTTATTTATTTTTTGTTCTGCTCTTTTTCTCACCCAGCCAACGGAAACCAGGAAGAAAGAAGAGGAAGATTCTCCTGCTGCTGTGATTAGGGGAGGTTGATGCTGCCCGCTCTGTAACTTGGCGTCCGTCCGGCGTGGATTAAAGAAGTGAGCAGCGTTCTGTTCAGAGCACTTGGCCTCAATTTCCCAGAATCCCTCTGGTGGTTTGGAGGCTCTTTGCTGGTCTAATGAGAGGTGTCCCAGCGGCTCTGTACTTCAGAGGGATGGAGGCCTCAGATCTCCTGAGGAGACTTTAATAGCTGCTCCTCTCTCCTCCACCGTTCCCACGGCGATGGAACCAAGCACGCGGAGAGACGTTCGCTGATTGGTCAGCCGGTCCCTCCTAGGCTCTTTGCAAGACTGGAAAAGCTTCTCATTATCAGAAGTAAACAGTTCTGTCAACTGTGCAGAAAGCACATCAATAGATCCACAGGAGTTAGGAGAGGACATGTTCCCAGCATGCAGTGTGATTGTGAGGAACAGGTTCTAAGCGTGTGTGAGATCATGTCATGAAGGTTCCTAGGATTCTCATGCTAATGAGTTCACATGTTTTTATTGTGTGCTGGCAACAACAACAACAAAAAACCCATAAGAGATTGGTTGGTCTAAATCACAGCTGTACTGCATGTGGGCATGTTCCATGATGTGCACTTCAGTGCATGTATTTAGTCTGAGTGAATACAGTGAGCAGTGGAAAGAGTGCTGCTTATGTACAGTGTGATCCAGAGCATCAGGATGGTGATGTATCGAATCAGAACGGAGGGACCATTCAAATGCTAATCCTGCATGTCCTCGTTAGCTGTCATTAATTAGAAGCCCACGGCCAGGCTAGGGCGTTGGCGCTAGCAGCCTGCGTCACTAGCAGTCCACGTGTTCATCTACGAACAAGAGACACTAACCCTGTGACACAGACGGGGGGGGGGGGGGGGGGGGGGGGGGGCGAAGCCTGTGACAGAGGGAAGGACAGGCATTGAAATGAGAGAGACCAGAGAGAGAGAGGAGAAAGGAGAGACACATATGGGTTTGTTTTGCTTTACTCATCGCTGGGTGAGCAACGTGCTCTCTGTGCTCTCCCACCCTCCTGGGCTGACTGTCATCTCCTGACACCATGCCTGACCAGCAGCTTCTCTCCTCCTTCTCCTCCTCTCCCATCAGCTCCCTGCTGCTTCGCCATCGTATCCCTCTTCTCTTCTTTTTCCTCCAGCATCCTCTGTCCTGTCGCCCATCCCACCATCTCCTCTCTCTTCCCACTCCCCCCTCACTTTCTTGTCTCCCTCCACCTATCTCTCTCTCTCTCTCTCTCTCTCTCTCTCTCTCTCTCTCTCTCTCATCCAGTCTCTTCCCTCGCTCTCTTCCTCTCTGCCGGCCAGGTTTTCCGCGCCTCTCCTCCTCTCCCCGCCGCGATCCTTCCCTCTCTCTAAAGGCCAGTCAATGTGCAGTTAAAAGGGCTGTCTGATTTCACTTGCAAACCCAGTGACTTCCCCGATTTCAGCCTCTCTCTCTCTCTCTCTCTCTCTCTCTCTCTCTCTCTCTCTCTCTCGAGTCACTGCCACCAATCTCAGCGCAGGATGACAACAGTACCGTGAGCACTGGCAGAAGGGAGAAGTGCCTGACATTTTGTGTCATCTTTTCAAATGGCCAACAAAGGGTTTTATTTTCGTGTGCGCCCTCTCTCTCTCTCTCTCTCTCTCTCTTTCTCTCACCTTGCATCTCATCACCGCTCTGTCTCTCTCAGGCTGGAATAATATTTTCTTTAATGTAAACATTTAAACATCAAATTCCACAGACTCATTATAGCGTGTCAAACCAGCTAGTCTTTCAACGGCGTAATCACATCATGTCACTTTCTGGCCTTTGCGTGCTGCAAGTGGAATTGCATTTTATCAGTAGAAAATGACTCTCCTGTTATTTCTCTCACTCTACACTCACCAGAAGAGCCTATTTAAGATAACTTGGCAGGCCCATCATGTAGGTTTGACTTTACAGGTAAGCAAAACATCTCGCACAAAGAATCAGCCAGTCAGTCAGCCAGCCAGCCAGCCAGCCAGCCAGCCAGCCAGCCAAACAGCGTCAACAACCTTCAAATGTCTGTGTAACAGAGTCCCTGCTGTCAGCTGCTACCATTTGTCTTTGGTCTGAAGACCTTCAGATGCTGATAGCAGCCTTGGTAAAGTGTTAAACTGAGACACTGGAAGGAGACACTTAAAGGTTGAACATATTATTCCAGCCAACAATATATCTTCACAGTCCTTCGTTCCAGGAAGCTACACAAAGCTTTCTTCAGCCCCTGCACCTTGCAGCGCTGTAGGTTTCTTTGTATAAAAGCTTTTCGCTAAATGAGTGAATGCTACCATTTCACCACTCACAAAGCAACTCCAAGCGAAATGTTTAGTATCGCTACAGTTAGTAACTTTGAATGTCCCAGGGTTCCCTGTTCACACTTAAGCGCTGCTCAGGGGACAAGACACCCACATGCAAATTTTCTTTGCAATGCAAGAAAAGGCAGAACTGACGTACAGTAAGTGGAAAGCAACAGGTCCTGTACTGCCTATAACACAGCACAAAGCCCCCGAAACAGGAAAGTAAAGAACACAACTTCTAACTGAAGTTCAGCCGCATGTCGGCCTCACTTCTGGGAATGCAGCCTTCTTAATTAACGCAGATCAAGAGAACAGCGCTGTGTTTAGAATTAGGTCATGGACAAAGATGCAGCCCTCTTTCTCTCTCTTTCTCTCTCTCAGAGGCTAACTCAACCATCACTGCTGGAGTGCGTAACCTGATGAGGAACACACACCCATAGAGGTCTAGAACCCTCCAGCACAGCCTCAGACGTACCGCAGCAGTATGTGGGTTAGGGTTGTTTTGTTCAGAATGTATGTAGACCACCTTGTAGTCCTCTCCCCCCCCCCTCACCCTCCCCCCACGCCACCATGTGAATATTCATCATCCTTCCTTCCTCTCATCTCTTCACCCTCCTGCATCTCTTCACCTGCGTTCTAACTCTCAGCTTTGCCAGAAGCTCCTCCGACTAAAATCAAGACGTTGGAAACATCCCATCCCGTCCAAACATGCCGCTTTTGAAAACGTCTTCATGTCCAGACTTGTGTCCAGATGACACTACCTCTGAAACTCAGCGGTTCCTCCTCCTCCTCTCTTCCTCAGCTGTTCCTCCTCTCTTCCTCCTCAGCTGCTCCTCCTCTCCTCCTCAGCTGCTCCTCCTGAACATTGAATTTGTTTCTTAAATCGTAGTTTCTTAGTGAGACAGAGGGAATGAATATCCTTCTCCCACCTATCTCACTCCTCCACACCTCCTACCATCCATCCCTCCACCCACACCAAGTGTACATGTCTCAGATGAATAGCAACACATACCAGTGCTACAGTGGCCACGCAGGGGGGTGGGGGGTTAGGCAGCCAGGGAGACAAGCAGACAGGGAGGCAGGCAGCCAGGGAGGGAGGTAGGCAGGCAGGGAGACAAGCAGACAGACAGGCAGGCAGGCAGGCAAGCAGGCAGGCAAGCAGACGGTATTCACAGATTAATTCTGTCCCACTTATTTTTAATTAAACTTTCCTTGTGTGGTTTTAAACTTGCGTCTGGGGAGTTAGTCTTGGTTGGGTAAGAAGAGGATTTGTCCTTATTCTGTCGGGGTGTTTGATAAAGACAGACAGCAGTTTGTTGGTCCCACGCAGGGACAGATGATGAGGGGGGGGGTGTCTCTGTGGGATCCAGCCTGTCTGGGCAGGAGCTAATATTCACACTGAGGGAACCTGTGTACACAAGGAATGATGGGATACCTGCGTCCAAGTTTGAGTGTTTTTTTTGCGTGTCAGTGGTGTTTCTTTGTTTCTGTGTGTGTATGCATGTTTCAATCCCAAAGGTAGGAAAAATAAATACTGTGTATATAAATATATGTATGTAAAGAAGAAGGTTTTGATATGTTTAACGGTAGACTGGGTCAAATTTCTGTTCTTTAAGATAATGAAAGCTTTCTCTGCTCATTTTGCTGACAGTACGGTCCTATTGTTTTCTCTCTGAGGACAAATGGATCCTGTTTCTTTCTTTTCTATTTATTTAGCGGGGTTGACAATGAAACGAGCTTCTGTTATGGTGATAACGTAACAGAACTGATGTCAACTGTCTGTTAGGAGCTGAAAAGCGATGTTGATTGCAAACTGAAAATAGTCTGATTATCAAAGGAGACACTGCATCCGCTGAATTTCACATCTCCAGGCGACTGTAAACTTAATATGTGGACTTTAATGAAGCACTACACACCTTTCAGTCTAAATTAAGTCTTAATTCAACACAAAGCGTGTTCACTTCACTTCTTGTCTGTTTATACAGGGTCATTCCCATGAAATGGACCACTGTAAACACATCTGGTAATACATTAACACTTTAAAATGTTCTTTTGTACATACCTCCTACCAATGTCAGGATTAAATCAATTTTAAGAGCATTCATGACAAGATACATATTGCCAGCTTTGCCACATGGAATATGCTTAAATATCGCATGTGCCAAGCAGCGTGTTGAATGACATGGTTCAGTTCTCTCAGACTGAACACTGCTTAACCCCCTCTCTAGAGGACACTACACCCCAGGTTAAACACACACCACAGGTCTCCAGGTCTCTATGACCATGCGCTAAATGCTTGTGCTCAAGTTCTCTGGAGCGTCTTCATTTTTTTCTTATATCTATCAGCCATCGACGTTAGATTTCATTCCACAATGAACTTAATCAGGATATTAACCAAACCAAACCAATGAAGTAAAGTAACACTTTAGGTAAAGTCAAATACAAAGTATGCACTCTTTCCAGACCACATGGAGCACAGTTTAAGTACAACTTTTATTAATACTGGAATCATCACAGTGCGTTTTGTTACATTAGCAGTGACTAATTTAACAAAGTAAAAGAATAATTATTTAAAAAATAAAATTTAAAAAAGAATGAAAGAAAGGAAAACCTGTCATCAGCATCAGAGACAAAGTAGCCTTGGAGACACAATAAATTAAAGAAGAAGAGAAGAAATAAGAGAAGAAACAAGAGAAGAAGAACGAAGACAGAGACAACAGCACTTGTAGGGAAACTGGACTAAGGTGATGAAGTGAGGGAGGAGACAGGGACTTAAGGAGAGGAAGGAAGGAGAGGAAAGAAGGAGAGGAAGGAGAGGAGTCGATGAGAAGCGTAAAAGATGGAGCACATAAACAAATCACGCGTCAGAGAATCTCCTCACAAAACTGTCATGACTGTCAACGAGTGACCTCTTACAAAGAGCGGGAAGGTTAAGGGGTCATAGGTCACTCCAAGGAAGAGGGGAGGGGGGCGAAGAGAGGGGGCCGGTTAGTTGTAGCGAATAGATGGGAAGAAAGAGAAACCACACATAGAATGAAGATATAAAACATTCAGTTCAGTTGCTATGACACCAGGGACGAGCCCTCTCAGCCTTTACCCAGAATGCACCAGCCACAGTGACAGCGAGTTAGAATGTATGGAGGAGTGAGAGGGACAGGATGTGAGTGGGACTCTATACATGAGGAGACACAGAGGCCAAGCCCAGAAACACTATTCCTGCTGAGCAACACACACACACACACACACACACACACAGAGATAAGCTGCCAGCGTGAGTGGGAGCACGCCAACGCAACACAAACACACACACACACACACACACGCTAGGACAGGGTGTAAACAAGGTTCCTACTGGGATTCAACCTGGAGCCCTGATCTGCTCTCTCCCTCCTCCCTGCTCCCTCCTCCTCTCCTTTCCTTTCATCTCTGTCTGCTTCCCCTGCTGAGATCCAGATTCACTCCAACCAGCCACAGCAGACTTCTGATTGGCTGCCTCAGTGGGAAGTACACAGCTGTTTGACCACTCTGCATAGCGCTGATAAACAACCACTGACTAGTCATTAAAGAGGGTCAGAGGTCAACAGCACTCAGACAAGGCTCAGGCGAGCCAATCAGGGGAGAGCTGACACTGACAGGTAAAGAAGCTGATAGGGTGACCAACACTGACAAACAGGCTAGCTTCACCCGTGTCATCAACTAGACCCTCAATCAGACTGTGTGAACTGAGCAGATGATATCAAGCATCAATAAACATCTCTAATAGGCTGTGTGGTTTAGGAGGAGTACCTGTACCTGTTAGCACAGTTAGCAATGTCACCTGACTCTGTGTCAACACCTGTAGTTTAGTGTCACACTTCCTCAGGGAAGAGTCCCACTACTACTGGAAGTTTGTGAACTAAAGCCAAAAACAGAGCGGGGTTCAGAGATCTGTGGAAATTACAAATCTTCCCCGGTGAAAGAGAACGTCTTCGGTAAATGGTGTCTAGTTGAGTTGAGAGTGGTAACAAGATGATGTGTCTAAAAGCGAAAGGAGGAACGACCTCGATACGGAGAACAGCACAAAAGAAAAGGGTGTCAGCAGCGGTCTGACAGCGACATCGTACAGTATCGCTGCTGTAGCTAGGAACACAACCTGCTGAAGACCCCAGAGACAGCACTCACACAAACAAACACACCTCGAATAATGTGTCGGAAAATAAGATCACATAGTGTTTAGTTCCATTTCACACCCAACTAAAGATGTTATTAATGGGTTGGATGTAGTTAGTGAGTTTCATTGAACTGTATTTGGATTCGCCACGTTGGGGAGCTGCTCACAGACATGATGACATATCTGATGGACAAACTGGCTGACAGACAGGACACACTGACACACCATGACTTAGGAGAAGAGAGAGGAGGGGAAGAAGAAATAGGAGAGAGGAGAGAGGGTAAGGAGACCCAGGTACGAAGGGATGGGAGTGTCTGAGGAGGGGGCTTTGTTGTCGGTCTCTGGCAGTCTGTCTGGAAGTCTTTCTGGATGGTTCCATTACATTGTGTCATTAATGTGGTCCTTCTGTGTGTTTCAGGGCGTCACTAAGGTGTCCCAAGTCTCTCTCACACTTGTCCGCACGCACACAAGCACACACACACACACGCACGCACACACACACACACACACATACGCACACACGCTGGAGTATCTGAATACGTCAAGAATGATAAAACATGGGCATATAATCATTCTTAAACTTGTTAAATTGGCACATTGAAAAACACAGTAAACATATACAGATTTGTTGTTAAATAAGGTGTTGTGTTGTTAATTTGGCACACACACACACACACACACACACACGCACATGCACACCACTGTTCTGTTCCTATCATACTCTGTACACTTGACCTCTGTCATCTGTTTATAGTTTTGCCAATTTAAGCCAGTCAATCCCTTCAAGAACATAACAGTTAGTGTTGATCTTCATCTTATGACAGTACACAGCATGTTTGCAGACAACACAGTATGCATATATAACATTGTGACCTGTGCTTTCCTGCCATTTCTATAGAATGTCACCTGCCACAGATGCATCTTGGGAGTTGTAGGCATTACCAACATTGTCACTCCTCCGTCACCAATCAGATCCTCCTGCACTCCCCCGCTGACCTCTTACACACACACACGCATGAACACACACCACACACACACACAGAGCCGTATCGCACAACCTCGCGCTGAAGCACAATTGCGTCCATGATGAAAGGGCACTTCAGAAGCAGAGGAGTATGTTAATTTCTTTTTTTTTTCATCTTTTTTTTCCCCCACTCACATTCTAAAAAAACAGCCACAGGCATGTCTAACACAGTGCTCTAGTGAGGCTAAATAAATATGTTCAAATGAACAACATAAGTAAGCAATTAGAGTTACACTTTAGTAATGGTCATTGTTCTATGGGTAAGGGCAACATTAGATGGTTACTGTTAGGGACACAGTTGTACTAGTAGACATTCACTAGTCTACAGCTTAGTGGTCAGAGTTGTACTTCCCCTCCATGCCAACAGGGCGGCGCCGCTGTGGCCTAACCATCACTACCGCAGCTGAAACACCACTGGAACCAAGGTAAGACTTTTTCTGACACAGTATAACATTATTGCAAAATCAAATATGACAAACATAATGGTTGATGGGGATATACTGATCTGTATCTTTGACTAGTCTTTTACTAAGTATTGTACAGTTGACTAGTTTCTCCAAGGTAGACAGTGTGTCTGTACAGTTAACTAGTCTGTCCAAGGTAGACAGTGTGTTTGTACAGTTAACTAGTCTGTCCAAGGTAGACAGTAGTTAACTAGTCTCTCCAAGGTAGACAGTAGTTAACTAGTCTCACCAAGGTAGACAGTGTGTCTGTACAGTTGACTAGTCTCTCCAAGGTAGACAGTGTGTCTGTACAGTTAACTAGTCTCTCCAAGGTAGACAGTAGTTAACTAGTCTCACCAAGGTAGACAGTAGTTAACTAGTCTCACCAAGGTAGACAGTGTGTCTGTACAGTTGACTAGTCTCTCCAAGGTAGACAGTAGTTAACTAGTCTCACCAAGGTAGACAGTGTGTCTGTACAGTTAACTAGTCTCTCCAAGGTAGACAGTAGTTAACTAGTCTCACCAAGGTAGACAGTGTGTCTGTACAGTTAACTAGTCTCTCCAAGGTAGACAGTAGTTAACTAGTCTCACCAAGGTAGACAGTGTGTCTGTACAGTTAACTAGTCTCTCCAAGGTAGACAGTAGTTAACTAGTCTCACCAAGGTAGACAGTGTGTCTGTACAGTTAACTAATCTCTCCAAGGTAGACAGTAGTTAACTAGTCTCTCCATGATAGACAGTAGTTAACTAGTCTCACCAAGGTAGACAGTGTGTCTGTACAGTTAACTAGTCTCTCCAAGGTAGACAGTAGTTAACTAGTCTCACCAAGGTAGACAGTGTGTCTGTACAGTTAACTAATCTCACCAAGGTAGACAGTAGTTAACTAGTCTCACCAAGGTAGACAGTGTGTCTGTACAGTTAACTAGTCTCTCCAAGGTAGACAGTAGTTAACTAGTCTCTCCATGATAGACAGTAGTTAACTAGTCTCTCCAAGGTAGACAGTGTGTCTGTACCGTTAACAGGTCTCTCCATGGTAGACAGTGTGTCTGTACAGTTAACTAGTCTCTCCATGGTAGACAGTGTGTCTGTACAGTTAACTGGTCTCTCCATGGTAGACAGTCTGCTCACTATCAGGCAGTAAAATGCTTCATCACATCTTTCGTCTTTACTAGTTCATCAGTGAGTTTCTGCTTCAGTCCAGCATTATAACCTCTTCTTGGCCCATGGCTTCACCCATCAGGGCGAAGAGTTTGAAAAGTCCTCTTTCCACTTCTCTTCTTCTCCTTTCTTCATATGTGTCTCTCTTTAGTCTCTCCTCGCCCTCCATCACTCAGGTCATGAGTGGCAGATCAAGTTTCCTCTGGCTCCAACTAGACTGCTGATTCATCAGTTTGTTTTTAGTATTTTCTTTTTTAAAGGTTTCTTTTCAAACTTATTTGAATGAGTCCAAGCCCATCGTGGAGTTTGTTCCTGTCAGGTCACATGACAATGCTGCCCATCTGACCAATCGTGGCCCTCCCTTCCACCTTTCGTTCGATATCACTTCCGCTTTCCCATCATTTTCTCGTCATTCTATATGTACACTCTCGTTCTGTGGTGTCTTGGATACAGCATTCTGCATGGCAACAGCCCCCGCAACCCCCCCCCCCCCAACCCCCCCACCCCAACTCTCTCTCTCCCCTTCTCTGGTCCTCCTTTAGGGCGAACAGTGGTGCCACACTGACCCCTAGTGGTTACCATAGAAACAACCCCTCAAAGTGCTTCAGTTTTTCTATTTCCTGGGTCAACTCCTCAGCCTTAGAGTCGCACACAACTGCAGTTATCCATGTTCAAGAGAAATCCTGATGATAGCCTGATAAGTTAGAAGATACAAATAATAATAATAATAATAAACCTAAAATAAGAGCCACTATCATAATTCCTGCTCCATCTGCTTTTTTTAAACATAAAAATAACACATTTATTGCTCCATTTCATATTAACATTTTCTCTCGGACTAAAAATATATATATGCCTGGTTGAACTTTGTCATTTCTCATACATCGGGAACAGGAAATCAAAATATCACGCCAAAACAACAGGAAACGGGTTCACAATGTACAACAGCGGAGAGAAGCCCTATCACAACGCTTTAACCTGCTGACCTGCAGCGCACACACACACACACTCGCAGACACACCTAGGAGTGGGGGGGAGGTGGGTGTGTTGTCTGAGCCACATGTACAGGGACAACATCTCCATGCTGCTGTCAAGAACTTTAGCTCTGTAACGACAACACGAGTCCTTCAGCGAAACCCCCCCCCCTCACATCCCCTCTCACCCCCCTCTCACCCCCCTCTCCTCCCCCTCTCTCATCCACCTATCATCCCCCTCTCTCTCTCTCTCTCTCTCTCCATGTGTTTGCTAACATACAGTACGTCCATTTCTTCAGGACTGGTGAAAGGCTGACAGGGCGCTGAGGACAGCCAAAGAGGATGTGGAGAAGTGTGGGCGAGCGAGCTCAGCAAGGTTCTCTCTTCCTCTGCGTCATTTCCTCCCCCGATATTCTCTTGCTCTTCCTCTCTGTCCCTCCCTCCCATTCTCTACCTCTGTCAACTGTTGAAGGTTTGGAGATCTCAGTGATGGCGGTGTTTAACAGACAAACATGCTTCCACACACACACTTGAGTTATAGTGGCCAGCTAGCAGCCTGTCAATATTCAGTCTTTACTTTATTATTATTATTGTTATCATTATTCATCATAATTTACTCTAAGGACTTCTTTTTTATTTTTTACTTTTTTTTGTTAACCTTGTTGCCATGGCTAAGGCTGAGCTTTCTCTGACTGACGGCCTGGACCAATCACAAAATCCGAGGGGCGGAGCGGTCATTGGACACGGTCTTGCGAAGCCGCACCCCCCTGCGGATGGACACCAGCATGTCTGGCCCTGACTCCGCCCCCTGGGGGTGGGGCTGAGAGCCAGGGCCAGGGGGCGGGTCATCAGGAAGGGTGGGGAAAGGGAATTGCCCCTCCCCCAGAGCGTGAGCACTGGCCACCAGCTCCCCTATTTTCTCGACCAGGCTGTGCCGATTGGCTGCGATCATCTGCTCCTCCTCTGAGCCAGCGGCCCCGCCATGCTGGCCGTACACGCTCATCTCTAGCCCCGCCCCCGAGCCCCACGCCGTGTTGGGCAGGCTGAGGCGTTTGGGCGAGGCCTTGACATACTCCAGCGCCCCCGGCGAGGATTCCTCACCACAGTAGAACACACACTCCTCACTGCCCACCCGCACCGGCAGACCCCCTCCGTACCCCCCAGGGGAGTCCGGCACCGTGGGGGTCTTAACGGGCACGATGGGGGGGCGGATGGGGATGGGGCCGGCGTTGGAGAGGGTACGCCTCACCCCCGGTTTGGTGGAGGGAGTGCGGCGAATAGTGGCGGTCCCAGGGGTCCCCGAGCCCCCGCCCCCCCCGGGATGGCCCCCCCCTGCCCCGCTCGGCAGGCCCGCTGTGCTGGCAGGACGCTTGGTCTGGATCATGCGCCGGTAGTTCTGAGCGATGTTGCTGTGGCGAGGTATGGTGGACGACTTGTCAAAGTCAGCCTGAGCCTCACCCTCCGTGTCTCCATTCACCGAGTAGCAGTCGTAGTCTGACCCTGGGGGGGAGAGGGGAGGGGGGGGGGGGGGAAGAGGGGAGGGGGGGGTGGATTTAGATTGTGAGTGTGGGTGTACAATGAATATTGGTTATGGGATTAGGGTGAGTTTATGTGTAGTCTAGTGCATTTGTCTGAGTGTATGTGTGTGTTAGTGTGTGTGTGTGTGTGTTAGTGTGTGTGTGTGTGTGTGTGTGTGAGTGTGTTAGTGTGTTACCCTGGGAGGGGATGGTGTCCTCAGAGCAGGGGGAGTGGTGGTCTGGGTGCTGTGTGTGTGTGTGTTAGTGTGTTAGTGTGTGTGTGAGTGTGTTAGTGTGTGTGTGTGTGTTACCCTGGGAGGGGATGGTGTCCTCAGAGCAGGAGGGGGTGGTGGTCTGGGTGCTGTACCCACTAGAGTACTGCAGGGAGTCTCTGCTGCTCTTCTGCTGCTCCATGCTCAGACCCCGGGTCAGAACCATGGCCAGGTCACTGGCTGCTGGGGTGACCTCCTCACCGTGCTGGGACACGCACCGAGACACGCTCAGAAACCAACACACACACACACTCTCTCTCTCTCTGCACGCTCGTGCACAAGATGACGATCATCATCATCATCCTCGCCAACATCGTATCATCGTGTTGTCATTCTGATAATCGTGATCATTCTTAATCCAAAGCGACTTCCAACAGAGCACTTTATAAAAGAGCATCGGTCACGGATCATGACACCTCTCATCGTCCTCCTGATCGTCCTGGTCAGCGTTACCTTGGCAGCGATGCTTGCAGGGGTCATCCTCGGTCTCTGTCCCTCCTCATGACCGTGAGCTCCGGAGTAACCATGGGAGCCAGGGGACGCCTCGCTCTCCCTCGGCCTATCCAGGGGCTCCTTCCTTCTCTGCAAGGTGCTGGCAGCCAATGGCTGCTCATAGGAACCTGCCTTGGACCAATCCTGAAGAGGTGGGTGTGGTTAATAACAGGAAGTGAAGGGAGACAGAGAGACTTGTCCACTATCCAGCAGTTTGAGGCCCTTCGTCTGAGTGTGGAGAGTGGGGGCGGGGGCGGGGGTTGAGGGGAGGGAGGGGGGGGTGGTATTAGGCCCTGAGCCCAATGGTGAGCGTGCAAGAACAGCTTAGGCCTGGGGTGGGACTGGTTGTTGCTGTTGTCGGTCTAACGGTGGACCGGCTAGCTGCCCGTGGCCTTGCACAGCAGATCTCTCCTGAGGAGATCTGAAAACCAGGGAAGTGAGTCTGACGTCAACCGGCTGAGACACAGAGCACACAGGTTAGGGAAGCGAAGCAATGAAGTTATGAATGAGTTGAGCAGATGATGGAGTAATTAACAGAAGAAATAAAAGAAACGCTTCCAGAAGTAAGGCAGGTTTCACTGAAGCGCAAAATAAAGTAAAAAAAAATGCTAATTAAAAAACACACTAAAAAGAAAAGATCAAAAGAAATGGTGCAGATGAAGAACAAACCTTCCAGCAAGGAACCTTTGATGTGGGAGAGGAGGTGTTGGATCCAGGGGAGCGGTTATAGGGTGGGGACGCAGGAAGTATGACAGAGAGAGGCCTCATGGAGCCAGAGTGAGAGAGAGCAGGGCGGAAGGTAGCGAAGGACGAGCCAAACTGCAGAACGAGAGACAAGACCGTCAGACAGGCTGACGAGCAGGGGAATGATGAAGTGACCACGGGGTCTCTTTCTTAAACACACACACACACTATACAGACACACACACACTATATACATTACACACACACACAGACAAACACACAGAACCAAATATTAACATTTCTTGTCAGACAGACAGGATGTGGTGTCCTGGCTCTGTCAGACAGACAGGATGTGGTGTCCTGGCTCTGTCAGACAGACAGGATGTGGTGTCCTGGCTCTGTCAGACAGACAGGATGTGGGGTGTTGGCTCTGTCAGACAGACAGGATGTGGTGTCCTGGCTCTGTCAGACAGACAGGATGTGGTGTCCTGGCTCTGTCAGACAGACAGGATGTGGTGTGTTGGTACTGTCAGACAGACAGGATGTGGGGTGTTGGCTCTGTCAGACAGACAGGATGTGGTGTCCTGGCTCTGTCAGACAGACAGGATGTGGTGTCCTGGCTCTGTCAGACAGACAGGATGTGGTGTGTTGGTACTGTCAGACAGACAGGATGTGGTGTGTTGGTCATGTCAGACAGACAGGATGTGGGGTGTTGTTACTGTCAGACAGACAGGATGTGGTGTGTTGGTACTGTCAGACAGACAGGATGTGGTGTGTTGGCTCTGTCAGACAGACAGGATGTGGGGTGTTGGTACTGTCAGACAGACAGGATGTGGTGTGTTGGCTCTGTCAGACAGACAGGATGTGGGGTGTTGGTACTGTCAGACAGACAGGATGTGGGGTGTTGTTACTGTCAGACAGACAGGATGTGGTGTCCTGGCTCTGTCAGACAGACAGGATGTGGTGTCCTGGCTCTGTCAGACAGACAGGATGTGGTGTGTTGGTACTGTCAGACAGACAGGATGTGGTGTCCTGGCTCTGTCAGACAGACAGGATGTGGGGTGTTGGTACGCACCGTGGTCGGAGAGCTGCACTCACTGACAGACTGGCAGGTCTCTGAAGCCTCAGAGGAGGCGGAGCTGGAGGACTTCTGCCAGAGCGAGGGAGGGAGAGAAGAAGAGAGAGAGAGAGAGAGAGAGAGAGAAGAAGAAGAGACAGAGAGAGAGAGAGAGAGAGAGAGAGAGAGAAGAAGAGACAGAGAGAGAGAGAGAGAGAGAGAGAGAGAGACAGAGACAGAGAGACAGAGACAGAGAGACAGAGAGAGAGAGAGAGAGAGAGACAGAGACAGAGACAGAGACAGAGAGACAGAGACAGAGAGAGATAGAGAGAGAGAGAGAGACAGAGACAGAGACAGAGACAGAGAGACAGAGACAGAGAGACAGAGAGAGATAGAGAGAGAGAGAGAAAGAGAGAGAGAAGGAAAAGGAAAAGGAAGAGGAGGATGAGGGGGTGTGTGGGAATCAATTGACCTCACAGAACACAGACGACCATGAGAAAAACCAGCTGTACCGTGGTACGCTTGGGGTCAGAGGTCGGGAGCGTACCTGGCTGGTGATGTCAGAGGGCATGGGTGAGGGAGGTTTGGAGTAGACGTTGGCGTCCTGCGAGATGAAGCCGGAGTCGTGGGAGGAGACGCTGCTGAGGCGGTGGACGCTCACGCCCCCTGGGGGGGGGTGCGCCAGGCTGCGGTAGCGATAGGACGAACTGGGTGAGTGTGGCTGAGAGCCCCCAGAGGAACGGGAGGCACTACTGTGGGCGCTGTTCACACTGCTGCGGGGGGGGGGGGGGGGGGGGGCAAGTAAGAGGGGTGTGGGAGAGGAGGGGAGGGGTGAGGGGGTGAAGTGTGGGATGAGGTGGGATGTGAGGGGGAAGGGGTGAGGAAGAGGGTGTGGTTTAGGGGTAAGGAAAGGAGGAAGCAGGTTATAGGAGTATGAGGGACAGAAGAGATTAGTTGTGGGGGGAGGGGTGAGGAAGAGGAGGATGCAGAGTGTGTGTTGGTGGATGTCATGTATTAAGGTGATGGTTTGGTGTCGTGGATGGTGGATGAAGATGACCCCGAGGTCACCAGAGGCCAGAGAGGATGGTGAAGGAGAAAGAAAGAGGGATGATAGAGGAGAGAGAGAGAGAGGGAGAGAGAGAGAGAGAGATGGTGGAGGGGAGCAGATGACCAACCAGGATCAGCCAGTTGGAGGAGAAAAGAGCAGAGAGAGAAAAAAGGGCCAACCAGAGAAGAACAGTGGGGGACCAAACCACACAGAGAAGAGAGGGCGCGCACACACACACACACACACACACACACAAACACACACATAACAAACACAAACACACACACACACACACATAACAGACACAAACACACACACACACATAACAGACAAAAACACACCACAGAGCAAGAATAAATAAGGATTTTTGACCAACAAATAAGTGGATGAATGCAAGGGTGGGTGGTGGTGTGGGTTAGGTGGAGGAGATGGGGACAAGTGGGGGAGTGGTGGGGGAGGGATTTACATGGGGAGGGGTGGGGGGGGGGAGGAGAGGTTGAGAGAAGGTGATTATCAAGCATGGACAGACAGGCAGTCTACACACACAGAGTGGGGGGGAGGGGAGGGGGGAGGATTTCCCACAGACAGGACATCCCCCACTTCCCCCCCCCACACACACAAGGATTATCATGCACACAAACGTGCACAGAGATACACAAACATGTACAATGTTGTGCTTCAGTGGACAGACACAGACGTAAAGACAGACAGACAGACAGACAGAATGAAAGAGCACCTCTTTCTCAAAATGCATCTCAAGAAAACAAACCTGGAGAATTCAACGACTAACTTTAGCGGTGGTGTGAGTTCTGTGTGTGTGTGTGTGTGTGTGCGACTGTGTGTGTGTAGCTCCATACCTGCACATGCTGCTCTTCCTGGATCCAGAGTTGTTGGGTGAGGAGGGCGGAGTCTGATAGGACCAGCTGTAATCGGACCCCTTCAAGTCCTTTATCACCTGGGGGGGACACACGCAGTTCAGGATGAGTGTGTGAGCACCCCACGTGTGTGTGTGGGCGTGCCAGGTGTGCAGTCTGTATACCTGCTCGCTGGCGGCGGGCAGCTTGTGTGGGTCGGTGGTCAGGACTGTGAGGTCATCAATAATCGCCTGCAGGTGTGTGATCTCTCCCAGCATAGCGATCTCTCCGTTCTAGAGAGAGAGAGAGAGAGAGAGAGAGAGTAAGAGTGAGAGAGTGAGAGAGAGAGAGAGAGAGAGAGAGTAAGAGTGAGAGAGTGAGAGAGTGAGAGAGAGAGAGAGAGAGAGAGAGAGAGAGAGAGAGAGACAAGCAGGTTAGTCTTGCTCTACATTTGGTGTCCCCCCCCTCCTCCCCCCGCAGTTTGTCCTCCCCCCCAGCCTCACCACCACTGGCTGCAGGAAGGAGATGAAGGTGCAGAACCTCCCCCTCTCCTCCACCAGGGCGCGCCGCACCGCCTGCTTCTCCGTCTCCTCCATCAGCAGGTACATGTCGTTCACATCCTGCATGGCACTGTCAAGCTGGGGCTGCAGGTCGCCACGGCCTGGAGGAGAGAGAGGGAGGAGGTGGAGAGGAGGAGAGGAGGAACAAGGGGAGAGAGGGGGAGGTGGAGAGGAGGAGAGGAGGAACGAGGGGAGAGAGAGGGAGGTGGAGAGGAGGAGAGGAGGGGAAGGGAAGAGAAAAGAGAGAAGAGGGGGAGGAGAGAGGTGGAGGGGAGGATGTAGGGGAGCGAAGGAGGGGAAGGGAGGAGAGAGGGGGAGGAGAGAGGGGGAGGGGAGCGAAGGGGGGGGGGCGGTCAGGAAGGACACAGAGGTGGAAGAAGGACATCCAGCCGATTAGGATGAGGCAGGACCTCTGAGCACCTTTAACCCACACAGACTTCACAGACACTGTGCAGGGATGTCCTACAGGCCACACAGAATGGACCAGCTACACATGAACATTCAGTCTATATACGGTATTACACTATCGCAACTCTGAGGACAATGTCTAGCGAGTCAGACGTTGTATGACTTGATGTGTCATGCAGCAGGCAACAGCAACATAGAGATGTTCATGACATCCAGAACATGCAGCGGTCTATTGATGAACACTGTAGATGCAGCCATGCAGAAGTTAGTGTGGGCGAGGCTGTGCTTCAATAGGAGCAGGCATAGGGTCAGACAGACAGGCAATGGGGTGAGAGACAGGTAGAGGATCAGACAGACAGGCAGAGGGTCAGACAGACAGAGAGTCAGACAGACAGGCAGAGGATCAGACAGACAGGCAGAGGGTCAGACAGACAGGCAGAGGGTCAGACAGACAGGCAGAGGGTCAGACAGACAGGCAGAGGGTCAGACAGACAGGCAGAGGGTCAGACAGAAAAGCAGAGGGTCAGACAGACAGGCAGAGGGTCAGACAGACAGGCAGAGGGTCAGACAGACAGGCAGAGGGTCAGACAGACAGGCAGAGGGTCAGACAAAGAGATAGAGGGAGGGACAGAGAGACAGAGATAGAGGGAGGGACAGAGAGACAGAGATAGAGGGAGGGACAGAGAGACAGAGATAGAGGGAGGGACAGAGAGGTAGACAGGGAGGGAGGCTGAGGCCACTCTGTCATTACTGATGTGGAATGCTACTGCAGACAGCCCCTGGTGCTAATTACAGACCATCTTTCTCTCTCTCCTTCTCTTTTCCTCTGTGTCTCTTTGTCTCTCTGTCGCCATCTCTCTTTCACAACCTATGTCGCTCTCCCTCTGTCTCAGTTTCTCCCTGTCTCTCCCTTCATTTCTGCCTCTCCATCTTCCTTCTCTCCCTCTCTCTGTTTCTCCCTCACTCCCTGCCCGCGGAAGGCAGACCCAGCCAACCAGAACAAGTCTATTCCCACAATGCCATGCTCCAAACTCCAGTCCCTAGATACAGCACACTGTGCACATACCACACACACACACACACACACACACACACACACACACTCTCAATAACAGGCATGCACACATATACACCAGCGTCACCAGGTCAAATAGGGCCAATCACGCTCACAAACATGATTGAAATATGAGTGTTCTATTGCACTGTAGGATGTGTGTGTGTGCGTGTTTGTGTGTGTGCGTGCGAGTACCTCTAATATGCTATAGTGAGCGTAGGGGGAAGCATTAAGGTGTGTGTGGTCACACATACACACACGCATAGACACAACACTACACACACGCATACACGCTTGAAGAGCTTCCATATAGAGAACTTTTACTGTCATACCCACCTAGAAGAAAAGGAGAGAGAAGAGGAGGAGAGAGGAGAGGAGGAGATGAGGAGAAGAGAGGAGGAGAGGAGGAGAGGAGAGGAGAGGAGAGGAGGAGGAGAGGAGAGGAGAAGAGGAGGAGGAGAGGAGAGGAGGAGGAGAGAAGGAGAGGAGGAGAGGAGAAGAGGAGGAGGAGGAGAGGAGGAGAGAAGGAGAGGAGAGGAGGAGAGGAGGAGGAGAGGAGAGGAGAGGAGAGGAGGAGGAGAGAAGGAGAGGAGGAGGAGGAGAGGAGGAGAGAAGGAGAGGAGAAGAGGAGGAGGAGAGGAGGAGAGGAGAGGAGAGGAGGAGGAGAGAAGGAGAGGAGGAGAGGAGAAGAGGAGGAGAAGAGGAGGAGGAGAGGAGGAGAGAAGGAGAGAAGAGGAGGTGGAGAGGAGGAGATGAAGAGAAGAGGAGGAAAGTAGAGGAGGAGAGGAGGGGAGGAAGAGGTGCCTCTGTCTCTCTCTCTCTCTCTCTCTCCATGTTAGTGTGTGATCACCCCTCTCTCCACTCGACTCCATACCTGACATACTTAAGACCACACACACACACACACACACACACACACACACACACACACACACACACACACTCACTAACACACATGCTCATAATAAATGCAGTGCAGTGCCCATCATGTTTGTATGCTGAGCACCTAGCCAGTCCCAGTGCCACTCCTGCTGTGGAGCACTCACTGACAGTGGGGGTGTCTTCTACAGCTGACATCTGAGTGCGTGTGAGTGTGTGCGCGTGTGTGTGGGCGTCCGTGCGTGCGTGTGCGGGGGCGTGCGTTTGTGTGCGTTTGTGTGTGCGTGCTTGTGAAATGGAGATACACGCGTTCGCCTAATAATCTCCAGCAGCCTCGTTTGAATTAACGGGTAACCAGTTAATGAGGTCTCAGTCATGATTCTAATCGTAAATGGTTTTAAAACCAACATTACTAACTGGACACAAAATAAAAAACTATCTCTAGGCGTCCATCCGTCCATCTGCCAGAGCTGCCTTATCAAACTCATTCATTACTCGCTTCAGAGACGTGCTTTATGGCCAGGGAGATAAGAAAACACACCGTTTATCAGAGCGAAAATACAACAAAGGAGCTCTATTGGAATTAAAGATGCCTGGAATAGGAGAGCAGTTTCATGTCATTCCCATGGAATCAAGCCTGATACAGGGACAGTGGAATAATGTAGCATGTTGAAGAGGTTTGGAATGATAATTAGATGTAGACTAAACCTAATTGAAGCTTATAAAAAATACTTTTGGCAATAGGTTTCAAATAAAATTCAAATGACAGTCCCAGCTGAAATGTAGTTGAATACTTTCAGCACAGTTTTGTTTCTCTCTGTTTTTGTACATGTGTGTGTTTAGAGCAGTAGGTTTATATTCTTGAACTATTGAACTATTCTGTGAAGTGTTCATAGTAAAACCAGCGCTGTCAATATAAACCCTAAGGTCACAATCAACTAGTTATGAGGCTCCTGAAACATCACAGAAATCTGCCACCAAGTAGAAAAATATCCCTTACTTTGAGTTGAAATAAAGTTTGCTGGTTGGTTAAATGTTATGTCTTTTTTGCTCACTATTTCAGCAGTTCTGTCGCTTTACAGTACTGCTGGTTTAAATAATCTAATTACAACCTGGAATATAGATTATACCTCGCATATAACCACTCAAACACATACACCAGAGAAAAAGGCAACTTTAGAAAGTGTCTTATCATGTGTCAATCAGAGCCTGTTCATTCATCTAGTATTAAACCATCCAACCCTTTACCTGCTGTCTGGATGAGGGGGGCAGGCGGCGCGCGGGGGGGGCTCCTCTACACTCCTTTGATAGAAGATCCGCTGCGTTCCCCACCTTCGGCTTGGATGTAAAACAGGATATAAACTAATATAGTATCTCGCACTCTTGTTTGCTAAATAATCTAAGGATGAACCGCTGGTAAATCCATGGATCTCCGGTTCGTGCCGGGTTGGAGATGCGGGGTTTGTCTCTGCGGTGCGCAGCTGCTGTGCGTTCCTCCTCTCTGTCTGGTCCAGCCCGCCTGGCGCTGCTGCTGAGGCCGCCTAGACTGAGAGGAGCTGGAAACAAAACAGACACAGCCAGCCACGTTACAGCAGCCCCCTCCCTCTACCGTACACCTCCTAAGAGATGTGCAATCAGCGGTAATGCTCACGGAAAGGTGCAGTGTGATTCTTAAGACCATTGGCATTGCACTAGGACAGGGGTGGGGCAATCCTGTCCACTGTCCTAAAGTTTGTATATCTTTCCCTGCTCCAGCACACCTGATTATAATTATGAGACTTCCACAGAGCTTGATAACGACCTGTTCATTTGAATCAGGTGTGCTGGAGCAGGGAAACTTCAGGACTTCAGGACTGTGGCCCTGGAGGACCAGGATTGCCCACCCCTGCACTAGGACCTGGTGGGGAGGGCAGAAATAGGCCTAACCCGACTCTTTAACTGATTTGACAAACGAACGCAGGGTCTGCGAACTAACCAGTTGAACTGAAAACCTCAAGTCAAACCTGAGTGGATCAGTCTAGGGCTATTATATAGTCTCATTAGTCATCCATGTGAAATATTGAAGCTCTCCATCTCTCTCTTCGCTGCTGAGGGTTTGAATGGGGTCACCTACAGGACTCTGGGGGAAGGGTGGAGGGGAGGGGTGGGGGTTTAGTAACTGAGTAACTTTGCCAGCGATGATGGATGGTTTCGGGAAGAGCAACCTGGCCCAGTTGTTACTGTAACTGCTGATAGGGTAGTTTTGCTGCGATGCTTCACTGCATTACCGTGGCGACATCCCGCTCATCATCACTCAGGATGAAGTATGATGCCCAATCAGAAGAGGGTGATCCGTCTCCTGCCCAATCAGGCGGAACTATGAGCAGATGTGCTGAATGGAGACTCTGACAGGTTATTTTAAATATGTTACATGTGCGTTATTTGTTACATGGATTACTTTGGCGAAGGATACTTATTCAGTCAGATAACCTTCCAAAGACATCAGACAGAGAGGACAGACAGACAGGCAGGCAGCAGGAAGGCTGATGAACTAACCGACAGACAAACATGCAAGATCTCAGACAGCCAGGCCGACCAACAGACAGGCTGCACAGACAGGCAGACAGGTAGACAGACAGCCAGGCAGAC
>CM059295.1:14452500-14465000 GCA_030340665.1 Neosalanx taihuensis
GCGAGGAGGGGAGGGCAGGAGAGGAGTGGAGGAGGATGGAGTGAGGGGGGGGGCTGGAGAGGAGTGGAGGAGGATGGGGTGAGGGGGGAGGGCAGGAGAGGAGTGGAGGAGGATGGAGTGAGGGGGGAGGGCAGGAGAGGAGTGGAGGAGGATGGAGGGCCAGGATAACGAGGAGAGAAAAGGATTGATGCTGAGAGGTAGAAGGTTGTTCGTTGTAATTAACCCCAAGGTCAGAGTTCAAACAGACAAACAGAGAAGTCTTCCCTTTTCGCCTCGATGGTAAAAGCTGAATTCACCCTGTCAGCAGGTTTCTGTCTCTCTCTCCATACCTCCCTGTTTCTTTAGACAATCTCTTCTTTTTATGCTCTTTCTCACTCGCTTTCTCAGTCTTTGTAATCCTCTGGGACGTGGTTCTGTATTCAGCAGATTTATCTCTCTTTCCCCAACTTTCGCTCTCTATCTCTCTCTCTCTATCATGCTCTATCTTTCTCTCTGTTTTTTCTGTCTCTCTGTCTCTCCTCCCTGAAAGATTTCTCTCTCTCTCTCTCTCTCCCCCCTCTCTCCATCCCCCCCCCCTCTCTCTCTCTCTTGAATCCTCACTGACAGAGTTCAGTAGTAACCCTGACTCCAACTTTAAATCTGACCACAGAGATTACCCCTTCTGGGCGGCCAAAAGAACACATCTGATGGTGGATGTCTAGCAAGTGTGGGGCTCCAGCTAACTCCTTGGTGACGGGTCGTTAACACCTCTTGTCAGGAGCAGAAGCGGAGCACCCACCCATACACACACACACACGTACACACCCACACACATACACACACACACACAACCCTACCCCACTGAGACAGTCCCAGATGTAGAATGTTCCAGTTTCAGACCTGGGTCAAGCGCACATTTCTAACCTCGTGAATATTTTAGGTGCATTTCATTCAGGCTGCCTCGCATGCACTTTTGGGAACGGTCTGCTGGTTTGTGGGTGCTGCGCATGCTGAATCAAGCACACCTCAAATTCAAATGTTTAGATTAAGTCTGACAGAACTCATAAAGAAGAAGGAGAAATGCATTTCCTACAAATACAGCTTTTTCCATTATCAAGTTTCAAACGATTATGGTCCATTGTCCTAAAGTATCTTGTGATTATATTTTTTTTACTTCAGTCAAACTTTAACGCTCACAATTGGATATACACACAAACACACACACACACACACATTCAGGCACAATAGCACAATGGCAGGCCAGCAAGAAGCTCCCTAAACAGCATTTTTATGTTTTTATGTCAGACAAGTTGCCACGGTAATGTTTTTATTTCCGCACCAAACGGAGCAGCGACGCACCGCTGGGCTGCTCTGGCCATCTGTCACTCCACTGCCTGGGCCTCTGACACACACACACACACACACACACACATACACACACACATACACACAAATTCACACACACACACACACACACACACACACACATACACACACAGCCAGACTGAGAGCTCAGGCACTGGCCTGGGCCTCTGTTCACTAATCACACACACTAACACACTCACACAAAGAGTAATGGACTGAAAGGACTAATGGTTGGATGTGTGGTCTTTCAAACAGGCTGGGTTGGGTCCTTAAGGTATGAAGACATCAGTATTTTGGAGAACTTCTCCTGCCTGAGAATGTCTTGTCTTCTTCTAGGAGACGCCAGGCGTATTTACAGTATAATCTCTGATCGATCTGCCCTGCTGACAGGCTGCCCTGAGGTCGTGGGAACATCGATAGCCAGGCGTGATGCTATGCCACAGAGCTCCCAGCCAATCAGAGCACAGCCACGGAGCTCCCAGCCAATCAGAGCACAGCCACGGAGCTCCCAGCCAATCAGAGCACAGACACGGAGCTCTCAGCCAATCAGAACACACCCAGGGAGCTCCTTGCCAATCAAAGCACACCCAGGGAGCTCCCAGCCAATCAGAGCACAGCCACGGAGCTCCCAGCCAATCAGAGCACAGCCATGGAGCTCCCTGCCAATCAGAACACAGCCATGGAGCTCCCTGCCAATCAGAACACACCCACAGAGCTCCCTGCCAATCAGAACACAGCCACGGAGCTCCCTGCCAATCAGAACACACCCAGGGAGCTCCCTGCCAATCAGAACACACCCACAGAGCTATTATCAAGATCATAATCCGCCTTGTCCACTTAGGTTGTTACCCAGGCAGGTGGACAGGTGTCATCAGGAAGAGGTCATGGTTCAGTATGTCATGAAGCTGGCGGACCCCTGGTTAGACCCCCCCCCCCACACACACACACACCCACACACACACCAGGATAAGATCCTGCCATGTATCAGAGCTCTCTCAGTGCAGATCATCACGTGCAGACCTTGCTGAATAAAAGATAGACGCGACAGTGTGTCCTCCGTGTTAGCAGGACCTTGCATTTGCTGCCTCTAGACCTTGAGCTGACACACACACACGCACACACACACACGCACACACACACGCACGCACGCACACACACATGCACACACACACACGCACACACACACGCACACACACACACACACACACATGCACATAATACACATAGGCACACACACACTCATGAACACACACAATGTATCTGAAGCATTCATTCTTCACTGGAGGATTCCATCTCCATATTAATGCTGCATGTAGGGAGAGCTGAGGTGGGGATGCATGTATGAAGGTTAGAGGAAGAGGAGACTAATAACCCTGCAGCCTTGATAACACGCTCTTCCCTCAGTTTCAGAGAGGAACTTAAGGACATGGAGAGAAATACAGTGGAACCGTCTCTGCCCAGCCTCTGTGTGTGGTGGTGGTGTTGGGGGGGGGGGGGGGGGGGGGGGGGGGGCGGATTCTGAGCAGTAGTGCGACGTGATGTGAAATGTAGATGTTTAGCTGTGCCCTAAACTGACCTTCTCAGCCCTTATGCCCCCACACACGTCTTCACTCTCCATCTCCCTCCCCCTCCTCCCCTCTCTCTATTCTTCATCTGTATCTGTTTCTCTCTCTTCCTCTCCCTCCCCCCCTCTTTTCTCCATCTGTCTGTTTCCCTCTCTCTCTCTCTCTCTCTCTCTCTCTCTCTCTCTCTCTCTCTCTCTCTCTCTCTCTCTACCTCTCCCTCCCCCCTCTTTTCTCCCTCTGTCTCTGTTTCTCTCATCTCTATCTCTCCCTCCCTCTTTCCTCTCACTGTGATATGATGTGACCTCTTGACCCACAGACCCTTCTAGAGCCACGCTTAGCTACTAGGCCCTTGGGCAGCAAAATAATTGGCCTGATATTCTAATCTCCTGGTCCTCATCTCTCCCTCTCTCCTTCCCTCTATCCATCCCAAGCATCTCTCCATCTCCCCTCCACCCTGTAGTGCAGTCCTCCTTTCTCCTCTTCCTCAGGTCAATCTCTCTTTCTCTACCTCCATCTCTCCTTGTCTCCCTCCCCTCCATCCCTGCCCCTCTGAGGCTGGTCTCTCTCCAGGCAGTAGCACACAGCCCAGGATATAACTAGTCTCCTGGCTCCTTGTATATCATTTATCTTGAATGAATATAGAGAGACAGAGAGCAAGAGAGACAGAGAGAGAGCGAGAGACAGAAAGAGAGCAAGAGAGACAGAGAGAGTGAGATAGAGAGACAGAGAGAGAGCAAGAGAGACAGAGAGAGTGAGATAGAGAGACAGAGAGAGCGAGAGACAGAAAGAGCGAGAGAGACAGAGAGAGACTAAGAGCTGATTCAAAAAGTAACAAGCGGTAGAGAGTAATAGAATGAGAAGAGAGAGCAAGCACAGAGACTGGGAGGGCGAGAGACAGAGGGATTGTGAGCACACAGTGACACACACTAGCACGCACTGACACACAATCCAGGAGGATGCTGGGAGTGGGAGGAGCCAGTGAGGCTGGATCCATGTGAATGGGACAGATAATCAGCTTCATCAGTCAGTCAGCAGCATTCCTGAGGCCATCAGCACTGCCCATGAAGAGTAAACACACACACTTAGCTGACAGCCGCACCCATCTGACACGCACACACGTGTGCCCCCCAGACCCACATTCACGCATGGGCATGGGGGCACACATTCAGACCCGCATGCACACACACACACACACACACACACACACAGAGTAAAACCAGAAGGCAGAGCCTGTTTCTCAAGCTCGGGGGGGCGGGGGCAGGGGGGTGGGGGTCCTTGCCTGCCACACAGAACAGATGGCTCAATAATATCCCTGCTCTTCAGTGGATCAGACCCATGGTTTCTGGGAGTGTATGGGTGTCTGTGGATGACTAGAAAGACAACACACACACATATACATACATACACACACACACACACACACGCTGACAAACACATACACACACACGCACATGCTGATACACACATGCTCACGCACACACACGCTGACACACCAATCGGAGGAACACCCTGAGCACATTACAGTGTGACAGCCTCTTTTGTTTGTGTGACGTGTGTGTGTGTGTGTGTGTGTGTGTGTGTGTGTGTGTGTGTGTGGAGCGGTAGAGGAGTGTAATGGCAGGGTTGTGTGTTTGTGTGGGACTGAGTGTGCGGGAGGGGGTGCAGGTGTGTGCGTAATAGAGGGTTTGGGGAGTCAGGTGACAGGACCTGTAATTACGAACAATGAGCCGACGCACACACACACACACGCGCGCGGGCATGACAGTGTTGAAGCAGACACTCTGTCTTCTGCTAGTATAAGAACTAAAAAGCAAAAGTTTGGGAAAATCAAGACCTACTGGTTCCTTCACCTATGTAGCCGCCACAGCCGTGTTCAGAAATAGAGTGCAGTAAAAGGACAGTAAAGTGCAGTAAAGTACCTTAAAGTGCAGTCAAGTGCAGTAAAGTACAGTAAAGTACAGTAAAGTACAGTGCAGTACACAGTTCATTCATGATACAGTGTGGTGTGTATAACAGTATAGTACAGGGTAAAAAAATACCTCACGGCATTATGGGTATCGTTATCTTTTTGAGGGGATAAGAAGTTTGTCTGAGATGTGCAGGTGTGTGGGTGTGTGTGTGTGTGTGTGTGTGTTTAAGGGAGAAGAGTGAAGAGATGTCTCTCTTTCTAACAGACCATCCACACTCTCTCTCTGTCCATGTTGGTTTCTCTCTAGTTTCCTCTGTATCGCCCCCTCATCTCGACTCTACATGGATATTTCTCTCTCTGTATAGACTGTACTTACGGTTAGTCGCTTTGGATAAATCTGCTAAATGAATAAATGTAAATGTGTATATATATTTATCATATGTCTATTATAAGGCCTTTTTACCATTTCACTGAGGCACAAATGTGATCACGTCTACCCCCTTATTTAATTCTGTCTTCTCTCGCTTTCTGTCTCCTGAACTCTGCTCGCCCCTCAGCAGGGCGGAGCTATCAGCCCCAATTGGGACATGGATTGAAAGAATGTATTTATAATTTTCAATTCATTTCCCCTGGTCACATTGCTTTCTGTCTCACTCTCTCTCTTACACACACGCACCCACACACACACACCCACGCACGCACGCGCGCACACACACACACACACTGCATCACGAGACAAAAGAGAATGCTTCCATACGCCATTAAACCATACATGTACAAACAGTACATTAGAGAGTGGGAAATAAAAGCAGTTAACGAGCCAGTAACTCCTGCTGTAGAAGCAGCCCTGGAGGAAACATCTCCACCAGCTTGTTTTCCACTGGGCCACTCTGTCTCTCACACACACTGCCCTCTGTCCCTCATGCTGTGTTTGTGAGTCCACTAGGCAAACAGTCATTTAAAGATGGCGTTTCCAAGCGAATCCATAGGTGAATCCATAGACCAAGCAACTACTGTCTTCCATGGCTTCATCCACCCAGACACCACAGTGAAACATAAAGCAGAACAGCATACCAAACCTCTGTCTGAAGGGGCTGCTGTGTTTGTAGCTGGTCTGGGATTTCAGTGCTGCTAACTCCAACCTGTAAGGCTCTTAATCAGACAGTTCAAACATTCATTAAGTCTCTCTGAATGAGGGGGTTCACATGCTCCACCTACCCTTTCCCATACACACACCGACAGAAACAAACACACACACTGACAGAAACACACACAGACAGACACTGCTATAATTAGTGGTCTGCTGGAGGCCAAGCCAGAGCCCAGTGTAGGCTGGAACAGTGAGCCGGGAGCCAGGAGCCAGCATTATGATGGCTCTGCCTGCCTCTCATCAGTCTGCTGGGAGCTGCCATGGAGACGATCCCCCTCCCCTGGAGCTGGCTGTCAGAACTGGGACACACAGGGAGACAGAGGAAAGCAGACAGACAGAGAGACAGACAGACAGACAGACATGTAGACAGACAGACAGAGAAAAGCAGACAGACAGAGAGAGAGAGAGAGAGAGAGAGAGAGACAGACAGAGAGAGAGAGACAGAGAGACAGAGAGATTGTCCATCTAGATTTGAGTGTGCACGCATTTCCTTAGACAATAATAAAGAAAGAGCTAGTCCATTTGGTTTATAGAACATTTTAATAACATTTATTTAAGCTAAATACAAAACCAAAACACTGTGTTACAGATTAATTATAAAAACATAACAATAACATAAATATGTGATGACTGGTAGAAATTGCTTGGTCCCCTTGTGTCTGTATGTAGGTGTGTGTGTGTGTGTGTGTGTGTGTGTGTGTGTGTGTGAGGAGGTGTTGCTGAGGGGAGGAGGAATAGAATAGGTGAGGGAGGACAGGGAGGATGGGTAGGCAGTGGGGGAGGAGACAGGGACATGGAAGGGGTGAGGTGGGGGGTGAGGGAGGGAGGCATGGAGAGAGGAGAGACCTATCTGTTGATGAATCTGACAGAGCTCTGTGTGTTTGGAGGAGAAAGGGAGAGAAGAGAAAGAGGGAGAATAGGAAGGTGTGTGGGTGCGTGTGTGTGTGTGAGTGTGTGTCTCAGGGGATCTGGATCTGCAGCTCCTCCTCCTCCTCCTCCGGGTCGCTGGCCGGGTCGTCTGGGTGATCTGGACTGAAGCGGGCCGACCTCATCTTCCCAAACAGACCGGGGTTGTGCTGTCGACGCAATCTGGGACACAAAGACACACAACTCACTACTGTCAGTCTATACAGACACACCAACACACAGATCATTACTGTATGGAGTCAGGTGGCTGAGTGGTGAAGGAATCAGGCTACTACCGGTAATCAGAACGTTCGAGTTCGAATCTGTGCCGTGCCAACATGACGTTGTGTCCTTGGGCAGGGCACTTCACCCTACTTGCCTCAGGGGGAATGTCCCTGTACTTGCTGTAAGTTGCTCTGGATAACAGCGTCTGATAAATTACTCAATGTAATGTAAATGTACTGTCAGTCTGTCCAGCCACACCAACACACAGTTAAGACTGTCTGCACAGGACAGGTGAATCTATCGCTCACACAAGCTCCTCCTACAATAGAATGAACAGGAGTGACAGAGTGATGGAGTCAGACCACCTGAGTGACAGGTGAAAGGCTCCAGAGTGTCATGATGCCTGCATGAACACGGCCTCCGGCTCCAGCCAACTGAAAGTGCATTAAAGTTGATTGGTCTAGAGATTGGAACAGCCAATCAGAAAACAGAATCTGATTTTGGACTATTAAGTAGGCTATAATAGACAAGCACAGAACATACATCTCACGACCAGCCACACACACACACACACACCCACACACACCTCTGAAATAAATTATACAGCAGCACTTTGGAAGTGATCTCAGCCAAGACTGTGAACGAGTCACTTATTCATATATATAGAGAGGGGGGGGGGGGGGGGGGTATTAGGAGGGAAAAAGGAAGGTGAGGTATTGAAGAGAAAGAGATGAGATGGAAGGATAGCAAAGAGAGCAAAGACCAACCTGGAGAAAGAGTGACAGGAAGACAGACGGAGAGGCTGTGTCAGATACAGAGAGAGAGAATGAGAGAGAGAACGCGAGAGAGAGAGAGAGAGAGAGAGAGAGAGAGAGAGAGAGAGAGAGAGAGACAGAAGGCGTGGAGAGATTATGCGTCAGGCATAGTGACATCATTTATCACATTCTGCAGCAGTTGCTTCTCTCATCGTTCTCCACATAACTTGCGGAGCTAAGGAGAGGTGCAGAAAACCTGGCAGGTGAAGGCCACATCGTCCAATCATTAAGAAGGAACGAGACTTAAAATCCAGAGAGGCCCATCGTCACTTCTTGGGTTCTGGCAGAACAGGAGAAGCCATGTTAAGAATGTGTCACACTCTTAAAATTCTAATAAACCAACTACGAATCACACTAGCACACTGTGCCAATCCATACTGGACTGAATGTATTCAATTCCATGTTTCTCTCTCTCTCCCTTCCTCCTCCTTTCCTTCCTCTCTTCCTGCTTCTCTTCTCTCGAACCCACCTGTTCTTTTCCCTGTCACTGTCTCCTTCTCTCCCTTCTCCATCCTCCCATCTCCTCTCTTTGCCTTTCTTTATCTGCCTCTTAGATCACATTACAGCCTCTGCACCTCTGCTTCAGTAAACCCTCACCCACACACACAGATGAACCCCCCCCCCCCCCCACACACACACACACACACACACACACACACACACACACACACACACACACACACACACACACACACACACACACACACACACACACACACACACACACACACACACACACACACACACACACACACACACACACACACACACACACACACACACAGCTGTCAACATTGGCAGCCTTAAACCCCAACTTTGAGCTCTTACATCCTCAACAGCGTGCTTTGGAAGCTATGTACACACACACACACACACACACTCGCGCACAAACACACACATTGCATTTGCAGTCTGAATCGGCCCCTTGATTGTGCTAAAGAGACAAAGCCACTACAGCAAAGGGAAAATCAATACACAACAGCCTTCTTTATTTTCTCTAGTTTCTAATTGGTTGTGGAGGGCAGATAGTTAGGGCCTTTACCAAATGCTGTCTGGTCAAAGAAACACACACACACACACACACCCATCAGCCGCCACACACAAGCAAACAGATACACACAAAAACCATTACACCAGAGTGCACTGGCAGACCATCAAGTTGGTATTCTGAAGACTGAAGCCAGGAAATATTCATGTCTTGGCTGATGATGCTCTTATCTTTGAGGCAGGATGACATGAGGTTCACTATCGTACAGCACACGACCTAAACACCTTGACACATACACAGAGAGAGAGAACAAGAGAGAGCAGTGAGAGAGTGACACAGAGACACACAGAGATATAGACCCAGAGAAAGAGAAATGTATATATATATAGAGAGACAGAGATAGAAAAAACTAGAGAGAAATATACAGAGGGAGAGAGAGAGCGAGACTGAAAGAGAGAGAGAGAGAGAAAGAGAAAGACAGATAGTGAGAGAAAGAGAATGACAGAGAAAGAGAGAGAGAAAGAGAGAGAGAGAGAAAGAGAGTGAGAGAGAAAGAGAGAGAGAGAGAGGTAGAAAGCTAGACAGGAGCAAAGAAAGATCAAAGTGAACAGAAATTGAGAGAAGGAGACAAAACCATCCGTAAAAAGAGACAGAGTTAGAGAAGAGTGTGTTTACACACTTCCTCTTGTGTCTCTTTCAGGCCATTACACACACATGCCTCAACCCTTCCTGAACAGGCAGGCACCCCTGACCTCAGTGCTGTTATAAGCGCCATCGCACTCAGAGGTTAAAGGTCCTGAGAATGAGTGTGTGTGAGTGTGTGTGTGTGTGTGTGTGTGAGTGTGTGTGTGTGTGTGTGTGTGTGTGTGTGTGTGTGTGTGTGTGGGAGCACAAGAGCCCGACAAGTTAATCCAGTGGGAGTCTGCTGTTGAATCCATGAGCAGCGAGAACTGACAAGCAAAACCACCGTTTGTTGAACCAACCATCATTCCCTCCACTTCACTCACACACACACACACACACACACACACACACACACACACACACACACACACACACACACACACACACACACACACACACACACACACACACACACACACACACACACACACACACACGCACCCTCTGGTGCTTAAGAGGGGGGTGGGGGGTCCTCAGGGAAAGGGGTCCCTCTCCCCTTCACCTGTCTGGTTGTGCAGTATTGATTTAGACATCAGCTTTATGGTTATAGACTAGCAAAGCCTGTTAGAGAGCAACCCTGGGGAAGAGGAGAGAGGAGATGAGGAGATGAGGAAAGGAGAGAAGCGATTAGGACCGAGAAGAGGAGAAATTAGACGACAGAGAGATAAGCAGAGTTTCATCCAGGTCTAACCCAGGTCTACTAACCCTGGTCTAACCCAGGTCTACTGACCCTGGTCTAACCCAGGTCTACTAGCCCAGGTCTTACCCAGGTCTACTAACCCAGGTCTAACCCAGGTCTACTAACCCTGGTCTAACCCAGGTCTAACCCAGGTCTAACCCAGGTCTACTAACCCAGGTCTAACCCAGGTCTACTAACCCTGGTCTAACCCAGGTCTAACCCAGGTCTAACCCAGGTCTACTAACCCAGGTCTAACCCAGGTCTACTAACCCTGGTCTAACCCAGGTCTACTAACCCTGGTCTAACCCAGGTCTAACCCAGGTTAACTATCTTAGGTCAATTAAAACACGTAGCTCTAACCTACAGATCAGGCATACACACACTCACACATATATACGTACACACACACACACACACACACACACACTTCAAGAAGACCTGTGCACAGACAAACAATGTGCCAGTATGGGAATGCTTCGCCATGGCGACGAGCATGTCAGTGCCGTGGCGGCCTGCAGGGGGCGGGCACCATTAAGCAGCACAGAGACTCTCTGTTACTACGGTAACCTGCAGCTAAGAGGCTCACGATTGGCTGTTGGGGGGCATGAGCTGGAACGCGGGCAGAATGATAAGGTATAGTGAGTGGGAGAGAGAGAGAGAGAGAGAGAGAGAGAGAGAGAGAGAGAGAGAGAGATGGCAGAGAGGAGGGGGCAGTCAGAAGAAAGGGAGAATGGGCGAACTGGAAAGGGAGGTGAAGAGAGGCGGGAAAGAGAGAGAGTGTGAGTGAGTGAGAGACATAAGCATTGTCAAAGGGAGAGAGAAAGGGGGGGGGTTGTGGAGAGACCAGAGCACAAGGAGCTACAGGGCAGAGAATGAGACAAAGGGATGACAGGGATAAGATACAGATTGGAAGAGTTAATGAATAAGAGAGGGAGAGGGAGAGAGAGAGAGAGAGAGAGAGAGAGAGAGATAACACTAGAAAGCACTAGAGGGAGAGAAAGAAAGACAGAGAGAGAAAGAGGAGAAGAGAGAGCCGGTGGTGGTTAAGATGGGTGTAGCTGATAGGCTGAGTCTGGGGTGAGGGCTGGGGAGAGAGCAGGGGGGAGAGCTGGGGGGAGAGCAGGGGTGAGAGCAGGGGTGAGGGCTGGGGGGAGAGTAGGGGGGAGAGTAGGGGGGAGAGCAGGGGGGAGAGTAGGGGGGAGAGCAGGGGGAAGAGTAGGGGGGAGAGCAGGGGGGGAGAGCAGGGGGGAGAGCAGGGGGGAGAGCAGGGGGGAGAGCAGGGGGGAGAGCTGGGGGGAGAGCAGGGGGAAGAGTAGGGGGGAGAGCAGGGGGGAGAGCAGGGGGGAGAGCAGGGGGGAGAGTAGGGGGGAGAGCAGGGGTGAGAGCAGGGGTGAGGGCTGGGGGGAGAGTAGGGGGGAGAGTAGGGGGGAGAGCAGGGGGGAGAGTAGGGGGGAGAGCAGGGGGAAGAGTAGGGGGGAGAGCAGGGGGGAGAGCAGGGGGGAGAGCAGGGGGGAGAGTAGGGGGGGAGAGCAGGGGGGAGAGCAGGGGGGAGAGCAGGGGGGAGAGCAGGGGGGAGAGCTGGGGGGAGAGCAGGGGGGAGAGCTGGGGGGAGAGCAGGGGGGAGAGCTGGGGGGAGAGCAGGGGGGAGAGCAGGGGTGAGTGTAGTGTAGCTGACAGAGTAACACACCAGCCCCATGGTGAGCTAATCTCCTCCTCTAGCTCCCATCAGCAGAGCACAGCTGAAACACTGCTACACTGCTAAGGGACATAGCTTAGCGTCCTGACAGCAGTGTGTGTGTGTGTGTCTGTATGTGTGTGTGTGTGTGTGTGTGTGTGACAGCCTTACCTGGACTGCAGGTGCTCCAGTTGGACCTGAAGGTTCTCTGACTGTTCCACCTGCTCATCGAGAGATCTCTGAAGCTTCCTGGTGTGGTTCAGGGCCTCATCCAGCTGGCAGGCACACCGGGACACACACACACACAGGTGCGCACACACACACACAGGCACACACACACACACAGGCGCGCGCACACACACACACACACAGTCACAGTCACAAACTTCTTGGATTTGCACCATGCAGAAAGGTGCTAATACATGATTCTGCCTGTGTGTGTGTGCCTGTGTGTGTGTGTGCGTGCGTGTGTGTGTGCGTGTGCGTGCGGCCCACCTCGTCCTCCGCCTGCCCCAGCTCCTTCTTCAGCTCCTCCACCCTCATACGGAGCTTCTTCACCT
>CM059295.1:14480000-14650000 GCA_030340665.1 Neosalanx taihuensis
AAGCTCATAAAGCGCCCCCCCCCCCCCCCCCCCCCCCCCCACCCCCCTATTTGGTAATAAACTCATTGACAGGCACATCTGTCCTCTGACATCACGCCAGGCCTGAGCTGGGCCACAAACACACCCAGCAGCAGTCAAGCAGCAGCGAGCCAGAAGGGAGAGAAACCCTGAGAGCTCCAAATGACATGTCGCTCCTCCCAGCTCCTGACACGCACCACGCACCATCCAGCCATCCCTTCACCATCCAGCCATCCCTTCACCATCCAGCCATCCCTTCACCATCCATCCATCCCTTCACCATCCATCCATCCCTTCACCAGCGTCCCTCCTGTTAATGGTCTCAGCCTTTACTCCTGACATCCGTCCGCCTCTCCTTCTCCTCCTCCTCCTCCTCCCCCTGTGATTCTGCTGTCGACCAGTCAGGTTCACACAGTTCACACACACACACACGCACACACACACACACACACACTCCATCAAGGCCAGGCCCTTCCTCCAGAGAAGCTCTGTCCCTTACTCACACCCAGATCTCAGGCTGCTTATCTGCCCAAGATTACCAAAGAGTCAAGGCCTGCTTAGAAGTCCCAGTCATGTGGGTTACTAGTCAGGGTTACACACACACACACACACAAACACACACACACAAGTAGGGCTACACACACAGAGAGGTATGTATGCCTCTCCCCTTAACCGCTCCTGGCTTCAACCATCTGACCCAAGGGTCTGACATTCTGATGACACATGAGTAAACAAAAATGGAATACTAAAAACACACACACACAGACACACACACACACAGAAGGACATCTCAGGGTTAAAGGGTTGTTGGAGAGCTGCTGTGTGTCTCCAGAAGGAGAGGGGAGTGTGTGGGAATGTGGTGAAAGAGCGCTGATTGCAGCAGAGCTCTTTCAGAGGATTTCCTTAATCACAAAAGTGAAAACCTTTTCTATGAGAAGCAGCTCGTAGGTCCAGAGCTCTCTGAGATCGGGAGGGGGGGTGGAGGGGGAGCTGGGGGGGGTGGGGTGGGGGGAGAGCTGGAGGATTTGACCACAACCCTCCTACAGGGGGTTCAGAACAGGTCTTGGGTTCTAGAACGGTTCCCCTAACCGCATGAGTCAGCTAGGCGGGAATGCAGGACTCCACCGAGTTCGGTTAGAACCTGGTGTAACCGTGGAAACTGGTTAGACTCTGGTGTAACCATGGTGTCTGATTAGGACCTGGTGTAACCACGGAGAATGATTTGAAATCAGTGTCGTTATTTAAGTTGAATGATCTGGAATCTGCATCCATCCTACATGGAAGACAGATTTCAACTTTTGAAAACAAGTCAGAGACATTTATGAACATCAAAGGATTTGCAGAAGAGGAAAAAACAGACACCAAATATTTGTAAACAGAGTCTGGCCTCTTTTCATCAAAGACCCCAAACACACACACACAGATCCTAGTCCCAGACACACACACACACACTAGACTGACTCATAAATCTGTCAGACGCTCCTCCTTTGTCCTCCTCCTGCGCTCCTTTCTCCTCTCTGGAGGGCAGAGCGTCAGCTTGAGGAACATTCAGGAGGTCAGAGGTCAGATATGAGACAGGAAGCAGGAAGGCTTGAGGACAGGTCACACAAGTTAACAAACACAAGTTAACACACGCTCATACCAGCTAGCATAAAAACACCGCAAGTTAACACACGCTAACAGAAGCCAGCATAAAAACACCGCAAGTTAACAAGTTAAAAAGCTAACAAGCTAACACAATCGGAAACAGGCAAGTATTTTTAAAAGCTAACAGGAACTCGAACATTCTAGCACCAGTGTTTCTGGACTGACATCTGCCCCCCCCCCCCCCCCCCCCCCCTCTGTAAAGACTGGTAGTGATGGTGATCCCAGGACAAAGCAGGGGGCCAGCTGAGGCTGTTTGTCAGACCCCAGGACAGACCAGCCCGCTCACTGCTCTAATATGGATCTGTCAATCCCAGCTGACAAAGAAGCTCCATCTTCCTGCTCTTAGTCAAGCCCCAGAGAGAGACAGCTCCATCTCACTGCTCTTAGTCAAGCCCCAGAGAGAGACAGCTCAACGTGGCCTCTCATCACAAGCTCCTCTCTTAAAGCTGGTTGTTATGGTTGCATGGCAGTAACAGTGTATCTACAGTAGGTTCCTGCACACTGTCTGTCTCCCGAGCAGGAAGACTCATTTTCCCAGAGGGCTCTGGTGTTGAGTGACTGGTGAGCTGTCTCTTGTCTGCCATGTGCAATAGTACTGAACATTCCTGAACTATGACTCACTGGACACACACACACGTGTGTGCGTGCACCCACCCACACGAACCCATCCTGTTGTCACGGTCAGAAAGCGACACCCATTCCCACTCCTGTTAAAACATAAACGCTGTCCTGTTTTTGAATGCACATACTAAACGGAACACACGTATACTGTATGTGAATGTGCTGAGGCCCCTCCCCTCCGCCCTCAGTGGGAGGGGGCTGAGGATGACGGCACATTAGCAGGCTGAGGATGACATTCTAACCCTGGTGCTAAACGGCCAGACAGGAAGTGTGAAATGTTCTTTCTTTCTGCTTGGTTTTCCCGCCGTCATTCCTGAGCCCGTTCTCACACAGCTTTGTTACACACAGGGAGGAGAGAGAGAGGGAGCGAGCGAGGTGGGACTTACACTGAGAGAGAGAGAGAGAGAGAGAGAGAGAGAGACAGACAGACAGACGGAGAGAGAGAGACAGAGAGAGAGGGATGGAATTTACAGGAGAGAGAGAGAGAGAGGGAGGGAGCGAGGTGGGATTTACACTGAGAGAGACAGGGAGAGAGAGAGAGAGAGAGAGAGAGACAGAGACAGAGAGACAGAGAGAGAGAGAGAGAGAGAGATGGATGGAATTTACAGAGAGAGAGCAAGAGAGGGAGAGAGAGAGAGAGAGAGAGAGAGAGAGAGGGATGGAATTTACAGGAGAGAGAGAGAGAGAGAGAGGGAGAGAGAGAGACAGAGAGAGAGGGATGGAATTTACAGGAGAGAGAGAGAGAGAGGGAGGGAGCGAGGTGGGATTTACACTGAGAGAGACAGGGAGAGAGAGAGAGAGAGACAGAGACAGAGAGACAGAGAGAGAGAGAGAGAGAGATGGATGGAATTTACAGAGAGAGCAAGAGAGGGAGAGAGAGAGAGAGAGAGAGAGAGAGAGAGAGAGAGAGACAGAAGTATAAACAAATGGAAAAAGACTATTCTAGACACAGGCCTCAGTATGGAGTATCATAATGCCTGACATGTACCCTCACATGCTGTGGGCGCTGTGTTGGTGTGTACAGACACTTAACAGAAATACAAATGCTAAAAGCTAACACCCTCTCTCCATCCCTCCTCTTTCCCTTGTGCACACATGGAGAAATACACAAACAAACCTACAATAGGCACTAGCACACATGCACACACATGAATACACACACACACACACACACACACACACAAAACCATGACTCAGGTCCTTGTAACTACTAACAGCCTGTTATCAGCCACATTAAAGGTCTCTTTAACAAGATCAAAGAGCTGAGCTGGGCAGCTGAGCTGCAGTGAAATATCAACTGAACTCACAGGCAAGCAAGTGGGGAGGACAAACTAGGTTTAATTAAAAAAGTTTCACTGCAGACATAGGAATGTGTCTGGTTCTCTCCTATCAGATTTTTTAGATCTCTCTAAAAAATACACACACATACGCAAAGCACACAAACACATACACACCAGCATAGTACTGTGCAGCCTGCACGGGACTGCAAGTTGTATAGTGTGTATTCAGCAGCACAGTGTGAGCTAGGCTAGTGGTGGGCAATCCTGGTCCTTGAGGGCCGCTGTCCTGAAGGTTTTAGATGTTTCCCTGCTCCAGCACACCTGATTCAAATGAACAGGTCGTTATCAAGCTCTGTGGAAGCCTCATAATGACCATTCATTAGAATCAGGTGTGCTGGAGCAGGGAAACATCTAAAACCTTCAGGAGAGCGGCCCTTGAGGACCGGGATTGCCCACCACTCACCTAGGCTAGTTACATATGTGCACAACACAGTTCATGACATGTATTTTGTATGTGCGTCTGTTTTAGTGTGTAGGGTCGCATTTCTGCCTATCTAGATGTCCATCGCAGGACAGCTAGCAGACGCTGCAGAATCCGATAGCCCTAATTTATTCAGGAGCACAGGCTCAGCCGGGCAGTGATGGAGGGATGAAGGGGTGAAAGAGAAAGGAGGTGTAGAATGTCACTGCCTGTATCTCAAGCCTCCTGATGAAGGAACCTTGAGGTGAAAGGATAGATTGGAGGATGCAAACAGAGGGAAGGATGGAGGATTGAAAATCAGCTTGGATGGCAGATCTTGCTTTAAGAAGAGCTAAAACAGGAACAAGTCCACAGGGCTGAAGGCTTCAAAGACTCAGAAACAAACAAATTGATAATTCAGCATAATTACCAGCACTAGAGGTAAATCAATGTGGTACAGAAGTTCCAAAGAGATGCAGCAGTTTGCTGAGACAGGCAAGTCAGGGTGAGACAGGCAGGTCAGGGTGAGACAGGCAGGCCTGCGTGAGACAGGCAAGTCAGGGTGAGACAGGCAGATCAGGGTGAGACAGGCAAGTCAGGGTGAGACAGGCAGGTCAGGGTGAGACAGGCAAGTCAGGGTGAGACAGGCAGGCCTGGGTGAGACAGGCAGGTCAGGGTGAGACAGGCAGGTCAGGGTGAGACAGGCAAGTCAGGGTGAGACAGGCAGGCCTGGGTGAGACAGGCAGGTCAGGGTGAGACAGGCAGGTCAGGGTGAGACAGGCAGGTCAGGGTGAGACAGGCAAGTCAGGGTGAGACAGGCAGGCCTGGGTGAGACAGGCAGGTCAGGGTGAGACAGGCAGGTCAGGGTGAGACAGGCAGGTCAGGGTGAGACAGGCAGGCCTGGGTGAGACAGGCAGGTCAGGGTGAGACAGGCAGGTCAGGGTGATAAAGACAGGCCCATCATGCACAGCTTGTCAGAGCCACAACATGGTTCTGGAACCAGGAACAAAGAGAGGAGCTCTAACTTGACCCAAGTTGTTTGTATCTCCATTAATCAGCTAAAGCCTCACACACTCAAACACACATTAGGGACTGAAGTGATCTATCCAAGCCATCTGACCATCTGTCCTGACCTGGAGGGACAGGGTGACAGAAGGTCTGAGACCCCCACCCCCCCACCCCAAACAGACACGCACATCCACACAACTCCTACAAGCAGACAAATAGCATTAGTCACACACACTGATTTTGACTCATGGGGAGTGTTAATGTTTGTCACCAACAGTATAAACTATGCTCATAAACATGTGTGTGTGTGTGTGTGTTTAACCCCCCCTCTCCCTGAAGAGCCATTAGTTACACAGTTTAAAGGTCAAGGCAATTCATTGTTTATGCAGACAGGTGTGGGACCCTGTAATGGTGAGAGGGAACAACTGAGAAAGTGTGTTTTACGCTGGGTGTGTAGATGTGTGTGTGTGTATGTGAGACAGAGAGGGGAAAAGATAAAAAGAGAGAGAACTGTACAAAATAAAAGGGATATGTTCAAAGCAAAATAGAGAAGGGGATTGCAGGAAATGATGGAGAGAAACAGATGAAGACAGCTAACGAAGAGATGCCCCAAAGAACACAAGACCAATAAAGAGACATCTAAAGCAGCCTGTCTATAGACTGGTCATGCTATATTAACTGTTGTAAGCTAGTCTAATACAGTAAGTCTAATAAGTCTAATAAGTCCTTGAAGGTCAACAGGTTAACCGTGCCTTGTCAGAACGGTGCTGTTAGTATGAGCAATGATCAACTTGTATAACGGTGCTTTTAGACAGTTTTATGATTGGAGTTTGAGGCAAATAAAAGGGGCAGGTGGCAAATCACTGAGGCAGTTCTTTGGGGCAGATATATGGTGGCAGGTTTTCGGGGCAGTTGTTTGGGAAAGATAATAGGGGCAGGGTTTCAGAGTTGCATTTGGGGCAGAGTATTTGCAGTATAGTGAATGAGAGGTGTTTAGTGACTGTACTGTACACTACTGAGCAGTATAGATCTCAGCTGTCTTTGGGTATTGATCACTATGAGATTTGCTAAGACTATGTTCCAGCTTCTGTTGGACAGATGGAGAGAGAGAAAGATAAAGAGAGAGAGAGAGCCTCAAATAGGAAAAGGATGCTGATTTAAAAGAGGATTCTAGAAGAACCTCTTGATTTGGATATTTCCAACAACTAGACTTATGATTTGAACAGGGGTTGAAGCCTATTAGCAAGGCATCTTGGGTAAGGGTTTCCTGGTGTTGACGCAGGGGCTAATGGGGCGTTAAAGCCCAGTAAATCTGTCAACTAATGGGCTGCAGGGTGGAGTCGGGCAAGGGGACTACAGCATCAGAAGATATGACAGACTGACTTTTCTAGGGGGACAGATTAGACTGTCGCGCCTGCTGCCAAAAACAGGAAGAGAAATGGGCAATTTTACAAACAATTCCAGCCCCTAAACCTCTCTGACCCCTGAAGCAAAGTGTATCATTATACAAGTGTACAATTATAGATGCAAATAATTCCAATAAGGGCTTTGCACCTCCATACAGTCAACAGTAGAAAATTATCATTTTCATCATAGATTTTGACATTTATTAATTTAGCAGACGCTTTTATCCAAAGCGACTTACAGTAAGTACAGGGACATTTTCCCTGAGGCAAGTAGGGTGAAGTGCCTTGCCCAAGGACACAACATCATATAGCCACAGCTGGGGCTCGATCTCACAACCTTCCGATCATGAGGCCAACACCTTAACCATTGAGCCATCTGCCCCCCCAGATAGATATGTAGTATCTCTCTTTTGTGGAATCTCTCCTTGTTTGACTCTCTTTTCCTGTCACACACAGACAGCAAGGAAGCAGAACACCCATAAAAGACATCATACCAGCATTTATGGGCTCATATAATATCAGTATGTTTTGGTAATAGTAAGACACGACACACTATCAGACCAAGGCCAGTGGTAGCCCAGGCTTCTGCTAGAAGAATTATCTTCAAATCAACCAGAAAACAGATCCAGTATTTTAAACTTGCGTTTATTGTGCACTTTACAAGACGAGCCTGAAGTACAATCAGATCCTCCATCAGTCACATACAAACACACACTTCTTACACGCTAACCACAGCTACCAGCAGTAGCTTTGATGGCTACATCTGGCTAACTGCTTACGGAGGGCCAGGGAACGACCGCTGAGGTCACCCAGCAGTCCAGACCCAGCAGGAAGGTCACACGCTGACTTGCCGCCACTTCCTGTGGATCGCAATGACACGCAATCACACGCACATACTCTTTCCTGTGTTCATACACAACAAAGTCTCCAGTCTATTTTCCCCCTAGACCGGAACACAAGTTAGATAGACAAACTCATGTGTGAATGCAGCACACACATCAAAAACAAAAGATTTTTGCTTTGCCAAACACTTCAGATTGGCCGATAGTGAAGCTCCAATGACATACAGACGACCAGACCAAAGGCATTCCTCTCCTTAGCCAAACACACACCAACTGCCAAGTGTTGATAAAAAAAAAGGTTTCAACACACAAAACTAACCAGCACTCCATTCACATTCATTTAATACACATTTAGACGCAGCTGAATGAAATCAGTACTGAACACTGCTGCATCAAGGTCTCAATCTGCACACCCAACACTGATAACCCCATGATAAGCCCCTGGGATGGATAGTCCTTCACTGTCAACAGGTTGGTGTTTGTGTGTGTTTGTGTGTGTGTGTGTGTGTGTGTGTGTGTGTGTGTGTGTGTGTGTGTGTGTGTGTGTGTGTGTGTGTGTGTGTGTGTGTGTGTGTGTGTGTGTGTGTGTGTGTGTGTGTGTGTGTGTGCCTGAGGCCATAGCCACAGCCGTTAAGGTCAACCCATGTCCCAGCCCCAGGATTTCTGCAGGAACAGCCAAGCCTGGAGATGCCAGAACATTCCTCCCATCTGAATACACCAACAGATATGTCTCCATTCTCTGATTGCTTCATATGCTATCTTTGCACAACTCTCCTCTCCTTTCCTGCTCCTTCCCCTCACCCTCCTCCTCTCTCCTGTCCACTCCTCTCCTCCTCCTTTCCTTCCCCTCTCCCTCATCCTCTCTTTCCCCTCTCCCTCATCCTCTCTTTCCTGTCCACTCCTCTCCTCATCCTCCTCCTTTCCTCTCCTCCTCTTTCCTGTCCACTCCTCTCCTCTCCTCATCCTCCTCCTTTCCTCTCCTCCTCTCTCCTGTCCAATCCTCTCCTCATCCTCCTCCTTTCCTTCTCCTCTTTCCTGTCCACTCCTCTCCTCTCCTCATCCTCCTCCTTTCCTCTCCTCTTCTTTCCTGTAAACTCCTCTCCTCTCCTCATCCTCCTCCTTTCCTCTCCTCCTCTCTCCTGTCCCCTCCCTTCCACTCCTCTCCTTATCCTCTCCCTCCTCCTCTCTCCTGTCCCCTCCTTTCCTCTCCTCCTCTCTCCTGTCCCCTCCATTCCTCTCCTCTCCTCCTCCTCTCCAATGCTGAGCTCAGCAGATCCCACTAGATTCTGGCTCCAGCTTCTACGTGAATAAACAAAAACTGTTGTGGAAAGGCCCTTTTATTTGGATCCAAGTGTGTGTTGTGTGTGTGTGTGTGTGTGTGTGTGTGTGTGTGTGTGTGTGTGTGTGTGTGTGTGTGTGTGTGTGTGTGTGTGTGTGTGTGTGTGTGTGTGTGTGTGTGTGTGTGTGTGTGTGTGAGTGTGTGTGTGTGTGTTCTATGAGTGTGTGTGAGAGAGAGTGCGTGGTGGAAAAGAGGGAATGTGTATGTTGGGACTATTGTTTCAGAAACTCTGAAACAATAACCCCCTACTAAACCTGCTCAAACAGATTCTGTTACATTGCAATGGTTTGTTACTGTCATCGTTATGATGTCATCTAGAAATTAGAATGACGACCACCATTAGACACGGTCTGAATTTCGAAGGACCTGATTGGCAGCAGAGATCCAGTTGGTCGAAGAGAGACCAGACTTGACTGAGTCTTCCTGTCTTCCTGTATCTAACAGCCTAACAGAAGCCTGGTTGACAGCCTGGTTATATCCCTGACATGGAAACAAGAGAGTGAACGAGGGAGAAAGAATGAAAAGGTGGAGGGTGGAAGAAGAGAAAAAGGGGAGAGAACACGAAGGAGGAAAGATAAAAAGGAGAAGGGGGGGGGGGTTGAAAGAAGAGCAAACACTCCTGACAGGGTTAAGGGCTGGGTGTGGGAGAATGGAATGCGTTTAGCTAGAATAACTGTAGGTACACTGTCAATGTGGCATGTAGGCTATGTGCCATGTATTCTTCACCAAAATAAACAGACTGTATTTATCCTAGAAATTTCACGAAGTGGCTGGTATGTCTACAGCCAGCCTTTCAACCATTCAACTACTAACAGCATACGGTGTGCTGTATTTTAGCGTAGCAGTCGAGAGGGTGGAGTGAATTAGGAGGATGTTGATATTCCACACAGGAAAAAAGACAAAGGGGACTTCTACTCCAAGCCAAAGGATTCAGGCTACAATATAGCCAACCACACACACACTGTCTGCACGCGCTCACAAGCAGATGGGTCTCTTCCCTTCCCGAAAAGTCTGCGTTGCCATGACAACAACACTCAGGACTCGTTTGCCGATCCGTGTGCATGTGTGTGTGTGTGTGTATGCAGGGTGTGTGTGTGTGTGTGTAAGAAAAAGAGATGCCCAGCTGAGATGTTAATAATGCCAATGTGTGTGTGTGTGTGTGTGTGTGTGTGTGTGTGTGTGTGTGTGTGTGTGTGTGTGTGTGTGTGTGTGTGTGTGTGTGTGTGTGATTGTCCAGCTGACCGCTCTATCAGCCAGGAAGCCCTCCGCCTTAGAGACAGAAAACCATTTGACACAGATGTGGGTCAGATGTGCAGAATGGGAGAGAAATCATCTCCATAATGGGGGAATGTAGACAGGGGAAGGAGACTATTATCTGTATCTCTTTTTTTCATCATTACTACAGAACTCTTTGACTGGAGCAGTTCATCTATTCCACAGGTACATGTTCTGAGTCAGTGTAACCAGAACTCCTGTGAACCACTGTCATGTTTCCCCCTACAGCACGGTGATACTGGAAGAGAGAGAGAGAGGAGATGGAGGAGAGGAGACAGAGAGAAGAGGGAGATTGGAGGAGAGAAGGAGAAGACAAAGGGAGGAGAAGGAGACGGGAGGAGAGGAGCACACAGGAAGAGTCAGAGGAGAGAGGAAGTGATGACATCAGCCAGGCTTTAGTTTCCAGATGTGACGTTTCAGAACTTTGATCGTTCCAAAACAGGCTGATGAACAGATCGGGTAGGTCTACACTGCAAACAGGCACCTTGACGATGGGACGGTTACTCCTTTGGATATGGACTCTGGAGTCAGCCAGTGTGTGTGCCCTTGTTGTGCACTGTCCAACTTTCTTTGAAAGAGAAAAAAAACATAGTCTCTCGGAAGATGATGCTCCAGCCAGTTTGGGGAAACAGGCTAAACCATTCAGCCAAAATAATAAAAAAAAAATCAGACAGCATTGCCTGTTATGGTGTGCAGTGTGAGCAAGTGTGTGTGAGAGCAAGGATGCCCAAAGCCACCATGTTAAACCCTAGGACACGCTTCCATCTTGTCTTAGAAGAGCAGACGATGTTATGAGGTCATTCAGGATAACCCCAAATCACATCTTCACATCGAACTTGCTCGTTGAAAAGGAAGACTCTCTCTCTCTCTGTTCCAGAAACCCGATCAGTGGTTCTGATTGGATGAGAGCCTTCCCAAGGTCTTAAAGCACACCATCTGTTTTGCTGTAGACATGGCTGTCTGTATGTCTGTGCCTCCACCCAGCTGTAAACCCACCCACTTATCCTCCCAAAACATTGATAACAGGGCCAGACTGAGTGTGTAACCCTGCCAGAACTCCACTACACACTTACAGAAAGCAGTGTTAACACACACACTTTATGCTATGAAGGGGTTCCTTAAGCATACAAGGTTTCCACCACAGGGGGGTGTGCTAAATTGTAGCCTTTGCTAGATAGTAGACCACCACTAATCTTAAACAACCAAACACCCGTGTTAATACGGAATAAGCACTTTACTGGGTCGATGCATATCGTCTTGGAAGTCGACCTGTGTGTGTGTTTGTGTGTGTGTCCAAAATACACACACCCTTGTTACTCCATGAGCAGACTCACACACACAGCAGACATAACGGTTTGCTGTGTGGCCAGGGGCCAACATTAGGATACATGATGTGGCTTCACTTCATCTTTCAACTCCATTCATTCTGCAAAGACTTCCACCAGCACACCAGAGCACCCTGCAACTGTGAAGGCTGATACAAGCATAAAGAAACATTAGTTGGAGTTAGTTTGACTAAAACACCCCCTATTGGTTGTTTGGTCAATGAAGGGAGTTCTATTGTATCAACTTTGGATGTACCGAGTCTTAAACTCCATGTTTAGAAACAATGTGCCCAAGTTTGACCAACAAGTAACGTATGGCTTGTTCTCCAGTCAGTATAGGATCCTAATCGACACAGATTATTAGTAAACTCTCAGTTCATGCACACTGAAGGACGTTCAGGGAACAAACGGGATTTTCCTGCATGGATCTGTGCCGTGTTGTCTGTCATTTGACACCCTGATCATCAAGCTGCAGACTGCAATAGTAGAATAGATCATTATGCACACGCACCTTGAAAATGGTGAGATTCCTGTGTTTTTATAAGAGTCTCTCTGAAATCCGACTCGCTGGTATTCCTGTCTCGGACCAAGTCGTCCCGTTCAGCCTTCTGGAGGAATGTTTCTGCCCGGGATTGGGAGGCATCGCTGGTTGAACAGAAGACCTGGAGTGAAGAGGGGAGGGGAGTGAAGAGGGGAGGGGAGTGAGGAGGGGAGGGGAGGGACCCCTGTGTGAACAGAAGGAGGCGCTTCAGAGCATCAGTCTGCTGACAGCTGAAGGTGCTGAAAGTGCTGATCAATAGATGTCCGGATCACCTCCCTAGACACCTGAATCTACGTTAATTACAAAGACGACATCACAGTTAGGCACTTCATGGTCCTGGTTGCTGCTCTTCTCGGTGTGTTGAACTGCGTTCCGTCTCATCTCATAGTTTATTGATAACCTTTAAGTCAGGGGTCTGGATTATATCAGCATTCACATGATGTGTCTTGAAATTGATGCTAATAAGGAAGGGGAAAAGTCAAAAGTAATGCATGCCCAAGGTCAGACACATTTCCTACAATTCTTATATATATTTGAATCTTTCTCAACTCTTGTCTTGCAATTGGAAAGTGTTACGAACACTCAGGATTAGTGGGATTTGAATATCTTTGCCAAACATGCTTCTTTTATTTGATAAAGTTTAGAATCTGTCTTAAGTTCAGGGTTAAATTGTTTCACTTCCTCTCCAGGCTCACATCTTGAATGAAAGGCACTGTTACACTCAGCATGGGGCTGCCTGATACATTAAAACTGCCAGAGGTGATAGATGATGACAGGCCTGGATGACTTTGTACGCACACACACACACACTGCCTGCCAAACTACCTCTGCCTTTCCTCATCTGTGGGAGTCTGTCCATCCCTGCGGTTGTCTTTGAGTCAGCCAAAAGTGTGTGAGTGAGAGAGAGAGAGACATACAGACAGATAGACATAGACTGAGAGAGAAAGAGAGAGAGAGAGAGAGAGAGAGAGAGAGAGAGAGAGAGAGAGAGAGAGAGAAAGAGATGGGTTGTTGTCGTTGAGGTGCTGAGCAGTAAGTGAAAACAGGGCCAGTCCATGTTGGACCCTGACAGATATATTGTTCTCTCTGTAAAGTCACAGTTCACTGCTTTCATCCTCAGCCAAACCTTCAGGCAACAGTAACTGACTACCAGGGATGTCTTGTCAATGGGACAATTTATCGAACTATTACAGCAGGTGGTTTATCCGTCTAAACTATGAAAAAGTGTTCATTTGTGCTGGGATTTGTGAAACCTGTAGAGGTTGAGATTAAAACAAAATAATAAATAAAAACATTAAAGGAGGATATGAAAGGACACAAATGCTATTACACCATTTATTCAAAACAGACAGTAATAAGTGAGTTGGTGAAAAATAATGAAACATTTATGGCAGAAACACACCGGAAAATATCATAAGGAGTAAATCAATACAAGGTCCCAGATCTCTCCAGGAAGACCCATGTTCACAGTTTAATGCAAAAACAAATCGATAGCATATATAAACTGCAGACAGTGTGGAGGCACAGTTCATTACCTGGCCAGAACCAGAGACTCTCTGAAGTGCTACAGGTGCTCATGCAACAGATGAAACCAACCTGTTTCCTGCACCTAGACTGGACCAACAGACAGACACACACACACAGACACACACACACACACACACACACACACAGACTGACAAACAGACTGAACAGACTTTCAGTGAGTCAATTCCAGGCCATTTTATGTTCATATAAAAAAACAGTATCTTGCTTTAATGTGAATGTTGAAACAAAGCTGTGAACACTCAGGCTTGTTCCAGCTCCACCAGCACCCCATCACAGTCTTTAGGGTGCAGGAACATGACTGGTTTCCCGTGAGCTCCTATCCTTGGTTCTGCTGACAGAGTCCTGATCTTCTGGGCCTTCAGATGCACGATGGCAGCATTAATGTCATCCACCTAGAACACAAGACAAAGACAAATGAATCACAGTGTGACATTTGCTAGTAGCTATACTCATAAATCCCTCAATGCATCACGGGCCGCTTCATTCATTTACTTTTAAAGAGGAGTGAGCGACACATGATTAAGTCATTTCTTTCTGGTCATGCATGACTTACTAGTTCACAATCAAGGCAAAATAGTGAAAGTCAGGATGAAGAGAGCATGTAGCCTAGAGCCTGTATCCTAGAGCCTGTAGCCTAGTGCCTGTAGCCTAGAGCCTGTAGCCTAGAGCCTGTAGCCTGTAGCCTGGAGCCTGTAGCCTAGAGCCTGTAGCCTAGAGCCTGTAGCCTAGAGCCTGTAGCCTGGAGCCTGTAGCCTAGTGCCTGTAGCCTAGAGCCTGTAGCCTAGAGCCTGTAGCCTGGAGCCTGTAGCCTAGAGCCTGTAGCCTAGAGCCTGTAGCCTAGAGCCTGTAGCCTAGAGCCTGTAGCCTGGAGCCTGTAGCCTAGTGCCTGTAGCCTAGAGCCTGTAGCCTAGAGCCTGTAGCCTGGAGCCTGTAGCCCAATCAATCAATCAATGATCAATGATCAATCACCTCTATGCAGATGTGATGCATTCCTCCAGCCTTGTTCTTCTGAAGGAAGCCAGCGATGGGACTCTTCTCTCCTAGAGGGTGCAGTAGCTCCAGCTTGGTGTTCCCCAACTCCACAAACACTGTGTAGACGCCATGTTCAGGCAGGGGCACCTTGTCACTGACTCGAGCCCCAAGCACATCCCTGTACAGGGCGGTGGCCTTGTCCATATCAGGAACAGCGATGGCCACATGGTTTAGTCTGCCCAGCTTCCATACTGGTCCTGGGACTCCTTGACAGAGGGGAGCACTGGTTGAGAGGGTTCTCAGCAAAGGCACAGTGTGACGGACACACTTTGAAAGACCTGTAACTGAAGATACACTGATTAATTCATTACAGACTAATCTTACATATGATGACTATCATCACAGTACTTGGAGCAGGTTAATACGGGCTTTGAGAAGGGAGGAATTATGTTTCCTTGATGTTATGGTTTAGTCTCAACACAGCCGCTAGGGGGCGCTGCTGTTGGCAGGTTTGGAGACTTGGAGACTGTCATTATTATGGGCTCTTCGGGCTACTAAATTCAACTTAACTTCAATCAAGTTGAGCATCTCTGCCAAGGATGCCAGTCTAATAAAGATATCATTATAAAGTAATATGCACGGCAGATGAGATTAGAAGTTGCAAACAAAGAAGTATAACTGTATGTGTGATACTTCGAGGATGGCTCCTGTCAAAACAGCAGCGTCTGGTACTGTTACCTTAGGTACTTAACTAACGTTTATACTCAACCATTACATTGTCTTGAATATGCTTTCCAAACAAAGTATGAACAGAGCAGAGCATAGAAGAAGTTAATCTCTTACTTGCAACCTTCAACACGGACGCAGCCATATTTTTCCAGATATGTGTGACGCTACCCGGAACTGTATAGCAGTGAGACGTGTTTCCGGTGGGACATATTTCCAGGACGCACACAGGTCTCCATGTGAGCCAGAATGATGGCTAACAGGGATGCAGGCAACACGTTGCTAAGTTGTTCAAAAATCTTAAGTATCAACACTTTACATCCAGAACAGTTTCTAAGGTAAGGTCACATGTCTTAAGTTAGCTTCATGTCTACGTTGATGAGCAAGTTTGGTTTGTGTACTTTGATATATAGAGCTGGTAGCTTAGCTAATGCTAACGTTAGCTTACAGCCAGCAGCACTTTGGAACCGCAATCTGAAAATATCTCTATTATCTAGTTATGCCCCCCGTGCACACCGCGGATTTAAACTGTGTGCTCTTGTCTCAACAGTGTTCAGGATGCTGCCTCAGCCCAGTTTGTGTCTCTCACCAAGGCTCTGTATGACCTGCAGAAGGTTCAGGAGCCTGCAGACTGTCCAGGCAGCCCGCTGGACCAGCTCGTGGTGGAGAACTTCGACGAAGAGCAGATATGGCAAGAGCTCGAGCTCCAGAACTCTGCCGTGCTGAAGCACTTCGAGACTGCAGTCCAGCAGGCTGCATGTGACCACACACTGAGCATCCTGGAGGAAGAGGAGGAGGAGGAGGAAGATGAGGGTGGAGAGGTGGGGGGCGAGGGGATGGCAGAGGGCGATTTTGAGGATGGAGACGAGGAAGAGGCGGAAAGTTCCAAAGCATTGCCGGCTGACGATGCAGGGAAAGTGTCAGACGATGACTCAGATGTAAACTTTGATGTGGGCACCTTGGAAAAAAAGGTTCAACAGAAGAAACAGCCGGCTAAGAAAGCAGCCAAACAGGCTGGTGTTCCGTCTGAGGTGGACGACAGGTTCTTCAAGCTGTCAGAGATGGAGTCCTTCCTGGACGATATGGACAAGCGGGAGGGGAAGGATGATGTGGGGGGAGAGGATGTGGATTACTTCCAGGACCTTCCATCTGGGGACGACGATGAGGGTGACCTGAACTTTGATAACATGCCCCCCAAAAAACAAAAGAGAATGGTATGTGTTCGTTGAGATTCCAATATTCTATTTTATGCGGATTTTCAAGTTCATATACATCTTCGTATGAAAATAATAATCGCTTTGGGTCTTTACAATATACATTGTTAAAGGATTACTGTTATATTTGATTGCAGGTCAGAAGCTCCAGGAATCTGAAGTATAAGGATTTCTTTGACGTGGTGGATGGTGCACCACCACCCAAAACGGATGACATGTCAGAGGATGAGGACAGCATGGATGGGATGCAGGAGGAGGAGGAGGAGGAGGGAGAAGATGATGGGGAGGAGGAGTAAGGGCTCAGATTTAGTCATATACATGCATGGATGGGATGATTTAGTAAGGGCTTTAGTAAGGGCTCAGATTTAGTCATATACATGCATGGATGGGATGCAGGAGGAGGAGGAGGAGGGAGAGGAAGAAGATGATGAGGAGGAGGAGGGGGAGGAGGAGTAAGGGCTCAGATTTAGTCATATACAAGTCGCTAGATAAAATTTTCTTGTCCATCCATATTTCCTCTTTGTCAGGTATTGACCCTTTAACGTGGCTGTTCTTTTAAAGGTACTTCCCGGAGGAAGAGGAGGATGAGGAAGGCCAGCAGGCGAGGGAGGCGCTAAAGAAAGTGACCTTTGATCTCCCCGGGGATGAGGAGGAGAGTGAAGGAGAGGACGTGGAAGACATATTTGGAGGAAAGGCTCAAAAACCAGAGTCCAAGTCATCCTTTGAGAAGAGACAAGCGAAGGTCTGTGCTAGACATCGTCCCTGACAACCTACTCTTCTACATTTACATTTAGTAATCTCAAATACGCGACTTCCAGCACATACAGGGGCATTCTCTCCCCCCCTAACCCTAACCCCCTGCCCCGAGGCAAGGCAAGAAACAAACTCACAATCTTCTGATCACTAGTCTGACACCCTAACCACTCAGCCACCTGACTCCCCATCTTCTGTATCAAGATGGACAGTCTGTAGTTCAACCTCAGTTGTCATTATTAAGTCTTACCAACCCATCCTTTTTCTCTGTTCTCCTCCCAGATGACTGAGAGGATTGAGGAGCTGGAGAAGGCGGCTCTAGGAGAGAAGCCCTGGCAGCTGACAGGAGAGGTGGCGGCTCAGACCCGCCCAGAGAACAGCATGCTGGAGGAGAACGTGGAGTTCGACCAGGCCTCCAGGAGGGGTGAGAGGAGAGAACATCCACAGTGTTCCAGCTGTTTCTTTGTATTTTACCCAAGCCTAAGATTAGCTGAACACATGAACTGCATGTGTTAATTTCTTCCTGTTTTGGTATAGGTGTGTTTCTCTATTCTTGTAATTTTTTTTAATGGTGTCATCAATGTTTATTAAACATGTTGGGTACCTGTTTGTTTATTCCAGCACCTGCTGTCACAGAGGAGACCACACTCCAGCTGGAGGACATCATCAAACAAAGAATCAAAGACAAGGCGAGTACTCAGACTCTGGACCATATGTTGAATGAATGAATGAATGAATGAATAGGTTTATTGTTCACACTCTGTTAATGTTAATGACACCTAGTCTAAGGACTAAGAAGCCCTCCACCAGCTTAGAGACCAGGGTCTTCTTAGAACCAAACCAGATGTTTTGATACACAGTGTCACCCTGTATCTGGTCCTCTGGTTTCCCTGTGACCTGTCTCTGACCTCTGGTCCCTGTCTCCAGGTGTGGGATGACGTGGTTCGGAAGGAGAAACCCAAAGAGGAGGCGTTTGAGTATAAGAAGAGGCTGACACTGGACCACGAGAAGAGCAAGCTGAGTCTGGCCGAGGTGTACGAGCAGGAGTACCTCAAGAAGACACAGGTGAGTCCAGCAGGGACCAACAGTGCTGTTGATATTAATGTGTTTACCTCTTTGCCTCAACTGTTCAAAGTTGCCATCCACCTCTGACTGAGACACCAGCACTGCCCATGACAGAAACACAGAAACACACACACACGTCACTGCTCCATGCTGTGGTTGGTGTCGTATCTCTGACTGTTTTCTTTGCCCAGACCAAGACTGAGGAGGAAGAGAACCCGGCCCATGTTGCGATCCAGAAGCTGATGGACACACTGTTCCTGAAGCTGGACGCTCTGTCCAACTTCCATTTCACACCCAGACCTGTGAGTTTACAGTAGCCACAGTGGTTTGGATTCATAATATGTTTTCATATCTGGTTGGATAAAATATGTATTTGGAAGGGCCTGTAAAGATTGTGTATCGATGTCATTTGACTGTCTATAAATATTTTGATAATATTAAGGAGAGATAAAGGTCAGGGTTATGAAATACTTAGCTGATTGTCAGATATTGGGTGGGATTTTCTCCTCAAAGTACTGCATTCTATTGTAATGAAGGGTGGTACTAATGTTTGTGTGTGTTTGTCGTTCAGCCTGTACCTGAGGTGAAGGTGGTGTCTAACATGCCCTCCATTGCTATGGAGGAGGTGGCTCCTGTCAATGTCAGCGAGGCCACTTTGTTGGCACCAGAGGAAGTCAAGGTGGGTCACCAGGAACTCACAAAGAGATTCGATCAGCGTGTGTGTGTGTGTGTGTGTGTGCGTGCGTGCGTGCGTGTGTGTGTGCGTGTGCGTGTGTGCGTGCTCAGGTCTCTGCTAATGTGGTGCCTGTGTGGGTGCTGTTGACTTGGCTCGAGTGTTGTGTGCATTCATTCACCAGCTGTCCCTCTGGAAGGATTTGACCAATGTTCTCTCTCTTCCTCAGGAGAAGAACAAGGCAGGGGACCTGCTGGGAGACTCTGAGAAGACCACCACAGACAAGAAACGAGAGAGACGCAAGAAGAAGGTGGTGAAGCGTCTGAAGATCAAGGATAAGGAGAGGAGACAGAAGCTGAAGGAGGCCAGCCAGGGTGGGGAGAACAGGAAGATGTCCAAGGCTGCGGTGGCAGAAAACCTGAAGAAAGTCACCAAAGGTGGCAAAGCGACATTGCTAAAGGTGAGCGTTCATTTACAATGCATGTGTACAAACGGGACATTTATAGAATATAGATTAATAAATTTTGAGTCACTATTGGATGTTAATACGTGTGTGTGTGTGTGTGTGTCTGCGTGTGTGTGTGTCTGCGTGTGTGTGTGTGTGTGTCTGCGTGTGTGTGTGTCTGTGTGTGTGTGTGTGTGTGTGTACAGGACGAGGGGAAGGACAAAGCTCTCCGGTCCTCCCAGGCCTTCTTCTCCCAGCTGCAGGACCAGGTGAAGAGCCAGATCAAAGGAGTAAAGGGCCAGAACTCCAAGAAGAAGAAGCATAAGGAGCTCTCAGCTGCCAAACTCAAGCTGTAAAATACACCCTTGATATTTGTACAGATTTTTTAAGATAAAAAGGCTGCCATATATTACGTTTTTTGTCCGAATAATGTAATTTGCATTCAATAAATCAGATGTCTCAATGTTCGGTCTTTCATAAATGTATTATGTCCGTTGTTTGATAAATAAAAGGTCTCAAAACGGATATTTGACTGGTAGATGCAATACAGAGTTTCATCACTTGAGGTCCTCCTCTACCTTCTTTTAAGTCGAGGCTTCCATCAAGCGGGTCTCCATGGAATGTGGAAAGAGTTCAATTAAATTAATGAAACAAGAGTCAATCAAGTTTATTTCAATACAGGGAAAAACACACGCAAACAATCAAGCTGGTGCATTTCTGAATGGATCCATCTCAATTCGCTACAGAGCTGATCTGTTGTAGGCTTGTCCACTAGGGTAGGGTTCAAGCACATTCTGCCGACAGAAAATAGCTCTTGGTCTCCCCTTCCCCTTTATCAACGGAGGGAACGTCTTAAAACGGAATATTAGAGCTGTACAGATCTGCCAGGTCATTTATGGTGGAATTTGCCGTTTCAGCGAGGATCCTTCACGGTGTTCCAGTGGGGTCTCTCCGTGTTCCTCTGTCCCCCCCTGGAAGGACCCCAGCCCCCGGTCAATATGAACAGGATCACGGGAAAGACGAGGGATGAAACTCTGATAGAGATGCAGAGCAGGACCGAGTCCCAGATGGAAGGTAAAGTAGGATGAAGCTGTGGTACTGTGATCTGTGTTGGAATGGAAGCGTGTGTTTGGAAACATGGTTACAATGTATCAAGCGAGTGTAGAAACACACAGATCTACTGAGAAACACACAAAAACACACATCCTCTGGTCTGGTGATCGTAGCCCATCTCATCATGCTTTATCATGCCCTGTGACTTTTCATTATACAGTTAGATTTGTTTAACAGCTGAACTATACATCCTAGGAGGTATCACTGAAATCATTCATCTCCATGGAGCAATGTTAATAAGCTTACTTTTAGGAAAGAGTGATCTAACATGTTTGGGATACTTTCACCATCTTATTGTAAAACCGTGGATCGATTTAATGAAATACCGAAGCCTAAAGCAGGTGACGTCATCAGCCCCATACCAGCCCCTGTCCTGCAGTGAATGAACTGATGTTCCCGAAATGTAGTAAAGCTCTGTCTGTACATTAGCCTGTAACTGTTAGCCTACAACTTTGACACACTCCAATAGTTACTCACCTCACTAATATACTTATAATAGCCTGTTTGATCTATATTGCGTGTGCTCACTAATCTTGATTAATGTTGTGCCATTCAAAGTTGTCCTCATGATGGATGGTCCCTCTTGATGTCATTGTTGCTGATACTGGCTGGTCGTCACTTCTCTGCCTGCCGCCCATCCATTCACTCCCAGGAATGAGCCTATTTCACAGTTAGGCTCTCATCAATACACAGGAATGCAGCATGGGGCTGGTCAGCCCCCCCCCCCCCCCCCCCCCCCCCCCCCCATAGGACTGGCCACAGAACATTAAACAGCCTGGGTCTATCTCTCCATCCAACACCCAAACACATAAGCTTGACTCCCTAACCGCTCAGCCAGCTGACTCCTCCGATTAGATTTAAATATGAGTGATATGTTGTTGCGTTATTCTCACGTGACAACAAATATCTAACATTTGAACTTGAAACAGGTTGTCTAGAATAGATGACACTGAAAACAGGATAGAAGCTACAGTATGCAGAGCAGCCTGAGGGAGTTAACAGTGTGGCACTGTCTCATCTCTGAGGAGAGGACCTGTTGGTTCTTGTCCAGTGATAACAGTGACATTTAGTGAGGAGTAAACCAAGCAGGTTAATTTAATGACCATCTGTCCTTGGTTCCCTTTTCTGTCCCTTTCTGTTTGAATGTCTCGGGTTAGTCCTTGTGTTAATGAGGTTTCCCCTCGTTACTAAAGGCAGACGGGTGTTTACAGAGTAGATTCTCTCCTTCCAGTAGCCTTGTCCAGGCTGTTATCAGCTCTGCCCAAACCCCCAGGCTCATGAAGGGGGTGTGCCTTTTCTCACCTCGACTGGTGTGTGTGTGTGTGTGCGTGTGTGCGTGTGTGCGTGTGTGAAATTATCCCTTATAGTCCTCTAATGGGGAAATTTCAGAGGCGCACACATTTATTCAGTGCATTGGCCGGGATTCGAACCCCCACCGGGATTGAAACCCAGGCTTTCTGCACATGGTAGGAAAGAATCCTACCACTGAACCACCGGTGCAGCGTGTGCAGTGCGTGTGTGTGTGTGTGTGTGTGTGCGCATGTGCGTGTGCGTGTGTGTGAGTGCGTGCGTGTGTGTGTGTCACCTTTGCTCAGCCTGGGTGCATCCAGGAAAATGAGTGATCTTTAAAGGCTCTTAAGACATTTTCAGTAATGACACATTCATGTCAGAATTGGTTCCATTTGACCCTGGTTATCTACTGATACCACAATCACTTTAAGAACTGTTGCATCCAACAGCAAGATGACTACCAGAATGTAAATACTATGTTGTTAGGACTTTGATTGGTGGCTCAGTCCAGAGTGCTACACTACACAGTAGGCTCTGACTTATGATCAGCACAGTGACAACACTGAACAGGGTCTATGCTGGAAGTGCTGTCAGAGAGGTGGTCGGTAATGGGATGGGGAGAAGCTGTGGTCCTCCGTCTCCTCTCTGGATCCCCCTGTGTCTTCAGCTATTCATTACGCCTAAGTGCTATCAGCCTCAAGTTACACAGTCTGAGATTTACTGAGCGTGTGCGAGCAGTTCCCATTACCCCATTGGTCAATTCAGACACACAAGCCAAGGCAAGCATGCACATTGCGGTTTTTCGGCGCTGCTTTACTCCACATAAGGCGACTTGAATACGAGTTGGCTCCTCGGAGACTTTCGAACCTCCTTGTTTGGCGCTCTCTGTCTGAGTTGGGAAGGAGGTGAGGGGGGCGGGAGGGGTGAGGGGGCGGGAGGGGTGAGGGGGTGGGAGGGGTGAGGGGAGCAAGAGGGACGGTGTTCAACTTCGGTTCGCCGTCTAGGAGAGACCCGGGGGTTGCTATGGAAACTGGCTCTGTAATTGTAAGGTCTCATTGGTAGTTGGTCCATGCAGACAGGAAAGGGGAACGGCATCTCAATATAGACCTGGGCCTGGCACAACCATGGGACAACCATGGGACAACCATGGGAGAACCATGGAGTCTCATAGAGAGAGAGAGAGAGAGAAGGAGCTAGAGAAAGAGAGAGAGAAGATAGGCAGAATAAGAAGGAGGATACTTTCTGTCCACGAGTAGATAAAGTCTAAGTTGTCCTAAGCGACCTCGGGCTCCACTGGGAACGTGGTATCCTGGAGATAAAGAGGCAGGGACTGGCTCCTCAAGAGAAATAAACAGCTAATGTGTATGACAGATACTTCACACACACACTGTTTATGAAAGCAAGTGGTCCTATAGAAGTGCTTTGATCATCTCTGTGACAGGTAAGATGTCTTTTCACAGTGTTATGGTGACTGTCAAGCAGTCTCCTTTATTATCAGTTTGTTTAGTCATTATTCATTATTATATACTTCATTTGTATAGGTTAGGAAGGAGGGTTAGCAGCTAATGTGTATGTTAGCAGAGCGGAAGAAAGAAAAAAAGAAGCCCTGCCGGAATGGTATTTTTAGTTTTGACTCCAGCTGGACTGAGAAGATAAAAATGTCAGCCACAAAGATCCGTTCTGTGTCCAAGTCTAGTGATGTCAGTGTGCTTGTAGCGGGTAGATTCCAGTTCCTCTTGACCTTAACCCTCTCTGGGGCAGGTCTCAGGTGGTAGGGGTCAGACAGAGCTGCAGGGCTGGAACACAGATTCAGATCCCAAACAGGGTCTTTGATCTTGTCTTTTTTAAATGGAGAATGGTTTTGTAGGTCAATGCTCAGGCTAAAGCATGGTCAGTAAAGCGGTCCATAATCTTCTCTGATCATATTCGTGACTTCCATGAGTTTGCACAATGTCAGGAATGACTCAGTCCAGCGGTGCAGAGCTTTAAGTATTCCTGGTTCGACTCATTCTGATGTCAGCAGCGTGACTTGAGTCTCGCGCTAAACAATGATTCACTGACTTCTATTTATAGTCCCGGCTGCCTCGAGGATCCTCCTTACAGTAAGAAGAAAAGTTTTCTTCGAAAATCCTGGAAGTTATGGTTCGTCTGCCTGCAGCAACTCCTCGTCAACAGGACTGAGAGCTAAGACCACTCGTGGTTCTGTTTGCTAGCGTAGTTTTCCAGTGTAGGGATGTGTGATTTTGGGCAGCATGGCAGGAAGCGCTGTCTAATAGTATCAGACTGGGTTTCTCTCAGGCAGAATGACCTGCTTTGTGAAGAAGCTGTGAGCTTCTGGCCTCTGCTGTCTCTCTGTACACAACTGACCAACTCCCTCTACACCCTCCCCCCACTCCCCCCCTCCCTCCCCAGCTTGCTGTGTGCGTGCCGTGGAAAGATGACTAAATGTAAGATGGAATGGGCCGTGCTGACTGTCTATATCTGCCTGACTTTCTGTGTGTGTGTGTGTGTGTGTCCTCTAGGGAGGAGTGTGCTATGCTACATTCAGTCATTTAGCAGTCGCTCTTATCCAGAGTGACTTACAGCAAGTACAGGGACATTCCCCCCTGAGGCAAGTAGGGTGAAGTGCCTTTCCCAAGGACACAACGTCATGTTGCCTTAGCCGGGAATCCGACAACCTTCTGATTACTAATCCAATGCCTTAATCACTCAGCCACCTGACTTCCTGTGTGTGTGTGTGTGTATCCTCAAGGGAGGAGTGTGCCATGCTAACTAACTATCCCTAACTCTGCCTAATGTCTCCATTTCTGTCTCCTCTAAAGATGGTGTGGCTGTATTGACTAACTGCATCCCTAACCTTCTGTGTGTGTGTGTGTGTGTGTGTGCGTCTCCCCTGAAGATGGTGTGGCGGTGCTGACTTCGTTCAGGATGACCCCCCTCTCCTCAGGTACGGCCAGGTGTGAGGCTTCATGTGACACCTGTCTGGCCAAACGCTTCCTGCCATCATCCTTCTGTCGTCCCCTCCTCCCAAGCTCTCCTACTTTCCATAGTCACAGGGTCATAGGTCATAGTTCTGCTGTCATAGCGTGTCATTGCTGCTGTCATAGTGTTACTGTTGGTGTCATAGTGTTGCTGTTGGTGTCATAGTGTTACTGCTGATGTCATAGTGTTACTGCTGATGTCATAGTGCTACTGTTGGTGTCATAGTGTTACTGCTGCTGTCATAGTGTTACTGCTGATGTCATAGTGCTACTGTTGGTGTCATAGTGTTACTGCTGCTGTCATAGTGTTACTGCTGCTGTCATAGTGTTACTGCTGCTGTCATAGTGTTACTGCTGCTGTCATAGTGTATTTGGACTTGTGTGGAATGCTGGCTGGCCAGCCTGTGGCGGCTGGGCCTGTGGTGGCTGGGCCTGGCCCGGCCTTGTCCGATCTTGCTGGAGCACGCTGCTTTAAGTGAGGGCCGTGTGGTATATCTACCCCCCAGCCCCTCCTCCCACATACCTATCACCCCCCCATCCACTCACCTGTGCTGCCTACACTTCACCCTGCTGTAGACTGCATTGTTCGACCAGCTTATTGTTCTCCATGTGGAGCAGTGAAGGACACGATCAGCCCACGATGTTCCTGCTGATTCACACTGTCGTGTCAAGTACTGCAACTTTAAGTATTGTGCTGTGTGTGTGTTTGTGTCTGTTTGTGTGTGTGTGTGTGTGTGTGTGTTTCTAATGTACTGCTCACTTTTGTACCTGGGAAAAAAGGGTTTTCTGTTCAAGAGAGTTATCCACACCTACCTGGTCCAGAAGTGTTAGTACCAGAGAACGGTCTGGGCCAGATGATGTGTTCTTACAGGACAGCCTCCTTCACCAGGGGGTTAACAGGGGCAACTAGAGCTGTACAGAGCTGGCTGCCTGGCTGACTGGCTGCCTGGCTGACTGGCTGCCTGGCTGACTGGCTGCCTGGCTGGCTGGAGGTGTGTTTACTGTAAGTGGGTGTCTCGCTGACCTGTCTAACACAAGCGCCTCTCCTCCAGCTGTACGTCAGGTAAATGCGCTCCGGTTTGGGACTTTACAGTTCCAGTTTGATTTGGTGTTGCATCATCATCACCACATGGTAGCGTGTGTGTGTGTGTGTGTGTGTGTGTGTGTGTGTGTGTGTGTGTGTGTGTGTGTGTGTGTGTGTGTGTGAGCCCCGCCACAAGTCTGTGTGTTATGGTTGTGTTGTATTCATGGTTGTGTCTCCATTTGCCTGTGTGGATCTCTCCATTTGAGTGTATGTGTGTGTGACAGAGGAAGAGAAAGAGGAGGAGGAAGAAAAGGGATAGAGTGAGGGAGAGAGAGAGAGAGAAAGAGAGAGAGAGAGAAAGAGAGAGAGAGAGCGAAAAATGATAAACAAAATAGAAAAAGACTTGCACACTACTTCTAGACACAGGCCTCAGTATGGAGTATCATAATGCCTGACATGTACCCTCACATGCTGTGGGTGCTGTGTTGGTGTGTACAGACACTTAACAGAAATACAAATGCTAAAAGCTAACAGCCTCTCTCCATCCCTCCTCTGTGTCTGGCTCCTGGACACAGCCTGGCCTTGGTTAACAGCTGCTCTGGTTACCAGGACGTTCAGGGGAACTGGCCCACTGGCTGTGACAGTGTGTTTGCTCTGAAGAAACAGCAGCACAGTCAACATGACCTCACACAGTCAGAGAGGAACCACCACCCCCCCCCCCCTTTCTGCTAACGCAGCATTCCACCACGCTGAGTCTGTCTGCCTTCCTCCGTACCGTGGAGCTGACCAGTCAGCCCACACTCTCTGAACTCTCATTGGCTCACGGTGGTGTCCGTCACACCTCTGGATTTGAAACTGTACTCTTCAACCAATCCCAGGAGGGCCTGGCTGAAGCCCCTCCCCTCTGTCCTGCATGTTCCTGTTCTCCCCCACAGGAAGGGCTGCCTCCCAGAGCTCTGAGGCAGGGGGAGAATCACTCACTGACACATGAGAACATGCCCACTGCCAGACTGGGGGAGTGAACTGCAAAAATGCTGTGTGTGTGTGGTGTGTGGTGTGTGTGTGTGTGTGTGTGTGTGTGTGTGTGTGTTTGTGTGTTTGTGTGTGTGTGTGTGTGTGTGTGTGTGTGTGGTGTGTCTCGCTATGTAAAAGACTGAGGTAGGTATGAATCTGAATGTCTCAGTGATTGAACCTCAGAGAGATCCCAGCATAACATGAGGATGTGTCATCAGTAGACAGTAGTACCCAGCTCTCTCTCTCTCTCTCTCTCTCTCTCTCTCTCTCTCTCTCTCTCTCTCTCTCTCTCTCTCTCTCTCTCTCTCTGTCTCTCTCTCTCTCTCTCTCTCTCTGTCTCTCTCTGTGTGTCTCTCTCTGTTTCTCTCTGTGTCTCTCCCTCTGTCTCTCTCTGTGTCTCTCCCTCTGTGTCTCTCTCTCTCTCTCTCTCTCTCTCTCTCTCTCTCTCTCTCTCTCTGCTGTCTCTCCCAGCCTCGGTCTCCCTCAGTGTGTGTTGGTAACCTGCAGGGCTTCCCTCTCTGTTTCCTGCTCAGAGGAGAACAGCGGGAACGGGATCGACAACATGGCTGATCGAGGGAACATGCTGCCTGGACACACAGAGGTGAGCAGCCCCCCGCACACACACGCACAAACACACACACTCACACGCACAGGGGTAAGGAGCCCCTACACACACAGAGCAGACCTGCACCTCCAGTCAGGGTCCCTTCCCAGCCCGTTCCACAGCCCTGGACCCTGACACCTCCACAGGCCAGACGACCCCCCAGCAGCCCCCATCTGACCTGCATGCTTATCAGCAGGACTGATTTCATCAGATTATCTTTTACTCCAGCAGCGATCACATGTACTCCTGTTTCACTCTGTAGTCTTTGTTGACTCAATCGAGCCTGACTGGCTGACCCTCCTTGACATTTCAACAGCTACTACAGCACAGAGCATCCAGCTTGTTTAGCCTGTGATAAGGTCCAGGGTAATCAAGGGAGCAAGGTTTGAAGCATTGCCCTCAGGGATATTTGGGCAGAGAGGTGGAGGTTTAGCTCCTTCTCTTCTTCTGAAGGGGGATCAATATGGCCTGCTGGGACTTCTGACTGGAGGAGGAGGGGTGTAGGTACAGCTGGAGGTTGTTTTGGTCTGTGTAGGTTTGTGTTTGTCTGACATCAGACTCTTGAAACCCTCTCTGCCCCTTTCAGTCTGCAGATCGATGCTTCTCTGACAGAACTCCTGTCATGGCAACATTTAGCTTTTAGGTAACATTAACATTTAGCTTTTCCCATGGTTACACCCAGGCTGACAGTTAAACTGCCTCTCTGGAACCAGATGAATTGTTCTTTCTAGTTATTTAGCCATTTGTGTGTATTTGATGTATTTCCTTTATTTATACGTTCTGTCACTTGATCATGTGGATCATGTAGTGAAGATGGTGAGTGTTTCTATTGAGCAGCAGTTTTCTTCCTTCCCTTCAGCTCAGCCTTAGAAGCTGCCAGTTAAGAAATGAACTGGCAGAGTGCAGTGTTCTCTCTCTCTCACACACACGCAACACACACACACACGTGGTGTCTAGGCTGTGTGTCTGTTCCACATCCAGAATGTTAAGTGTGGGGAGAGAGTGGGGGGGGGGAGCTTGGTGGCTTCTGCTAACAATGTAAAAGGGATGAGGAGGGTGGAGAATAGCCCAGATGTTGTTAGCTGCTTGCTAGGGGAAGTTTATTACCAGGCTGCTGCTGCTGCTGGTTTCAGTTTCTACCTCAGAAAATCAGAAAGCAGACACTGAACAACACTGTGATCAGAATCACAATCAGAAACAGAATGGGGGTTTATTCACTATGCAAGATTAACAAACATAGAATTCATTGTGATGTGGCAGAAACATAGAACAGAAATGAGCAAACATAGAACATATATGTGGCATACTAATAAAAAAAATGAATACAATGTAAAATACACTACAAATATGATACAAATAACAAATAATACAAATGATACACATAATACTGTGAGACCACGCAGTGACCAGGAGAACAGCAGACTGACGCTGCCCTCTGATTCCACTGCACAGGGCCGTGGGCTGGCTCCAAGTCACCATGGCGATGACATGTTCCTAGGGTCAGTCTCTGGAACAATGGGAGTTGTGCTTGTGTCTTGCAAAATTGAAATCCAAACTTTGAATTCTTCCTGGTTGTTTTTATTTTAAGTTTTGTACGTTAGCTCTGTAATCATGAAACTGCAGAGCTTCTTGAATTAAAGGCCTCGCCATGGTAGCAGTTCTTGTTTAGTCAGTGAACACTAAGACCACAACTTCATTTCAGACTCTGGTTCTTTACTGGATGTCTGCTTGTGCACCCTAGTCTAGGCTAAGTTTAGTATAATAACAGGTCTGGCCTTTACCATGTGAGGGCGTCCAAAAGTTCCTGCCCTGTGTTTTTGGGGTTGATTTAAAAAAAATTACATGATCTCGCCTCCGCTCACTTTGTAAACACACAGATCTCTCAGACCAAATCAAACATTCATGTAACTGGAATATGTAATTGTGTGTTAGCGCTCCAGGGGTGTGTGTGTGTGTGTGTAAGTGCTGGTTGTGTTAGTAACATATGATAACTGTGACTCCCCCTACAGACCGACAACTTGAATCAGAACAAGGACACGGTGTTCTTCAGGGACGGAGTCCGCAGGATCGACTTTGTCCTGTCGTACGTTGACGACAGAGACGGAGAGAAGAAGCAGGTTAACACATCGACACCACCCCCCCCCCCCCCACCCCCCCGCACACGAGCGCCACCGCTGACGGTGACCCCCCCTCCCCAGCTCTCATCCCCCCTCCGTTGCATCAAACACAGCCTCACCCAGCTCACCGCACGCAGACGAGCGAGATATGGGACACTTCAGCACAGCCCATGGTTAATGATGTGGTGTCGTGTACACGCTCATCCACATCTGCGCGTTCTAACAACCAGCGACTGAATTGAGTTATCCCTCAGAAGATCTAATTTAGCTAATACACCACCACACAAAGAGACAGACAGCTGTGTGTGTACACACACACCCACAGCACACAGACTGGGATGGAAAGACAAAAGCCCCCTGGTGACTGACAGAGTTCAGGTCTCTGCCACTACATCTGCTGGTGGGTAGAACCGTCAGCTTAAGGGTGTCATGTAGCGCAGGTGGTTAGGGTGTCGGGTTAGTATCAGAAGGTACCTGTTTTGAATGCCGGCTGTGTTAACATCACGTTGTGTCCTTGGGCATGGCACTTCACCCTACTTGCCTCAGGGGGGAATGTCCCTGTACTTGCTGTGAGTTGCTCTGGATAAGAGCGTCTGCTAAATGACTCAATGTAAATGTCTGCTGACCGGAAAGAGATCAAAATCATTCTGGGGCTAAACTGTGGTCTCTACAGCAATAGAGTGGATGTCTACAAAAAAAAGTTAACAATATAATTCCTAATCAATGGATAACTACAATTCCTGGAAACTGCCACAACAACCCCATTCTAAGCTCAGGCACGACTCTGCATCAAGTCATGTGACGCTGAGATGACTCACGTTCAGAGTGAGGAGCAGCGAGGATGGCTGAGAGGAAGTGGCAGACAGGAAGTACTGAAATGAGCTATTGCGTTAGCTTGTCCTATTCAGATGAGTGTCGGCTTTTCCTGACGTTGACGTGGTTCCTGGGAGGATGTGACTGGACTGACCAACCATCAATCTTGAAGTATTGAAAGAACAATTCATGAAGTGACACAAGAAACTCACACAACTACAACACAGTAGGTCAGTGGGGGGAGGTGAGTAGCTTAGGGAAGGATGGAAGGCGTTGGAATGGAGCAAGCTCCTCCTGAGGTAGGGAAAGCCAGGGAGCGTGACCCTGGTGTACCCAGCAACACGAGCGACCTCCTCACCTCCTCACTTCCTCACCTCCCCACCTCCTCACCTCCCCACCTCCTCACCTCCCCACCTCCTCACCTCCTCACTTCCCCACCTCCTCACCTCCTCACCTCCCCACCTCCTCACCTCCCCACCTCCTCACCTACTTACCTCCCCACCTCCTCACCTCCCCACCTCCTCACCTACTTACCTCCCCACCTCCTCACCTCCCCACCTCCTCACCTCCCCACCTCCTCACCTCCCCATCTCCTCACCTCCTCATCTCCCCACCTCCTCACCTCCTCATCTCCTCACCTCCCCACCTCCTCACCTCCCCACCTCCCCACCTCCTCATCTCCTCACCTCCTCATCTCCTCACCTCCTCACCTCCCCTCCCTCACCACTCTGCCAGAGGAGCACACAGGGAGGTGGGGGTCACAGAATACTTGAGCTTTCATACTCAGTCCACCACCATGTGACCGGCTGTGGGCAGTGAACTGGAGCAGGAATAAAGGAATAAAGGATAAAGGAATAAAGATTGGAGGAAGAGAGAAATCTAGTGACAGATTGCCTGGACCCAGAGGGCAATGCAAGTGTTTAATTATTGTGTGTGTGTGTGTGTGTGTGTGTGTGTGTGTGTGTGTGTGTGTGTGTGTGTGTTTGTGTGTAGGAGAGAAGGAAGGAGTTTGAGGCCAACCTACTGAAAGCAGGGCTGGAACTGGAGACTGAGGATAAATCGGTAAGCAACTTGTATGTGGCGCCACCTAGTGGGCGCAGTGTGCAGGCACAGCTCTTTCCCCTAAAACACATTTAAAGGGGAGGGCCACACATAAGCTGTTTGGAAACTAAGAGAACCCTATCATTCATTCAATTATTCATTATCTACCGCTTATTAGCAGTGCCGCTTATTCCCGTCAGGGGTCACGGGTGACTGGAGCCTATCCCGGTTACTTTCAGGCCTTAGGCAGGGAACACCCTGGACTGGGGCCAGCTAGCCGCGAGGCTATGATCCCATGCATGTAGCTTCTTTGTCCCTCTCACTCCTACTCTCTCACTCCCCCCTCCCCCCCCTCCTCCCCAGGACTCTGATGATGGGAAGACCTACTTCCTGAAGGTCCACGCTCCGTGGGAGGTGCTGGCCACGTACGCAGACGTGCTGAAGATCAAGGTCCCTTTCAAGGTAACACTGTTCACACCCACCCCAACACTCTGTTCACACCCACCCCAACACTCTGTTCACACCCACCCCAACACTGTTCACACCCACCCCAACACTCTGTTTACACCCACCCCAACACTCTGTTTACACCCACCCCAACACTGTTCACACCCACCCCAACACTCATGTTCACACTCACCCCAACACTCTGTTCACACCCACCCCAACACTGTTCACACCCACCCCAACACTGTTCACACCCACCCCAACACTCTGTTCACACTCACCCCAACACTCTGTTTACACTCACCCCAACACTGTTCACACCCACCCCAACACTCTGTTCACACCCACCCCAACACTCTGTTCACACCCACCCCAACACTGTTCACACCCACCCCAACACTCTGTTTACACCCACCCCAACACTCTGTTTACACCCACCCCAACACTGTTCACACCCACCCCAACACTCATGTTCACACTCACCCCAACACTCTGTTCACACCCACCCCAACACTGTTCACTCCCACCCCAACACTGTTCACACCCACCCCAACACTCTGTTCACACTCACCCCAACACTCTGTTTACACCCACCCCAACACTGTTCACACCCACCCCAACACTGTTCACAACCACCCCAACACTGTTCACAACCACCCCAACACTGTTCACACCCACCCCAACACTGTTCACACCCACCCCAACACTGTTCACACCCACCCCAACACTCTGTTCACACCCACCCCAACACTGTTCACACCCACCCCAACACTCTGTTCACACCCACCCCAACACTGTTCACACCCACCCCAACACTCTGTTCACACTCACCCCAACACACTGTTCACACCCACCCCAACACTCTGTTCACACTCACCCCAACACTCTGTTTACACCCACCCCAACACTGTTCACACCCACCCCAACACTGTTCACAACCACCCCAACACTGTTCACAACCACCCCAACACTGTTCACACCCACCCCAACACTCTGTTCACACCCACCCCAACACTGTTCACACCCACCCCAACACTGTTCACACCCACCCCAACACTGTTCACACCCACCCCAACACTCTGTTCACACCCACCCCAACACTGTTCACACCCACCCCAACACTGTTCACACCCACCCCAACACTGTTCACACCCACCCCAACACTGTGTTCACACCCACCCCAACACTCTGTTCACACCACAGAAAGTCATTTCATGCTTCATTTATCCATCCATGTTTAGCTGTTTATTTCAGATGAACTTTTGAACTTTTGACCCCCCCACCCAGGCCAGTGACATCCACCACACCCAGGAAGTTCCTCTGGACTGGCTGTCCCGCCCCTTCCGCCTGCCGGAGAAGGTGATGCGACCTGAACCAGACTATTTCACCTCGCCGTTCGACAAGGGCAAGATCGACTTCTTCCTCATCAACGACAAGGAGACCTTCTTCCCTCCTTCCACAAGGAACAGAATAGTGAGTACTGAGGCATGCTCCTGGGGGGTCAGAGGTCACTGGGCTTTTCCACAAACACTGTCTGCCTTTCTTCCACTTCCTCTCTCTCTCTTTCCCTCTGTCCAGTTGTTTTGTGTTGTCAACCAGTGATGTCACTTCCTGTCCAGGTCTACTACATCCTGGCCCGCTGTCCGTACTACAAAGAGGACCGCAAGGAGAAGGACAAGAAGGGGATCAAGCGGTTGCTTAGCAACGGGACCTACACTTCTGCCTTCCCGCTTCATGATGTAATTAAAGAACGGGGTCATGACCTGAACTTCTACTTGTCTTCTAAGTTGACTTTTTAGACCTTCTTTAGCAGACGTTTATGTAAACCACCTCACAATGTGTAAATTACAGCTTGTCATGAGTGACTGAGCTAGCGATAGGCAGTCAGTTGGCTGAGCGGTTAGGGAATCGGGCTAGTAATCAGAAGGTTGCGGGTTCAATTTTCCGGCCGTGCCACCAATCAAAAAATGACGTTGTGTCCTTGGGCAAGGCACTTCACCCTACTTGCCTCAGGGGGGAAATGTTCCTGTACTTGCTGTAAGTCTCTGGATAAGAGCGTCTGATAAATGACTAAATGTATGTACTGTAAATGTAATTTATAGTCATTAAGTCAAAAAGTAGCATGAGCAGTGTCTTTCCCCCCCACGCGCTTAAACATATTCAACAAGGAAATAACCATGATGTTGCGTACGATCTGAGGGGTCTTTTGGAATACAGAACTATCCAAAGCTGTGTTCATGAGCAGAACTCCCATCCTGTGTTCCCAGTGTCGATACTGGAAGAGGGCGAGGAATGCCGAGTGTGAGAGCGAGAGATACAACCTGTACAGACACTGGGCCAGCTTCCTGAGCTTCTACAAGGAGCAGCCACTCAACCTCATCAGGTGACGTAGCAGCACCGGGGTCACGGGGGTCACCGGGGTCACCGGGGTCTGGAACTGACGTGAGGTCAGACTCATAGCAGAAGTACCTCCATGTGTTTGTTTAGTCATGCAGTGAGTCAGTGTGTGGCACTCATCTCCTCAGAGAACTGTGCTGTTCTGCTGATCTCAGATCAGATGATTCAGCTCCTGACTTGTACTTTCTGCACATGAATGTTTCCACATCACCGCCGAACCTTCATTGTGACTTAGTTACACATCCAGTTTACAATAATGGGTTCTGTCTGAAGAGAAAGCTCCACTCTAAACTGATGTGGTCATCACTCTGCTGTGCTGCCCACAGGAAGTACTACGGGGAGAAGATCGGGATCTACTTTGCCTGGCTGGGGTTCTACACAGAGATGCTGTTCTTCGCAGCGGTGATGGGCGTCATCTGCTTCACCTACGGAGTCCTCAGCTACGACGACAACGTGTCCAGGTTAGAAACACCAGGGGGCAGAGTTGAGCAGCTTTTCAACTGCAAAGGATCAGTAACCACCACAGACTGGCTTTACCAATGTCTCACTGTCTCAAACACACACACACACACACGTAAATACACACAGACTATATACACACAATCCAGTAATACAGGACATCTCTAAGAGTGTTTTTTGGGCTTGTTCTGTTCCTGTCGCCTCAGTAAAGAGATCTGTGATGCCGACATCGGAGGCAGTATAGTGATGTGTCCTCTCTGTGATAAGAAGTGCAGCTTCTGGAAACTCAACTCTACCTGCCTGTCATCATGGGTGAGATGCCCCGCCCACCTCACAGACCCTCACCCCCGCCCCTCACCCCCTTCCCTCACCCCCTTCCCCCACCCCCTTCCCCCACCCCCTCACCCTTTTCCCTCACCCCTCCTAGACCTAAGCAGCACATCTCACCTTTGGATCTCCCCCCTTCACACTTTACTCTCACCCTCCTCCTCACCCCTCGGAGATCGCTAACCTCTTTTAAACTCCCGAGATGCAATCAAACGGACAAATCAATGGGAAGATGGATGTTTTGTTGAACAGTGGATCAATATGAATGATTCCCACACCTGATATTAAATTCATACAATTTCAACATCAATAATCATACAATATTCAACATAGGATTCGATTTTGTCAGTGCTGTAAATGAGCAGCACATCAATTTGCCATCTATATTCCATCCATATTGCTCAGGACACCTCTGATGGAAGTCATTGTTGGAACCGGACCTGTCAATCAAACAGAGCCCTTAGAGACAGTGCATGCTGAGCCTGCAGTATGTCTCACTCCCTGTTGCCAAGCCACAGCGTGTCACTTCCTCTGGGTTGCTAAGGAACTCACCCTGTTGTCTTCCTTATTCCCTCTTTCAGCAATCCCATCTGTTTGACAACGAGGGAACGGTGTTCTTTGCCATGTTTATGGGGATCTGGGGTAAGTGTGTGTGTATGTGTGTGTGTGTGGCCTGTTCGGATGCCCCCTGCCCCCTCCCCCTCCTAGAGAGTGTGAACCCAGTGTCTGTGTGTGTGTCTGTGTGTGTCTGTGTGTGTGTCTGTGTGTGTTAGTGACCCTGTTCCTGGAGTTCTGGAAGCGGCGCCAAGCCCGGCTGGAGTACGAGTGGGACCTGGTGGACTTGGAGGAGGAGCAGCAGCAGCTGATGATCCGGCCTGAGTTTGAGATCAAGTGCACCGGTCGCAGGCTCAACAGGATCACCCAGGTACCAGCAGACCTCCAGACCTGATCTGCATGTGCCATATGGACCATTATCTGATGATGGCTTGGTACAGAGACAGTGGAACTACTACTAATCTGTCCTAGATAACAGCAATGCTCTCACGCTGAATAGACTGTATTGAATAAACAGTTTAGGTTCAACTGCTTTCATTGGATTGTATGTGAGGATGTTAAGATGCTACATTTGAGATGTTACAAACCCAACAGTGGGTTTGGCCTGCCTGTTAACTGAACTTCCTGTTTGGACAGGAAATGGAACCATATCTCCCAGCCACCAGCAAGTGCGCACGCTTCTGTCTGTCAGGAGCAACTGTCCTCTTCTGGGTAAACTAACAAAAGGGATGAGGTCGGTCGAGGGGCAGTTCTAGTTGCATATATTAAGCCCTCTGTGATATTGCTTGTTAAAAGGGATGTACAAGTAAATTATGATTGAATTTGTCTGTGTGTGTTACAAATACCTGCCGTCCTTAGTACGGTTCCCAGTACAGTGTGTGTGTGTGTCCTCTCCAGATGTCTTTGATCGTGGCGTGCATTATCGGCGTGATCGCCTATCGCCTGGCGGTGTTCGCAGCCTTCGCCAGCATCATGAAGGACAGCCCCACCAGGAAGATCCAGCTGGTGGGCTCGCTCATCACGCCGCAGCTCGCCACCTCCGTCACCGCCTCCTGCATCAACTTCGTCATCATCATGATCCTCAACTTCCTGTACGAGAGGGTGGCCATCTGGATCACGGACCTCGGTGAGGCTGCGTTCCTGGGGTTGTAGTTTCCACTAGATGGACTTCCACAGTGCTTGTCTTTCTACTGGTACTTGTAGTGCAAACTTTTGACAGGTAGCGTACATGGTAGTGTACATGGTAGTGCACATGGTAGTGCACATGGTAGTGTACAAGGTACTATACATGGTAGTGTACATGGTAGTGTACATGGTAGTGTACATGGTACTGTACATGGTAGTGTACATGGTAGTGTACATGGTTGATCTTATCCTTTGTTCCCACTGCCTCCCTCTGTCCTCAATACCCTGTCCAAGGCAGGACCTTTACAGTTTAAACAGTACCTTTCTCTCTTGGTCTCTCTGTCTCTCTCTCCCTCTCTTTGTCTCTCTGTACATCTCAGAGATTCCCAAGACACACCTGGAGTACGAGAACAAGCTGACCATGAAGATGTTCTTCTTCCAGTTTGTCAACTACTACTCTTCCTGTTTCTACGTGGCCTTCTTCAAGGGCAAGTTTGTGGGTCACCCTGGCAACTACGTCTACATGTTTGGCAAGTGGAGCAGACTGAGGAACGAGGAGGTGAGTCCTGACCTCTGACCCCAGATCCTGACCCCAGCTCCATCCTCTGTCAGGTTCACCCACACAAAATTACATGTAGAGAAACCATTCATGGATTTTCATTGGCAGTTTCATCATGGATGTCCATCAATCAGTGTATTGGCTGTTGGCTCTGAAAGTCATCCTAATGTTCATTGCTTGAGACCCTCAGTCTGATTCATGCTACTGAAGTCTTGAAAGGTTGTGTTATACCTGTGCTGCTGAGAGTATAGCAGGAGAGAGTCTGGGTGACCTCTCTGTGACCCTAACCCTGCCTTCTCCCTGACCCCAGTGTGACCCGGGAGGGTGTCTGATCGAGCTGACCACTCAGCTGGTCATCGTCATGGTGGGAAAGCAGCTGTGGGGGAACATCCAGGAAGCCCTGCTGCCGTGAGCCACCCCCCCTCACCCCCCCTCACCCCCTCTGTCTGTCTACCATGACACTCCAAGATTAGACACTTGAGATCATAAGATAGGTGGGCTTCTTTCTCCTTAGTGTCTAACAACCCCACCCTTCCCTTTCCTACCCTTATCCCCCCCCCCCCCCTCCTCCAGTCTGATGCGTAACTGGTGGGGCAGCAGGAAGGCTCGTAACCACCCTGAGCAGCAGTACAGCCGCTGGGAGCAAGACCATGACCTGCTGAACTTCAGCCAGCTGGGCCTCTTCTACGAGTACCTGGAGATGGGTGAGGACGGAGCTCCCCCAAGCTCCCTGCACACCTGCCTTCACCCCCTCCCTCTCTCCTTAACCTCTGCACCTTTCTCCCTTCACCCTCTATCTCAATCCCTCCCTCCCTTCCCCTCTCTCCCTCCTCCCCTCCTAACCTCCAGTCATCCAGTTTGGCTTCATCACCCTGTTCGTGGCCTCCTTCCCCCTGGCTCCTCTGCTGGCTTTGTGCAACAACATCCTGGAGGTGCGTGTGGACGCCTGGAAGTTCACTACCCAGTTCAGGAGGCCTGTGGCTGCCAAGGCACGCAACATCGGAGCCTGGCAGGAGATCCTCAACGTGGTGGCCATCTTGTCTGTAGTCACCAATGTAAGTCGATGGCCGGACATCTTGTCTGTTGTCACTAACCTATTTAGGAGAGAGTACAGGACAGGTTGACTCTAAATCGTTCACTAGATTCGTCATCTAGTCTTTTGTAATATCTCTCTTTTAATTGTTTACCTCCATCATCCCCCCCTCAGGCCTTCATCATGGCCTTCACCTCAGACATGATTCCCAGGCTGGTCTACCTGTACGCCTACCATGATGGTCCAGAGGCCACCATGAGTGGCTACATCAACAACAGTCTGTCAGTGTACAACATCTCCCAGATCCCCCTGTACAGCCAGCCAGAGGAGGGGGAGAGTCCAGCCTGGTACAACAGCCAGACCATAACCACCTGCAGGTACACACACACACACACACGCACTCACACAGACCCAGGGTAGAGTGAAGCCTCCTATCAACACTCTCAGGAACACACAGAGAGCGACACAATGTCCCCTTTATATCGACTTAATCAGTGTTTCGATCACCAGCTGCTTTTGGCTTCCTGCGTACATTGGAAACATTAAATAAAGGGTGTCGACACAGTGGATTGGTGAGAAAATAGTGTGTGTTTAGTTGTGTTTTTGCGTGTCTTTGTTCAGGTATAGAGACTATCGCTACCCTCCCGGACACCCCAAGCAGTACGCACACACCATGCAGTTCTGGCACATTCTGGCTGCCAAGCTAGCCTTCATCATCATAATGGAGGTAAGACACACAGAGGTAAAGCCTAATATAATGTGCTTTGGGAGATTGTTTGGTCGAGTGTGTGGTGACCGAGTGTCCTTAGCCGCTCAATCAATAAGCAACGATGCAGGTGGAGTAGTAAACAAGTCTTAACCTACCTGTCATACCTCTGTCCACTCCCTCTGGAACTCCTGTCTCCTGTTTTCCTCCCCCACTCCTTCCTCTCCTCTCCTCCCCTCCTCTCCTCCTCTCCCCCCTCTCCTCCCCCCTCTCCTCCCCCCTCTCCTCCCTCCTCTCCTCCCCTCCTCTCCTCCCTCCTCTCCTCCCCTCTCTCCTCCCTCCTCTCCTCCCCTCTCTCCTCCCCTCCTCTCCTCCTCCCCCCCCCCCTCCTCCCCCCTCTCCTCCCCTCCTCTCCTCCCCCCTCTCCTCCCCTCCTCTCCTCCCCTCCTCTCCTCTCCTCCCCCCTCTCCTCCCTCCTCTCCTACCCTCTCTCCTCCCCTCCTCCCCTCCTCTCCTCCCTCCTCTCCTCCCCTCTCTCCTCCCTCCTCTCCTCCCCTCTCTCCTCCCTCCTCTCCTCCCCCTCTCCTCCCCTCCTCTCCTCCCCCCTCTCCTCCCCCCCCTCCTCCCCCTCTCCTCCCCTCCTCTCCTCCCCCTCTCCTCCCCTCCTCTCCTCCCCCCTCTCCTCCCCCCCCTCCTCCCCCTCTCCTCCCCTCCTCTCCTCCCCCTCTCCTCCCCTCCTCTCCTCCCCCCTCTCCTCCCCCCTCTCCTCCCCCCTCTCCTCCCCCTCTCCTCCCCCCTCTCCTCCCCCCTCTCCTCCCCTCCTCTCCTCCCCTCTCTCCTCCCCTCCTCTCCTCCCCTCCTCTCCTCCCTCCTCTCCTCCCCTCTCTCCTCCCCCCTCTCCTCCCCAGCATGTGGTGTTTGTGGTGAAGTTCTTCGTGGCGTGGTTGATCCCAGACGTGCCGTCGGAGGTGAAGGCCAGGATCAAGCGTGAGCGTTACCTGATCCAGGAGTACCTGCACAACTACGAGGTGGAGAAGCTGAAGATCCAGCTGAGCCAGAGTTTCATCATCGAGCACCCCACCCACCTCAGCTCCACCACGGACAAGTGTGAGGTGCTGTCCGAGTGCCTGTAGCCCCCGCCCCCCCTTCCTCTTTAACTACTCCTTCACCTTTGACCACCTTTAGCAATTCAGTGATGGATTGTGTGTTACATTCTGTAAAACAATTGTGAATCAACTGCCAAACTTTACTCCTATATTAGGACCTGTTTCCATACAGTGGAGAATTATTTCTGGAGCTTTTTAGTGCATCATGTGGACCAGACGCTGACTGTGGCCCTGCAGTAAGTCTGGTGAAATCCAGCATGTGCCAGTCAGATAAGTCTGACTGTCTGAAATAATCAGATGGGGATGATGTGGTTTGATAAACATTTAGTGTTCTCCATATCATAACTGCATCTTAAACGATGTAAATCATTCCGTCTGTTCAGCAGAGGCTGCCTTTGAAGAGCAACAGGCTTTGACTTTCTTAGTGTCTGCCGTGCTCTTTGACCTAGATAAACTAAATCAGTGATAGAATGTACACACATTAAATATGAAATCCCTTTATTGTTCTCCAAATGGGAGCTCCAGCATGCAGCAAGTGTTGGAATCTGGCTGTAGGTGCGACGACTGTAACACAATGAGCGTCTGTTACAATCTTGTGACGTTGTTTCAGGACTGTTTAGGAAAAATGTTGCTTTGAAAACTAAAAGAAGCAGTGACTTGAGTGTGGGGAACGAGACAACATGAGTCTGTGGATGTGCTGCTGTCTGAGGGGGGGGGGGTCAGTGGATCTCAGACTGAGGGGTGGTGGGGGGGTCAGTGGATCTCAGACTGAGGGGTAGAGGGGGGGTCAGTGGATCTCAGACTGAGGGGTGGAGGGGGGGTCAGTGGATCTCAGACTGAGAGGTGGAGGGGGGGTCAGTGGATCTCAGACTGAGGGGTGGTGGGGGGGTCAGTGGATCTCAGACTGAGGGGTGGTGGGGGGGTCAGTGGATCTCAGACTGAGGGGTAGAGGGGGGGTCAGTGGATCTCAGACTGAGGGGTGGAGGGGGGGGTTGCACGGGGTTTATCGGTTTTGGAAATGGATCCTGACTGGAACTGTATAAAGATCCACTGGGTTACACAGTACCATTATCTCGTGTGCTGGATGGTTTTACCACTCAAAGCCTTGAGGGCAATGGGACCAAAATAGACTTTTGACAATGTGTTGAGTAGATTTATTCGCTCATGGACATGTTGACGGTCGGCATATACATTTGTACATATCTGTCCTGTCTTAATTAGTCAGACCACTCATCCTAAACAAGCAACAGTCTTGTCTCCTGCCAGTCTTTGAAGTTCCCCCCTCTTATCAGGTCTGACCAGACTATTTGCTTTTCAACACTGAAACCTTATTGGATACTTTTCAAATTAGCAGTGAGACGGTTATATTGCTAAAAAATTATAATAAGTGCGTTTGAGATTCCTGGTTTGAGACAGGAAGTGCTCATGTGACAGTGTTCCAGTATATTAAAGAGCCTCCAGGCCGGTCTGACAGAGGAAGCTGTGTTTAGTAAGCTGGCTTTTTGTACATATTGTATTTGTAAAGTGCACTATATGAAGTAAATGTAACTATCTAACATAAACATAATTCACATTATAATTTATTTCTCAGAAACACAATCATCTTATCCAAGTCTGCTATTCCTTTTCTTTGTTTTTATGAATGAGTAAGCTTAGCAGCTCCAGTGTTTACAGCTTGTGACTCATGCTACAGGTCTTCTATCTCAGGTTAACCATCCTTTACACACACACACACACACACACGCACACGCACACGCACACACACACACACACACCCCTGAGCCCCATGCAGACACACATGCTCAGAAGAGGAGATCTTGTGTCTGTGGAAGACACAGAACCAATTGACCAATGCCTTAAACATCTGCTTTTATTTCAGCATTTTACCATATATATACTGTAATATCACTTTCTTGTAATGTTTTTTAAAAGCATGTTTGTCATATCGTTTCCTGGTCACTAACATATTCCCTCTGTATGTATGTGATGTGTATTGTCTTGCTTAAAGCTGCATGCATGGCTAGATTATGCTTGTTGGTCTGGTTCCATTGACGACAATAATTATTAACGTCAGCACTTATATGGACAGAGAATGTTGTTTGAATATTATCAATAAATGAGGAAACACAACTTTTTTGTATTCTCTTATGTATGAACACAGTATGTTAGGAGGTTGCAGCTACACTGATGGCCACCAGGTGGTGGTCTAAGCCTTCAAATGAATTTTCATGTTAATCAGAGCAGCCTTTGGGAGGCTTTTGTGTCTGCTCAGTGTTTTATTGTTTTCGGTTTGGATTAATCGTATTGCCTTTTTTTCGTTATGGTCTTTCATGTTCACCTCTTTGCACATATTGTTTTGGACAAAAACACGCTAGTCTGGTTCATTTTCTTACAGGAATAACATTTTACATGGAAATAATAGGCCCAAATAGGCCTTTGGTAAGGAAGGTGTATTAACTAAGGTTGAATATTAATAGTATTGTTTGTTGTTTTATGAGTGAGGCAGAGAGAGAGAAAGATGAAGTGAGAAGAAGAGAGAGAAAGCTTGGGGAGGAGGGGTGAGATGCCTAAATTATTGATGGTTTCTGCGTTCAGGAGAGAATCCACTCCTCATCTGGTTTCCATAGCACCGCCCTCAGGAGGTTTTCACTCCAGCTTTGATGCCCATGTTGTCTAACCCAGTCTGCAGCCATTTTTTCATAAGCACATACAACTGAGGATATTCATTAGATCGATGGCTTAAAAAATGAACCAGTCACATAAATTGTTTAATTATCTAATGAATTAAATCTAAAATAAATTATTAACATATGAGTATATCTATGGTCTGTATGATATATACACAACAATGATTAATTGTGGGTAACTATGTCTGTAATTGGTCATTTTTTTGTTGGTGTTTAATTTCTCCTTTATTTTAATATTGATTTACATGAGGACTCTGGTTTGCACACCTACACTCATCTGTTAAGGCTCGAGCAAGGCACGAGCCTGTCGCTGACCTTGGTGCTGAACGTTCCAGAGGGTCTCGCGACGTCAGTAAAGCTGGTTGCTCTGCACGAGACGTGAGCGCTCGAGAGCTCAGCAGCTCCGCGAGACACTGAATCAACTTCACACAGCGCTGCTCTGCGGTTCAAGAGGCGGTTTTCTCTTGTTTGTTTTTTCGAGAAAAGAAAAGAAGAATATGTTATTAGGATACTAGTGTGTGTTTTATTTTTATTTGATAGCAGATTATATCAGATTGTTTCCTTTGCCATGGCAGAGAGTGTTGTTAGGCTGCAGGAGGACGGTGATGGCTGCATGAGCAGGGAGGCAGATCACATCTGATTTATCTCTGATTTATCTCTGATTTATCTTGCATATCTGTTTCACAGACGTCAGTGTTTGTCGTCCGGTGTCGCTTTTTCATTCAGAACCAGTCTGAGATAAAACAGTGTTGGAAAACACTGGATCCTTCCGTCAACATAGCACCGTAAAATGATGTATACAAGCTAGATAGTTTATATAGTTATAGGGGGAAAAACACATCAAATTTGGATAAGATGTCTGTTAAAATGAGAGCCGCCGCGGGCGTGAAGGAATTTGCAGGAAAGACTTTGGGGCATATGTACAGGTAAGAAATACAATAATTTCACCTATAATTCTGTTATATGTTCTTGACTTGAGTCTATATTTGTTTTGTTCATTTATTTATCTAAATATAATTCAGGTCGGTTGGTGACCAGTTCTGAGTGTTGGTGTGTCTATAGGACTGAGTCTCAAGGATGGAATGATGTAAATGTGTGTAACTGGATCTTGATGACCTGGATCTGGATGAAATCTGACTCTTCTGTATAGTCTACTGGTCGATAGTCTGATTCGTCTTTAAGTGATTAATGTTAAGGGAATTCGTTTGATCAAATGCATAGGCTGAAGGCCTAGTCTAAAGCCCACCTGTTTTCAATGTTCATTTGATAGGATCTCTTGCTCTAATATATTATATATATTATATTTCACCTGAAATTCCAGTTTTGAGTGAGAACAGAGAACTGTATTGAATCAGACTATTTTAAATGGTAAAAATGCTCGATTCTTCATAATATCTAGGCAGGATTCCATTTTGTAATTGATTGACAGCACAAGTGCACATGAAACCCTCCCATAATACGAAATTGCTAAATATTTCTTTTAAGTTGTAATTTTTCGTTACATTTTCGTTTTTTGGTGATACTTTGGGTGAAGAAATCTTACTGATGAAGCCTAAAATACTTTATAAAATACTGACTATGCAGCTACTAATATTGGAAATCTCCATTCGAATACAATATTAATGTCAAGATGAAAACAAAATTATAACGTTATTTCGGAAATTAAACCAAATTATTTTCTTTCTGGTAGTTATTTTTAGATAGTATAGTTATTTTAGAATGTACGTTGTAGGCCTTTATAATAATCCAGTATAAATGAGTTAGGAATAATTGAGCAATACATTTACGAATGAATACAACGTTTTACTTTTGAGTGGTGGAATGGAAATATCACATGTACTCGTGTGATAAAATAAATATTCCTAAAATATTTTTTGAAAATATCGACAGGAGGTTGCAAACGACCTATTCCACAGACAGCAATTTATTTATATATCTAAGAATATGCTCAACTCCATAAGTTGATATAACACTTACATGTTGAGAAAACGTATCGAATAAATTCATAAAAGATGAACGATGTCTGAAATAATCACTGGAGACGAAAACGACAGCCCAGTCCTGCATGCAGATGAGGGTGAAGGTGAGGGGGGGGGGGGGGGGTGCTGCAATGCGGTACATGGCGCATCTCTGCTTGTCTGGGGGATCTCCTCCACCTCATATCCCTTCTGTTACACACATGATTCATATTTCATCCTTGCATTCAGTCTATCCATCCTCAGATCAAATAGAACATCATGTTCCAGGATCCAGCAGCTGTTTTTGATGATTGTAGGTGAACCTGCAGGGCCAATTCTATTAAAACTGAAATTATAAATCGTAGTTTTATGTCGGTTAACGACTACAAACATTTAAAATAAATACTTAGTGGGATAATAATAATAATTGGCCTGTTATACATCAAACTGCACCCTTACCGATGAGGCTGTGCTTTAGGAAGTACATAATTTTCAGATAATAATAACCTTCATTCCAATATCTCAGGGTTATGGAGAAACGGCAGAAAACCGGTGAAGTGATCGAGCTCACCGAGGACGGCCGTCCCTCTGAGGCCCCCGTGAAGAAGCCCCCCCTGTGTGACTGCACGTGCTTCGGCCTGCCCCGCCGCTACATCATCGCCATCATGAGCGGCCTCGGGTTCTGCATCTCCTTCGGGATCCGCTGTAACCTGGGAGTGGCCATAGTGGGCATGGTCAACAACAGCACCACACACCTGAACGGGAAGATCATCATCAAAGAGGTGTGTGTGTGTCTGTGCGTGTGTGCGTGTCTGTGCGTGTGTGCGTGTCTGTGTGTGTATGTGTGTGTGTGTCTGTGTGTGTGTATGTGTGTGTGTGTGTGTGTGTGTGTGTGTGCGTGTGTGTGTGTGTGTGTGTGTGTGTGTGCGTGCTGCAGGCCTCTATCCACGTTATTGACGTCAAGAGGATGTAGGATGTTCAATTCCCCTTCCATTTCATTTCCTGAACATCTTTTTTTATTTCAAAATTAATATAAATCCTAATAAACCCCCAGTTTTTCATCTGACATCGTGAGACTATTTTCTCCCACAATAATGATACACGTCATATAGACATTATTAATGGGCCCATCAGCAAGTCACAGCAAATAAATCATTACCCAGTTGGTTATTTTCATTCCTAGAGCCAAATAATGGTTTACTACCAACATCAATGTATTTTCTGCGCAATTTACTTTAATCGTTTCACTTGATTTAGCATCCCTTTATTAATGGAATAGGCGAATATGTTTTTTTTGTCTTTTTATTTCCACTGGAATGCTCAATTAAAGACTCAATTCAGAATAGATACTTTATTGATCCCCTTTTGGAAACTCTATGGCAGGACAGTGCCTAGAGTTTATTATTCAGAATAATGTGTTTTGTAAATGAGTTGTTAAGAATTCTTATATATTTTTTTTTCTATTTGAAGAAAGCCAAGTTTAACTGGGACCCTGAGACAGTTGGGATGATCCATGGCTCGTTCTTCTGGGGGTACATAGTGACCCAGATCCCAGGAGGCTGGATCTGCTCCAGACTGGCAGCAAACAGGTAACACCCCTCCACATTTATTAATAGTACAAGAGTCCATATCTAGGGCATATTCGTTTGTCCTCATGTAAAACATAACATCATTGACGTTGAGTATAATATATTTATTATTGAAAATCATATTTGATTGGGATTTGGCCACAAGTTTATGAAACAATGGACAGAGCTGTTTGTTTATATTGTTATTATATCTACGCTTTTCTGTGAAATATTACCCAATATTTGATATGTTAAATGGTGCCATTTTCAAGGCCTTTGAAACCCAATTTTCTACCTTAGAAATGTTAATGTTATGTTTTTTATTTTAAATAAATGATCTGCAAAATGCGGTTTGGCTCTTCTGCACCATCCTGCACTGCCATATGCCAAATGCAGGCGGGGAGGCAGGGCCTCAACTCCCGCAAGGCCAGGGAGATCTGACCGTATAGCCCTGTTCCTGGGGGCATTGTGCCACCTGTTAATGAGGCCTCCAGGGGGGGGGGGGCTGACTAATCTCAGGGCCTCGCGGGCCATGGCCACCAGCCCGGGTCTCTGAGCCAAAGACTTTTATTCATGCAGGCTCATGTGCATGGGGGGGTGGGGGGATTGGGGGAGGGGGGTGGTCTTAAAAAGATTCACACTGATGCAACGAAGAGCTGCTGGCTGCAATAACAGCAGAAATGCTATTATAAATAAAACGAACAATGAATGCAGCTGTAGGCCTATAGGCCTGTATCACGGATTGCATTTATTGTTCTATAGGTCACGATCACAGAAATATTAAAATAATGAAGGATGAAATATATTATCCCACCATAATAAACCCCTCTATATAATTCCAGTCTTTGGGAATTAATCTATAATCGTATTAGTCGACATGCTTTATGTTTCTTTGGTGTTTATTGTCTGTTCGTGTCTAATTGATTGACATTGAGAGATGTAATCGAATGAAGCGTCTCGTGCCAGAGAGGTGCCTCAATCGGATTAGGGTTCCCACCTCGCGTGCCGGTGGGCGGGAGTGCACGAGACGTGACAAAAAATGAAAAAAAAAGAAGAAGTGTGTGCTCGCGCGGTATTCATTAGGGCTCGTGCATGCATCAGCTGGGCTCCCAGCAACCATTCAACCTGCTGTCTGCACGCACTACCAGCAACCATCCAACCTGCTGTAGGCACGAGCTCCCAGTAACCATCCAACCTGCTGTCGGCACGCGCTTTGACTAAGAATAATGAGAGGGTGTATTTCGCTTTGCCGGTTTTAAAAACAACTCTCAAAAGGCCTTAATGATCAGATTAGGGAAATAATATCCTACCAGTGTAGGCGTGTATGAATCTAAACGATGAACTGATAATTGCAGGCTATATAAATTATCACGTTTTGGACGACTGGACCCGATTAAAATAAATGTCACAAGTTTTTTACGTTTAGACTGAAACGAAGCAAAATTAGTGTGAAGGATCACACTGCAAAAATACTGTAGATCCTGAGAGTCACTGAGCATTACTGGCCCTTTAAAAACAGCCATTTTAGAGAGAGAGAGACCACGAACAGCATTAGAGAGAAAGAGAGGAGGGGGGGGGATCATGTGAATATGATGTCCTAACAGGAACCTCCATGCCTGCATCATGTATCTGTTCTCCGCAGGGTGTTCGGTGCTGCCATCCTCCTGACCTCCACCCTCAACATGTTCATCCCCGCCGCTGCCCGAGTCCACTACGGCTGCGTGATCTTCGTGAGGATCCTGCAAGGTCTAGTGGAGGTGAGGTCCTCCTATAAACCCAACACTTACCCTGTTTCTCTGCAACATAAAGCAACCTGCTAAGCTTAATAACATCAGACACGGTATTCAAAACAGTTTTACAATGTTGTGGAGCCACGTGGATTATTATGGGGTTGCACGATCAGTCAAATCATGGGCACTAGACATCAGAAATAGCCTGTGGAAATGTAACACTGATGTATTGATCTGTAGTGTGTGTAGGATAGTCCCTGTGTTACTGTACACTACCCTGTCCAGCAGTCACAGCTGTTGTGTAGTAAAACAGCTGGTCTGGCCAGAATCTCACACCACCTCACTGATGGTGAGTTCTGGAGTGAAACTCAACCCTGCCTTCACATCCACTGACTTGTAGTAAAACACGATACTTTGCAGTCAGCACTCCTAGAACAGGCCGCAACGCTAATGGATGTGATTCAGTCAGACGTGTTTGGAGAAATGAGAGCCACCTTCTAGAAACACACTGGAGCTTAAGCATAGTTCCATCGATGACTTTGATTTAGCATTACATGAACTAGTATACAGTCAGATGCTTATATTCATCAGTAAATTAGTGCGTTTCATTATTAGAAACATTTATACATTTAATTAATACATGATAGAAATCAAAGTCAAGTGGCTGAGGGGTAGGACGTCAGGCTAGTGATCAGAAGGTTGGCAGTTTGATTCCTGGCTGTGCCAACATGACGTTGGGTCCTTGGGCAAGGCACTTCACCCTACTCTGCCTCAGGGGGGAATGTCCCTGTACTTACTGTAAGTCTCTGAATTAGAGCATCTGCTAAATGACTCAATGTAAAATGTCAATAAGACTTTGAATGAGAGGTGTGCTGCCTAACCTCAGGTAGACTAGTGGGTTGGGCACTGGATGACATCTGAAATGTGGCGGCTCTTAGCTGGAGGGGCTCCAGTGCCTGTGCAGTGGCCTGTGCAGTAGCCTGTGCAGTAGCCTGTGCAGTGGCCTGTGCAGTGGCCTGTGCAGTGGCCTGTGCAGTGGGCTGTGCAGTGGCCTGTGCAGTGGGCTGTGCAGTGGCCTGTGCAGTGGGCTGTGCAGTGGCCTGTGCAGTGGCCTGTGCAGTAGCCTGTGCAGTGGCCTGTGCAGTAGCCTGTGCAGTGGCCTGTGCAGTGGCCTGTGCAGTAGCTGTGCAGTGGCCTGTGCAGTGGGCTGTGCAGTAGCCTGTGCAGTGGCCTGTGCAGTGGCCTGTGCAGTGGGCTGTGCAGTGGGCTGTGCAGTGGGCTGTGCAGTGGCCTGTGCAGTAGCCTGTGCAGTGGCCTGTGCAGTGGCCTGTGCAGTAGCCTGTGCAGTAGCCTGTGCAGTGCCCTGCTGGACAGCTGTGTGTCCCTGGCCTGCTCCATGGTGACGTTCATACAGAGACCTGGGCTGATGGTGGGATCCATGCACACTGCAGCTTTCCAATAGCACATTCTGTTCCAATTAGTCACTGATGAACACTTAATGGGAGCAGCTCTGTCAGTACAGCACACAGCTTGGTCATGCACAGAGCTTTGACTTTAGCTTATTAACATTAATCAAAAAAGTCATCAACTGCAAATGTGGGTTTTTTGTTTGTCGTCACTTCTGCGATGCAGACACAGTAGTTCATGTTTGATGGTCCATGTGGCGGTTTAATGTAATGTGGCCACGTCTATTTATTATAGCTTGTGAGGCTACATATGTTCCCAATTTGTTATTCTGTATCAGTAATAGGTGCTTGCATTTGATAACAGAGATGTGACTCACCTTTATACAGCCTACCATGTATGCAATGTAGATAACAAGCGTTTTACGTACATTGGTTTGGTCAAATGTACGATCTAGTCTGTATGGATGTTTTGCTTACACACTCTGGTGTGTGTGTGTTCAGGGTGTCACTTACCCAGCATGCCACGGCATATGGAGTAAGTGGGCTCCTCCACTGGAAAGGAGTCGCCTGGCCACCACTTCCTTCTGTGGTAAACAAGCTCCCCTTGTTCACACATTTATGTCTAGACGACTGCTAGCTGCAGTCACCTTGTTCCAAACTTTTCTACTGTTTTAATTACCGCCCCCCCCTCTCTTCTCCTCTCCTCTGGTTCCCTCTCACCCCCCCCCCCTTCTCTCTTCTCCTCTCCTCTGGTTCCCCCCCCCCTCTCTTCTCCTCTGTATCCCTCCTCCTCCCCCTCCTCTCCTGTTCTCCCCAGGTTCGTATGCTGGAGCTGTCATTGCCATGCCCCTGGCTGGCATTCTGGTGCAGTACTCAGGATGGTCCTCCGTGTTTTACATATATGGTAAGATATTATGTGTGTGTGTGAGCTTGTGTGTGAGCTTGTGTGTGTGTGTGTGTGTGTGTGTGTGTGTGTGTGTGTGTGTGTGTGTGTGTGTGTGTGTGTGTGTGTGTGTGTGTGTGTGTGTGTGTGTGTGTGTGTGTGTGTGTGTGTGTGTGTGTGTGTGTGTGTGTGTGTGTGTGTGTGTGTGTGTGTGTGTGTGTGTGTGTGTGTGTGAATCATCAGTGTGAGTCGTCCTCAGATCTTCAGAGTCTTGGATACTGCTACAGACCTCCATCCTCAGAGGAAGCTAAATGGATTTATCAATCCAGGATTGCTATTGATTTACTCTGCAGTGTTTTGGTGTGTCCGTCCTCCAGTAATGATTCTTCCCCCTGTGGGGGGCACACTGGCCTCTCTGTCAGGTCTTCAGGCTGTTTTGGAAAAACAGCATCAGACTCTCTCTTTGTTTTTATATATTGAAGATGATTGAGTTAAATCCTGGAGAGGCCTTCGTAGCCATTTTAGGGCCAGAGGGATTTACATTGCCTAAAGCACTTTAAAAATGCATTGCCTTAATACCCACGAGCAGATCCTATCACAAGCAGAAGAAGTATTTTCTTGTTCCTTTTCTTTGTTATTCTATTGGCTGTATGACCGATTGTACATTTATTTTCTTCTGCTTGTGTGTGTCTGTGTGTGTGTGTGTGTGTGAGTAGGCTGCTTTGGGATCCTGTGGTACATGTTCTGGATCTTAGTGTCCTACGAGAGTCCGGCAGACCACCCCACCATCACAGACGAGGAGCGCTGTTACATCGAGGAGAGCATTGGAGAGAGTGCCAAGCTCATGGGACCATCCGAGGTCAGGGCCCTGCCCTCTAATAACCCTCAGTCAACCAATAAGATAACCTTCACTTACCCTAGCCCGAATCTCGGTTCTGGGTTTTATGTTAGATGGACAGTGAAGCAGAGGGACTGTGTCCAGCTAGCTAGCTCTGGAATTAATTTGAATACTAAAGTGAGTAGGCTCCACTGGCCTACTTTCAGAGTAGCTATGTTTTGATCTGATCCCTTGAGGTCTATCTCTCTCTCTCTCCATCTCCAGAATGCCAGTTCATCAATGATGACCTTTGTTGCCTTCCACAGAAATTCAAGACCCCCTGGAGGAAGTTCTTCACCTCCATGCCCGTCTATGCAATCATCGTGGCTAACTTCTGCCGGAGCTGGACCTTTTACCTGCTGCTCATCAGCCAGCCGGCCTACTTTGAGGAGGTGTTTGGGTTTGAGATCAGCAAGGTGAGACATCACTGTGGAGCCCCGTCTGAGAGGGGTGTGGCTCTGAGATCACCACAGTCAGGCATCACTGAGACATCAGCTCCGAGTACCGGGTCCAGTGTTCCTCTCAGATCCGAGTAGATTGGATTGAAGTAGCGTTATGTCATTGGGTCTCTTGACCTTTGAACCAGGTGTGTGTGTTTGTGTGTGCAGGTGGGCATGCTGTCTGCCCTGCCTCACCTGGTGATGACCATCATAGTGCCCATCGGAGGTCAGCTGGCTGACTATCTCCGCACACACAACATTCTGTCCACCACCACCGTGAGGAAAATCATGAACTGTGGAGGTGAGGCAAGATTTCACCTCAGCACATGCTCATCCTAATCCACAGAACACAGCACGTATTCTGTTGTAGCAGAAGAGCTGCAAATCAGAGTTCCAGCAGTATTACTGTGATGTGATTGGATGGCTATCCATCACCTGACAACAGTCTTTCACAACAGTAGCTGTGTGGTGCCATGTCTAGTCTGTGTCTAGTCTGAGATACACTGTAATTATATTTCCACTCTGACAACTGGAAATAGCCTTGGGTCATTGTGTGTGTGTGTGTGTGTGTGTGTGTGTGTGTGTGTGTGTGTGTGTGTGTGTGTGTGTGTGTGTGTGTGTGTGTGTGTGTGTGTGTGTGTGTGTGTGTGTGTGTGTGTGTGTGTGTGTGTGTGTGTGTGTGTGTGTGTGTGTGTGTGTGTGTGTGTGTGTGTGTGTGTGTGTGTGTGTGTGTGTGTGTGTGTGTGTGTGTATCTAAAGGGTTTGGCATGGAGGCTACGTTGCTGTTGGTGGTAGGATATTCCCACAGTAAAGGTGTGGCCATCTCCTTTCTCGTCCTGGCTGTGGGCTTCAGTGGGTTTGCTATATCAGGTCAGTACCAATATGATATGCTGATTTAACACATTTTTACTTGTCAAAGCTTTTAAGTAATCAAATGAAAATAATTTGCATGTTGGATTGTCTCATATTAGGTTTAATGAATGGATTCCTTTGGCAGATACTTTTAGCCAGTACAACTTATACAAAGTGAGTATAGTAGAGAGTGTAGCAGATAGGCAAACGATAAGAGGGCCGATGCAAGAAGACCAGCACTGCTGTCTGTGTAGCCAGTAGCAGACCAGGTCTGGCCCAGAGCCTGGTCACAGCTAACACTGGGCCAGCTTGTAACCCAGGGAACCAGCTTGATGCCTCACCCTTCCCCTGCTTCCTCCAGCTGGGGCCGGAGACGGAGGACCAATCTGGGGCTGGGTTTACTCTCTGCTTGCTTTGCTCCAGCGTTCTCCTGGAGTGTTTAATAATTCAGTAGACACCCCCTGGAGAGTGGAGAAAGCTGAAGAGTGGGGGAGGTTAGAGAGAGCGGGAGGCTGGAGAGTAGGGGGAGGCTGGAGAGTGGCTGGTAGCCAGGGAGGCATGGAGGCAGACAGACAGGCAGGCAGATAAATAGACTGGAGTACAGGCAGGCTGATAGACAGACAGGCAGGTGGCCATGTTGTGCACCAGTCAGAGAGGACACTCTCATCTCTCAATGTCTCTCCCATCAGGGTTTAATGTCAATCACTTGGACATCGCTCCACGCTATGCCAGTATCCTAATGGGCATATCCAACGGCGTGGGCACGTTGTCTGGCATGGTGTGCCCTCTGATCGTGGGTGCTATGACGAAGAACAAGGTAAACAAAGACTTTTACTAAGTGATTAACTGCACACGTCTCAAAACAGACCGGATTCTGACTCTTAGCTCCCTCCTCCCCCATCTTTCCATTTTCCATTCCCCTCCCCCTCTGCTCCTCATTTCTTTCCCCCCTCACCTTGCCTCCCACCCCCATTCCTGCTTCCCTACCCTCTCTTCTCCTCCTAATTTGTTCACATGCTCCCTCGCCTCACTTCACCACCACCACCCTCGACCTGCCCCCCCTCCTTCCTTCTTCCTCCCCCACTCCTCTCCCTCCCCTACCCTCCCTCTCAACCCTCTGCCCTGCTCCCCCCCCCCTCCCCCTGGCAGACTCGGGAGGAGTGGCAGTATGTGTTCCTCATCGCCTCCTTGGTTCATTACGGCGGCGTGATCTTCTACGGTCTGTTTGCCTCGGGGGAGAAGCAGCCGTGGGCCGACCCGGAGCTGACCAGCGACGAGAAGTGCGGCTTCATCGACGAGGACGAGCTCGCGGAGGAGACCGGTGACATCACCCAGAGCTACGGAGCACTGGGAGGACCAGCCAAGACGTACGGCACCACGGCGCAGGTGAACGGGGGCTGGGCCGACAGCTGGGAGAAGAAGGAAGAGTACGTCCAGGAGGAGGCAGCGGCTGGAGGGTACGGCTACAAGCAGGACGACTACTCCTAAAGCACAGGGCCACACACTCACACTCCAACCCATGAGTAGACTTTTTTTTGTAGTGTTTGCGAGTTTTAGAGTTCAAAGCAGAAAAAAAACAGAGATAAAATCCATCGTTGTATGTTTGCACAAATTCAAAAAAATCATTTAAAAAAAATTATATATCAACTTTAAAATATAGGAATTTTATGTAAAACTGCTAAAGAGAAGAAATAAAAATATGATAGTGATGTAACACATATCAGATTGGCAAGTTGTAAATGTAATATGAATATAAATTATAGATATATTTATTTGGAGTGCAATCTTGTGTACCAGTGTGAACCATTCCCCCTGAGTGAGCTATCAGTAGAGCTAGCAGGGTTACCATAGTTACAGTTTGACATATTTCTTGGACAATCTTTTCCTGTACTCTCAGAAAACAAAAAGCGTTACTAAGATAAGATGGGTTCTTTAGCGGCGTGGGAGAATCCCCTTGATTTCGTTTAACAATGTAAGGTTCCGCAAGGAATATATAAGTTAGTTGTTTAGAGGGTTCCCCCACATATATGCCCAGAGAACCCTGGTAGAACCGCTTGTTTCTGAGAGTGCATCCTGACTCCAGAACCAGGGGTTGTCCTGGGGAACGGTCTGTGACTGCAGGTCATGTGACCCAGGACAGCGCTCTTCCTGGTGGAGGTCATGTGTTCCCCTGAAGCACTGGTGATACACTGGTGTTTCCCTACCACGCTCAAAGGTTTTTATTTTTCTTATCAGCGTTTGTAAATCTGTGTTTCTTAGCATACATGGTGCAGAGAAAAAGAATAAGATGAGAAGGTTTTGATGACATTGGTTGCTTGGGATATTCAGCAGGAGAGTCATGAAGTCCTTCATCCATTGTAGTTGTGTAAAGACGAGCCATTTAAAGTAAAGTGTTACCGATGCATTGTTGAAACTTTTTTGTTTTTATAAATGTTTTTTTCAGAGGTGACTATAGATCAAACAATGCAAAACGGTTCAAAAGTACAAAGAAAAGTGGTTGTACTGATAGTGGGTCTTAATGGAGGTCCAACTCAATATAAAAAAATATAAACTAACATGGAAATGTGTCTAACTAAAGTCTAAATAGATTATATTCACAAGAGAAGATGTCAATAGAGATTAAATACAACAGTAATAATATTTTCATGCAGGTGCTGGAACAAATAACTAATTTGATCGATGTTGCTAGTTGATGAAAACCTAATGGTGAAGTGACTTTAATCAACGTTATGCCTCTTTTAAATTGAATTTGAATGCTTTTAAATATTAGACGTGTAAAAAAGAAAAGAAAACGTCCATGACATGACAGTTCCTGGTGCCAGCATCACTTCACAAACGTTTACATTTCAAGAGAAAGCAGGTTGACCAATGAAAATGGCTGATCAAAATAAACAAGGTCACCATAAAGGAAGTAACTAGTCAGTGTGACGTTCATGGACCTAGTATGAATATTCCAGAAGTGTGTCATTCCTTACTTACTTACCTCTTTTGAGGGAATCTCTGATCTTACAGGATTGGTTGAATTAGTGAGCCTGCCTACGTTGCTCCAACCAATCAGGCAACATGAGATCAGTGATGTCACAGCTGAACAGAGGAAGGGAGCTTTAAAAGTATTGGAATGGGGCCCAGTGTTGTAGAGTTCTGTCAGAAGCACAAGCAGACACAGGGACCCTAGCCTGTCCTCTCACTAACTGTCAGTGGAAACCTTAAATGAGCACTTAACTATCTACCGTAGATGTGTGTGTGTGTGCGTGTGTGCGTGTGTGTGCAAAAATGTATTTATGCATGGAACATGGAGTAGTTTGTGTATTTTTATTTGTTGTACGTTTTTTTCCCACTGTCTTTTCGCTTTAAACTGTTACTAATGTGTCAATTTCTTTGCACAATTAACCAAAGGTGTAGAGTAAAGTTGGATACAAGCTTAGTGTGAGTGTCCAAGCTAGAGATGCTTTTGAGAGTTAACTGCAGGGCTGCTGGGATCTAGCTGGAGGCAGAGCTAAGCTAAGGAGAGATTTGGTTGGTAGCTGGGGGGGGTTGGGGTGGGGGGGGGGGTGGGTTAGGGAAGGTGGTTGACCTTCTGTGGAAGTAGATGCTCTTCATCTGGACCTCCTCAGTCACACTCCTCCATACTGTACAAAGCAATAAAGCCATGGTAACAGTTAACCTCCACCATTCCAACATGTAAAACAACGTTATGTAACGACAGTGGAGGTTTAGTTTTATTGTTTTGTTTTTCCACATTATTTTGGGGTCGTGTATTTGTGATATCAAATGTAGAAAATGACAAACACAAGTACTTGTAAAAAAAAAACAAAACAAAAAAAAACATGAAAAAATATAATAATATAAATATATATAAATATATAGTAATAGAGTCCAAACGCAAACCGCCTTGTCATGTCGACTATGCGAGGAGTTTGTTCATGGGCTGCTCACCAGATGAGAATGATAACCTGGGCTATCCTCTGAGGAGAAGCCCTCCTCCTTATATCTGTACGGTTCCACTCCTGTTTGTTGTCTGCACATCTGTTCTCGTTCTGTACGGTTCCCTTTGCCTGTTAAGGAGGGTGTGCTTGTTGTGCTTGTTGTTCTCTCTCTCACTCTCTCTATCCCTTTCTCTAATCTTTTTTTGGTTTGATTGATGTGTGTTCTATCAGTGGCTGGACACTTATTAACCCCCCTCAACCATTGTGCCCTCCCCCTTCTCCCTCTTCTGCCACTCATACATTGTTGCAATATTCAATGACGTAAAGATTGTCTGTTATAGGTGATCAAACATTTACCAGGCTGTCAGAAGTACAGTGCATCCTGAATATCAGTACCATGGTCCTGTTTTGTACCTCTGAGTAAAGTTGCAGTGTGATTCAATGGCTTATTTTGCTGTGTCAGTTGAGAGGTCTGTTGATGTCAAATTGAAATGCTCTATATATCCTTTTTTTCATAAAAAAAGACTAATGAACTGCCCTTGTCCTCTTGTTGTTTGTGAGGAAGAATCACAATCTGGTCTGAAGCCGAATTATGCGTATATGCATGTGTTTGTGATGACAAAATCACAATACGTAAACATATCGATATAATAGGAAGTTCCCCACAAATTAACATTTCCAGTATAAAAATAGAAGATTAACTGTTCTAGAGACTCCATATTGCTCCGTCTTCCTCCTCTGACTCTCCTATTTTCTCAGCCTCGTGTACAACCTTTCCCTCTCTCCTCCCTCGCTCTCCTTCTCTCCTCCGTTCTCCTTCTCCCTCCGCCTATCCTTCTTTCACCTCAGACGGAGGGATCAATGTAGCCGTTCCCCAGTGCCCAGGCAGCCCTATTGACAGTTCCTCTTAATGGAGATGGGGAGGGTGGGGAAGCACTTACTGGGCTATTTGGAGAAGCTGCCTAATTCAGACTTAGTACGAAAGGACCCTTGCCCCCCCACCCCCCCCCCTATTTTCTACACACACACACACACACACACACACACACACACACACACACACACACACACACACACACTATACAGCCACAGTGCTTTCCTATTGACATCACAGAGGGATACTGTAGATAAAAATATATATTATATTGGAATGTAACAGACAGTATTTCTTAGTATTGCGTTATTTCCTTATTTCTTACTGCTATAATGATATGTTATATCTTAATTGGGGGTGGCAGATTTTATAGGCCAAGCAGGTGTCCAGTAAAACTTTAGTCTGGATAGAAATGAATCATCATCCTTGTAAACTTCACCCAGAGTGTTTTTCTAGCACTTTCCAGGTGTCTGCAGTTCCTGTTTGACCTTCAGGTCAGGGCTGATCCCGGCAGGACAGACTCTGCTGGAACTCTGCATGTGTTCCAGGAAGGAACCTCCTTCTGTGGAGGAGCTTCTTCATGAAGTCAGGCCAGTTAAACGAGCCGCGCTGTCCACCTTCCCCTGGTCATTAAAACCTGAGCCTGGACAAGCAGGAATATGTTCCTGCTCCTGACATGTCTTCCTTTCATGCACATACCAGCCTTGTTACCATTAACACTTTGTTTTATAACCCTAACAACTTGGAAGCTTGTTGAACCCCCCCCATCACTCTCTCACTCATTTACTCACTCACTCACTCACTCTCTCTCTTTCTCTCTCTCTCTCTCTCTCTCTCTCTCTCTCTCTCTCTCTCTCTCTCTCTCTCTCTCTCTCTCTCACTCTCTCTCTTTCTTTCTCTCTCTCTCTCTCTTTCTCTCTCTCTCTCTTTCTTTCTCTCCCTCCCTCCCTCCCTCCCTCCCTCCCTCCCTCCCTCCCTCCCTCCCATTGATTCTACCGCACAGTAGAAGGTGTGCTCTAACTCTGAGTTGGAAAAGGAAACCTATTCCAACAGAATACCAAGGATGTCAACACCCATCTGGGCTTGCTGGCTGACTGTTGCCCTGGAAAGATCTGAACTGCTACCTTCAAATGAAATTTATCCGTGGCCCTGCTCGATACTGTTTTAACACCCGATGAGAGCTGGGTGAGGCCAGGAAGGCTGTCAGAAAACATCTACTTGGACCCCATCGATTTAAGAAACATTTGGAATATACTTTTGTCAAGGATCGCGCCTCTCTCAACACAGATACACTCTATCTATCTATCTATCTATCTATCTATCTATCTATCTATCTATCTATCTATCTATCTATCTACACTTCTGTCTACACTTCTGTCAGGTAAAATTCATGCTACACAAGGTTGCCACACCAACAGTGGTGTCCATGGAAACATCCTGGATGATTGATGGGGACCTCCTGTATCTGTAGAGGTTAAACAACCTCCGAGGACAGGAGGGAGGGAGGGGGGGGGAGAGAGGACCGTGTGTGTGGGGGGGGGGATTGAAAGGGAGCGTGTGTTGATTCAGACATGCAGCCATTACACCCCTAGTCTTGTCCTCAGCCCATTGCTTTTGCTAATTTGACAGGCTCAATAAACGTGTCAGGAGCCCCCCTCCAACGATGTCGTCTCCCAGCCAAGCAGCCAGAACAGTCATGGTTCTCCTCCCAGAGAGGAGGGCTGTGACCCGTGAAGCTGCTTAGCCATCAATTCATATTCTAACTTGGCTGCCATTTCCTGCTTTGCCCCTAGCCTGAACATAAGGGAATAAGAGTGGAAAAATAATGACGTGTGTGTGTGTGTGTATGCATATGCTCAACGTCTTCTGGATGAATGCTCCTCTCAGGGTGGGGGGCAGGTGTTGCAGTGTTCCCAGGGGAACCGGGGGGGGGGGGAGGGGGCGGAGCTGGATGGATGGATGGATGGAAGGACTAAATCTATTTTTTAATGACTGATGGAGCATAGGGGCACAACCAGGGTCCACCAGAGCTCTGAGCACCGTAAAGCTGCTTGTTGTCCGCTCAGGGGAGCAGGGCTGAGGGGGAGCAGGTCTGAGGCTGGAGGCCGGGGGCTCTGGAGGGCTCCAGATCAGCATCCCTGAGCATCATCACCTCCTGGGATCACCACAAACTTACGTGAGACCACAAAGGGAGGGAACAAGTCACTGAAATAATCTGTGAGTGAGTCTGATGAGCACGTTCTCTCTGTTTACCCCAGACTGCAACCCCAGCTGAGCCCCCCACCTCCCCACCCCTACCCCCAACCCTTCCAGACCCCATCAGGGGGGTGAGGGAGGGTAGGTGGGGGGGGGACATTAATTATTACTGTAGCTTCATTACGTTGGGCCAATAACAGTCAAAGCTTCAGGCATGCTGTCTAATTTGAAGGGATTCCTGTAGCTGTCTGGATATCGAGGCTTTACGTAACAATGGAGGCTGTCCTGGAACAATAAAGTAACAAAAAAATCACTTTAACTGTAAGAGATCCTGGTCGCCATTACCGTCTGGCGTCCCCTGAGGAGGAAATACGACTCCTCACAGGCTCATGTTGCATCCCCGCCCCCTCCCCCATTTCTTCCTTACCCCCTTCCCCTTCTTCATCTCCTGCCGCTTCTCCCCCTTACCCCTCCTTTTCCCCCCACTCCCCCCACTTTCCCCCCTCCTCCTCCTGTCTCTCCTCCTCCTTATGCTCGATGCAGTGCAGCGGTGTGCTGGTTTATACCGAGGTTTACACAGTCACACAAACAAATATAGTTTTTCCAAGAACACTGAGCAAATTTGTTATTTGCGTACTGTTACACCCCCCCTCCCCCTCCCCCTCCCCCCAGAATCCCACCTCTACATAAAGCTGTAGTAGTTGTAGGGCTGCATGCCTGTATGGCGGAGGAACCACACCTGATTGGCTGCTGCGGAACACCAGGACACACCTCCTGCAACTGGCACCGTGACCGGGTAGCCGAGGGAGCGGATTGGTGGAGCAGGCTGGCTTGCATCATCACACCCCCCCGCCCCCCCTCCCCCACCACAGCTCCCCAACACCTACACCTCCATTCTGCATCTGAAGAAGACCCCCCCCCCCCCTCCTGAGCCAGTGATGTGCGTCACAGCTTTGCTGAGGTGGGGAAGTCGCTGAGGCGTGGCCCTCTGACGAGCAGAGACTTCCTGTTTCCTCTGTCCTCGCCAGTACGCACACGCGCGCGGACACACACGGTGACACACACACACACATGTCAGATCATCCTCACACATTTTTATTCATAAACAATGTTAATGGACACAAAACAGAGGACAGAAAACATCTAAACAAACACACACACACAACACACGCACGCCACTTCCCTTGATACACACGCACGTCTGTGCAAACACACGCAGGTCGCAGGTCACAGTAGCCAGGTGTCTCTCTCTTCAGTTCTGAGCTCGCTTGCAGCTGTTTGGTCGACCGTTTCTGCGAATACTGCGGAGGTTTTCCTCCTCCTGCCATCCTGCTGTTATCCAGGCTGCCATCAAAGGACGCGTCCGGCCCTGTGGAGGGAGAGTTCTCAAGAGGAAGGGTTTTAGGAAGAATGAATATCCAGCACTCTGACCTTGACAGTGATGTGAAGGACTTTGTGTCTGTGATGGAGAAACAGAAAGCTTCCATTATTCCCCCGCGAGACACGTCACTCTTCTGGTGATCAGAGGAAACCATCTCTCCTTTGGTCTCTCTCTTGTTCTCTCCTTCTCTCTGATTCCCTCCCTCTAACTCTCCTCTGTCTGTTTTCTCTACCTCTTCTTACAGAGAAAGATTGCATGGTTACAGACAGATGAACCTTCTCTATGGAAACAGTCATTCCACCTGGAGACTGACCATGGCCTATATTTTCATTCAATTTTCATTCAAGCACCAATCACCGAGCGTGCAAAGACATGATTAGTACGAATATATGAGAGGTGACAGATTTTTCAGCACTGGACAGCTCCACAGTTAGCCTTGTAAGTAAACAAGCTAAACAAGAGAGAGAGAGAGAAAGTGAGAGAGAGAGGTAGAAAAAGAGTGAGAGAGAGGCTACATGTGTGGTTGTGTGTGACTGTGTGGGGTTTGTTGTGTATGTTGACTGAGCAGATAGTAGGCATGTGTGTTTCTGTGCGGTTGGGTTGTCCATGCCAAGTGTTTCCCCTTCTGTGTAGCCTCTCCAAAAACCCTTCACCAGATGGGGGCTTGCAAGGGGGAGGTGTGGAGCCCGCTGCATGTGTGTGTGTGTGTCTGTGTGTGTGTGTGTGTGTGTGTGTGTGTGGGGGGGGTCTCTACTGAAAGTACAGGCTTTATGCGTCCTTTTGTCCTCTTGGCTGTCCATGCAGGTTGCCTGTGGAGACACAGAAACACTGAAAACCTCATTACAAAGTGAGAAAAGAGAGGATGAGGGGAGGGTGTGAGGTGAGGAGGGAGGAGGGGGGGGGCAGTGATGGGGCTGTAGCATGTTCCATTCAGACACGCTACATGTGAGTCCTACTAATACAGACATCCCATCACAAAGCGTACACCAGAGCCAGCACACAAGGATGTGCACTCACGTACACACAAGCACACACCCACACACACGCACGCACACACGCACACACACTTCTTTTGATGCTTTATCGATTTCCTGTTGTCGCTTCTCCCCTTCCGCTGATTTCATTAGTCACAGCGAGGACCCGAAAAATCCTAAATGACCGAGATTTGAGATGAGGAGACGAGAGACGGACAAAGAGGAGAGCTGGAGCAGGAGACAAGATATAAAAGACGCTACCTTACACCACCATCTTGATGGAGAGGGAAGGAGAGAAGGAGAGAGAGAGATGAGAAAGCGACACTATCACTGACCACCATCTTGATGGAGAGATCTGAGGGAAGGAGAGAAGGAGAGAGAAAGAGAGAGAGATGAGACAGCAACACTATCGATGACCACCATCTTGTTCAGGGTCACATCTGTAGAGAGTCACTGTAGAGTCATGAATCATGTTGTCATTACCTCAGTGAGATCTAATAGACATATTGTTCGCTCCCTATTGTGAGTTAACCATCTAATGGCAGGTTGGTTCACAGCTGACTGTGGTTAGAGTGAGAGAGAAGCAGTGGTTATCTCCTGAATGGAAATGGGACGACCCTGTAATTTAACTGATTGCGAGATTATAGCTGCCTCTTTGAGGAGTTAATCACCTGACACACACACACACACACACACACACACACACACACACCATCTCTCTGAGTCTTTCCTATTTTCCAGTGGGTCTTTGCTGAGTGGTTTCTAACATATTATCAAAATATTCAAATGTCACATTTAATTGATATAAACAACTATTATTTAACACCAATTCTATTTTGATAAAACATTGTGAATGCATTCAACTAGCATCTACAAAGATCTTACCCTCATCTAAGTCTCAATATCTGTCTGATGTCTGCTGCCTTTACTCACGTCCTCAGCCGCCATCTTTATTTTCTCTGCTTTGCAGCACATCGTCTTTCTAATTACTCTTGGCTAAGGTCGTGATGGCTCGTCAGGGGCCCTGCGTCTTTAAGAGAGGACCGTGCTGAAGCCGACACCTTCAGATGAGTAGGAGAGGGAACTAACACACCGTAAACACACACAGCAGCTCAAACACACAGGGCTCTGCCCTTGACATTTACTGCAGGCGGCAGGGAGGAGTGGGTCTGCTCCAGACTCGCTCCCACACAAAGGCCTGGGCTGGGGAGCCAGCAGTGGGGTCCTGACAGGCACAAGAGATCCTCACAGCCAGGAGATAAGGATGTTGTCAGAGGACTGTCTGTCAAGGACAGAGAGCAGAGTGATAATAAAGACGCAACCAGAGGTGGATTGAAATGACGAGATAACACAGCGGCGGACACTTTCATTCTTTCATCGCATTCAGTTTTATATCCGGGTCATCTGCCATCTCCATCGCTGCACAACATCCTCTCTCTCTGTCTCTACCTCTTTGTCTCTCTGTTCCTCTCACAGGCTATCTTTCTATCGCTCTTCTTCTCTCTGCTTTTCTCTCTCTTCCTGTCTCGTCCACTCTTCCCCCCCCAGTCTCTCTCTCTCCCTCCCTCTCTCTCTTCCTCTTTCTAACTCTCTTTCTCACCCCTCTCTCCAAAGCTTTCTCTCTTTGTATTTGTCACTGCATGGTGACTCAGACATTGCAGATATCCCAGATCTAAAAGAGAAATGGAGTGAGTCACTCTGCAACCTGACATTATTTGTCCTTCTCCCTCTTCCTGTCACAACGCACATAGACACACACACACACACACACACACAAATATGCACACAAACACCCCCCTCCCACACACACATGTCCTTATATGGATACTCACTGCCTACCTCCTATTCTAGCTGGATGCTAACAGTGAGCTGTCAGCTACATATGAGCATGCTCCTTCACACCCAGACAGCTGAATCAACAAAACCCAACCAACAAACAGGTTTCAGAGGCGCTGGCTCTTTCCACAGCCTTCTGACCATCCATGTGTGGGGGATTGGCTGTATGCGCAGGATGAAGCTGTCAATCAACAAATAGAGAGAGAGAGAAATGGAGAGAGAAAAACTGTCTCTCTCTCTCTTGCTCCCTGTCCATTTCCCTCTGTCTCTCTCTCTCTCCACGCCCGCCTGCTCGCCCACATTGAAAGTCAGCCCTTTCCATCTGCCGCATGAACGGTGAAGAAACACACCTCTGAAACACTCCTCCTCCCCTGAGTGTTAACCAGCTGCTGGAGCGAGGGCCAGGAGAGTGTGGATGAAGGAGCCCTGTAGGCCTGACGTCGTAGAGACACACATCCAGACAAACAGGCAGCTGGGGGCTCCTTCCTCTCCTCTCTAACTGCTCTGATTTGCTCTCCCAGTTCAGGTAGATAACGAGAGCGTTAGGACAGGTGATGTGGTTCTAACAGCAGAGTACACAAGATGGGGGTCATGGCTGGCTTCTCCAAACCTTCCCTCTCTTCCTCTCATCTTCTCCTGGCATGGCAGGGGAGGAAGGGGCTGGTGCTCTCTGCAGCTTGATGGTACAGGGGGCTCTTTTGGAACAGATTTCCTTTCCTTGGGATTTACAGGGAGGCAAGGAGGAGGAAGAGGAGGAGGAGAGGATAGGTTGGAAGGAGGAGGGCAAGGAGGGATGGGATGGTGTGGAGAAGTCTGGTTCATCGGAAATCGTGATACATCCTGCAGCTTCTCAGTATCAACATTGAGAGAGGGAGAGGATTGAGGGAGGGGTGGAGGGAGTAAGGGAGGGAGGAGGGGGGAAGGAAAGGAGGGGGGAATGGAGAAAACAGGTATCTGCAGTGGAGAGAGGCAGAGAGGCAGAGAGGCAGCGAGGCAGAGAGGCAGAGAGGACACTCAGCCAGTCAGTGGGATTCCCAAGATCCTACCCTGCTGGGCGTGGCTCCACACCAAGTCACATGACCCCCCTGGAGTCTAGCCAGCCAATCGACACTCTGGGAGCCAGGAACAGTGATGGGAAGGCACAGGAGGCCACAGACACAGCAGACGGAGGGGTTGTGGGACGAGCGACAGAAAAAGAGTTCAAGACTTAGAGACAGTGAGGGAGTGAGAAGGACGGAGGGGAGGAAGTAAGGGAGGGAAAAGGAGAAGAGACAGATGGGGGAAGGACGGACGACAGAGAGGAGAAAACAGGCAATTCATTAGACAACCAGAAGCATGTGACAGGGAGCCAATGGGTGTGGCACTGCGTTAACAGAGAGACAACAGACAGAGAAAGACTCTCTCTGATTGGCTACACAGAAAGGAGGCAGAGGGCTGTCACAGATGTACACCTATTTCTCTGTGACAGAGTGTTTGCATACATGTCTGTGTAGGCGCCTGTGTGTGCGTGTCCGTGTGCACGAGTGTTCGTGTGTTTGTGTTATGTTCTCAGCGTGTGTGGTGTCATACAGACTTGTGTGTTTGTCCTTGGCAATATTTCTCTTTTTCTAAACATCTTTTGTGGATCTTTCTAAAGGGGATGTGGGTTTCCATGGAGACCGGGACACTTAGGAACAAGCGAGAACTCTGGTTGTGAGGAGATATTCTGGTACTGTGAGTCTGGGGCGAGGAACGAGGCAGAGAAAGCGAGAGGGGAGAAGATAGAGAGACAGAGAGAGAGAGAGACAGAGAGAGAGAGAGAGAGACAGAGAGAGAGAGAGAGACAGAGAGAGAGACAGAGAGAGAGAGAGAGAGAGAGAGAGAGACAGAGAGACAGAGAGAGAGAGAGACAGAGAAAGAGAGAGAGAGAGAGAGACAGAGAGAGAGAGAGAGAGAGAGACAGAGAGAGAGAGAGAGACAGAGAGAGAGAGAGAGAGAGAGAAGGTGGGTGGGTGGGTGGGAGCAGAAGAGAACGAACAGAGCACACCAAACCCATCAAGAGAATCCTTTCCAGATCTTTCCGCCCAGTCTACCCAGTAGAATCAGTAAAAACCGCCCAAACCCCAGTAGCTGCTGTAGACAGCCTGTGCTGGTCTGAGTCATTACATGAGAGCAGCAGTCTAATCGCTCACCTGACGACAGGGTTAAGAGACTGCAGGCTGATAACACAGCCATCACAAGCACTCAGTCACATGATAATGACATTATCCTGACACTCCATTACATCCACGCTCTCACTGTAATCTTGTTATAGGCCCAGTGACACAGAGACAAGCACACGCTGACAATGCACACAAACCCCCACACACAGACACAAACTGATGAAGAGGAGGAATATATGGAGGGAAAAAAGGAAGAGGAGGAATAAGAAGAGTATAAAGAGGAGGAGGAAGAATAAAAATATGCTATTGTAAGTTAACCATAGAACTGTAGTCCATCATAGAACTGACATCCAAAATGGAGAACACTCACTGTTTCCATCGACTGTTTCAGTTCTATACAGCTTAGCTTGTCATGTACCCTTTATAACCCCCCCCCCCATCCTCTTCTCTCTTCTTCACCCTCCCCTCTCCCCAACACCCCATGGGGTGAGCATAGAGCTGCCTTTTTAACAGAAGTTATAGTCACAGAGCCCCCTGGTGGACATTCAAAACAACAACAGGGTTGTCATTTTAAACCAAGAGCAGCTGCTTTCCTCCAGTGTAAATGAGGAAGCGTGACACATTAATAATGAATAACAATAACACAGTGTAATAAACGATGACTTCATGGACAATAATTATACACATATAAATCAGCAAACTATAGTAGAATACATCTTTGGGTATAGTGAATGGTGTTCGTGTTTGGTCAGTCTGGAAGGTTTGTCAGTTCTCTCCTGGGTCTGAGTGCACAGTGTGGCTCGTATGACAAAGCAGACAGCTAGTGTAATTACTGATGTTGGCTAGCCTCAGGGTCTGCCCTCCTGCCCTGCCACACTGCTACTGCTGCTCAGCTGTCGTTACTCTGCTGCCTCTGACACACACACACACACACACACACACACACACACACACACACACACACACACACACACACACACACACACACACACACACCATTAGGCACCCTTATGAATGAGCCCCAATCGCAGGCTAGGATGGCTTGGTCCCCTTGCTTCCCTCCTTCCCTCCCTCCCTCCTTCCATCTCTCTCCATACCTCCTTTCCTTGCTAACTGCACTCCCTCCCTCTCTAACCAGCACGTTTATCACAAATGGATTAAGTTTATATAAGGCTGCATATGATGAAGCACTTTTACACCATGGGCCACAAGCAGCAGAAATATTAAGATTTCTACAGTAGAAACCACTTCCTGACACAAATCTGTCAGGAATGTTGTGAGTATGAGCCTGACATGTTACTGTCTCCATTACTCTTGTAAAGGTGGTGGAAATGGTGGAGGACTGTTGAGGAAAGTCACCATTAACCAAGCAAGGCGTTGGTAATTCCTGAGGCAAAATATTCAATTACACCTTGAAGCCTGGTGTGACAAGCTGATGGAACACTGGTCGCCCCCTAATCAGAACCAATCTGCCCGGCCACGCGTCCCCCTGGCCCAGGGGAACAATTTGGGTGTTGCAGAGCACATGCTTCCTGCTTTTTTTGTCCCTCCTCTGCTCCCTCCCCATCTCCTCCCTCTCCCTCCCACCAGCACCTTATTTGGGGAAGGGGGGGGGGCGGGGGGGGGGGGGGTTGTCACGGGGGACCCACTAATGGTTTGGGTTGTCTAGGCAACGTGTGATGCCATCTGTCAAGGTCTCGCTCGCTGATCCTCATCGTGTAGCGGAGGCACACGGATCCAGGAGCGTGCTGTAGAACTACACTCTGTGATTCTCTAACAGCTCATGGAAAAACACACACACACACACACACACACACACACAAAGAGGGGTCTGGATGAAGACAAAGACAGGCTTCAAAACGGTTTAAAACAATTCGAGTCGTCAGTCTCTGAGAACATAAAACATTTTTACAAAATGATACCATAATGTGAGAAAAAAGATTCCCCTTATAGTGTCTATTCACAATTTGACAGTAACAGGGCAATTTTGTACAGGATGTAAACAGTGAGCAATGCTTGTAAAAAGGATGCTGCTTTTGTTTAAGAATCCAGGCTGGAGTCCAGATGCCAACACTTCATTAATTCCCGGTTGTTCTGAGTCACTGTTAAATTGGTTTAACATGCTTGTGAGACAACAGCAGGATGTTCACCAGCCAAACAAACATCGATCCCTGAGGTCAAGCGACGAGTGCGACACCTCTGACCTGTCAATCATGTGCTCAATCACATGGAGACAGACTGGGATGAAGTTATATTCAGATCACTTATATTTTATATCCTTTTTTCCTTTCGTAACATGCTCAAATGTTTTGAACATGTCCTATCAAACACACACACACATGCATTAGCATGCACATGTTGTATGGTAATGTGATGGGATGAATGTTAACCAGTGCAAATTTGAAAAAAAGGGGGCTTGGAGAAAGAGGGGGAGGGGGGTGTTGTTTGAGAGGGTGAGGAGGCAGAGGGGGCGTGTCTGGGAGGCACTGTGGACATGAGGGATCTATTCCCTGGGGAGGGAGGTAAGGGAGGTGAGGGTGGGGGGGGGTCATCTCCACCTGGGACCGCAGCATCAGACATGCACAAACACAATGGCATGAGGATTAGAATGTCATCGCCTCAGCGACCACCGGATTGATAGCCTCCCCCTTAAACTCCAACCCCCAGCTCCCCCCTCTCTACCCCTTCCTCTCTGGGGATCAAAATGTGCAATTATACCCCCCACCCCCCCCCACACCCCGCACAAGCCTGAGCGATAATAAACAGGACATTAACGAGTGTTGAGCAGAGGCAGGGGCCTGGAGGACTGCTCCACCAGGCAAGATCGTCAGGAAGGGGGCGCGGTCAGGCTGCATGCTGGGCTGCAGAGATGATTCAGAGGGGGGTGGGGGCGTGGGAGGGTCTGTGGGGGTGGGGGGTGGGGGGGGTGGCTGTGGCTGTGAAAGCTGCAGCCATCTATTCTAACCCATCAGCTGACTTTGCTCAGACGCTGTTCTGGTTGACCGTGTGGGTCAAACAGCGCCACCTGTTGATGCAGGTAAAGAAAAGAAAATCAGGACTCACGTTTTCAAACGAATCAGAATCAGTTCTTCCCTATATGTAAAAGTTAGACAAACACGGAATTTACTGTGGCAGGATGAAGCAAAACAAGAACATATACAGATTTCAAATGGTTCATTCACATAATTAAAGCCTAAATACTCATAGCACATTCCGATAGTGCGTATTGAAGTCTTCAAGCTTTATTTCAGTAGGAGTTCTCCTCAGTGTCTTCTGAGCTGATCTGCTGCACCTGGTTCCTCATCCATCCTGTAATGATTAGAAAACATTCCTGCTTTGAAGACACATTTCCTCCATCCCAGTGATTTCATAAGAAACTTTCTCTAACACCGACTCACTGGCGAGATGAATGAGGTGAGTAACTTTAAAGTAGGAATGTTCCTGTTCAAACTACCTGATCGTATACTGTCTTTATAGGAAGCGTTTATATTGTCCTTTTTGTTTATTTAAGTTGTTACAGCTTTGATAAATAACCAGTGGACAATAGATAACCGATACTGGTCCATGAGAGCATCATGTAAGATGACACCCTAGAGAGGAACAGGGAGTCAGACCTGAGCAGGGAGTCTTTACTGATCCTGAGCCTCGTACATGGTTTGAGTTTGGAAAGTCTGGATGTACTTTGAGAAGTGTTCAACTTCGCTTTTGACTTTAAAAACCATTGTGTAAGTATTGATTGATTATTGTTTTGATTAAGGCGTAATCATGCTGTAGATTATCAGGGTTTATACTTAAATGCAATACTACATTACGTGGTCAATTTTTTTGTGATCGTTTGTGGTTGAATATTACAAACTTTTTTGTTCCCACTTAATCCATACTGTAGCACATGTGGTCTTATATTTACATTGTTAGTTGTAAACATGTTGGCGATACAATAAACACAAGAACTACCAAACATATGATCATTTAAAATCACAATAGATTTTTCGCTGATTGCTTTTAAACCAAACTTTTAATCCAGATTGCCATATGGTCACCTAATGGAAGTGATTCCACCTGGATGTGATTGATACTAAAAAAATCAAGATATTCATTTTAGACTTTAGGTCCCAGGCAGATCTCTCTCCAACACCTAGTTATTTTAGTTTGACCTGCCAAATGTCAGTTTTCACATGGGAGCTACAGACAGCCAACACTAAGCCACTAGGTCTAGGGCATCAGGTCTATGTGTTTTACTGTTTTGGGGTTCATGCCAAGACTCAAGTCAATGAACATATTGTGCTGTGGCTGCTATTTATTATTTTAAAACGTCATCTTAAACCTGTTCAGGATAAGGAACAGCATTCTTTCAATAGGATTTCATTGCCAAGTATTTTTTTAATTTTGGTATTACTATTTGGAGCCAGTGCAGCTGTACAACGTAGGGCCTCCATTGTTGGGGGGGGGGGGGGGGGGGGGGGCGTATAAACAGAGGTGGGCGATGGACCCTACCATCCTTTCAGCCTTTGGCTCGCTGGTTTATTTAGTCTGGAACCACGAGAGGGAACAGCATGTGGAGCTAGGAGCGCCTGGTCGCTGCTCACCAAGACCAAACACTGGCTTTCCATCTCAGGGAATTCACTTTGAGGTCCAGCGCTTCTGGAGAAACTTGGGTTTCGTACAGGAGGGTCTGAGGTTCAAAAGCCACCTGTTGCACATGACATGAAGTCAAGGGTCTCGCCAGCCAAACACCCCTCTGCCCTCCTTCCCCACACACCTTCAGTTCATGAAACCCTGACTGGTGTTGTTTTACCTCAGATAAGCTGTTTGGATCCCAGTGATACTGGTGAACACTGATCCTGGTTTCTCTGAAGCTTTAGACTGCAGCTGCTGCTGCTGTTGGCTATCAATATGACCTCACACATCTCATAGTTTAGTGAATAGTTTATTCAAACTGCTCTGTAAAATAATAGTTAAGCCTGAAGCACATGGGACAGGAGAGTTAAGATACAGTATCAGATGACTTTGGGGTCTGTTTGAAGGAGTCCAGCAGCTTTGCAGGTGTAGGATTGATTTACCAAAAGCACCGCAGCTTAATAAGGCGTGAAACCTGAAGTATCGCTACAGTACAGTTGTCAGGTAAACGAGCTTCGTGACAGTTCCTCTAGTTCAGTTACAAAGCGCTAAAGCCCACCCAGACACATCCAGGACAAGGTAACTTGAAAAGAGGCTCTGTGTTGTAGCCTTTACAGGAGAGAATTCTGTCAGCTAGTTGAGAAGTTGATTGTTTACTAGCAGTACGGGGCTGCAGAGGAGCCCTCCAGAGAGCCCAGGGTCGGCCAGAGTCAGGCCAGGGGGAGTTAACCCATCAGTCATCCTGTCATCTTCGCTAGGCCAGGTATTTGCATGAAGGCTTTTTTACTCCTGCAGAAAGCTTGTGTTTGCACAATAACCCAATGTCATTTCGCCCGCCCGAAAGGGATGTTCTGAAGATGTTCCCTGTCATTAAGTTACACACCAGGCAGAGCAAGGAGGGAACGATTAGAGGCTGCAGAATTTCCTCGAAGCAGATTGAGGGGGGAACGTTGTAGGTAGGGCAGACTAAATGATCTGGAATACCCCGAACAAGCAGGTATGGACCTGTGTACGTGTGTGTACAGTAGGCTGTGTGTGTGTGTGTGTGTGTGTGTGTGTGTGTGTGTGTGTGTGTGTGTGTGTGTGTGTGTGTGTGTGTGTGTGTGTGTGTGTGTGTGTGTGTGTGTGTGTGTGTGTGTGTGTGTGTGTGTGTGTGTGTGTGTGTGTGTGTGTGTGTGTATGTGTGTGTAGATGGTTGACTGAGCACAGCAACACCTCTTATTACCTCGTTTCTTTATTCTTACTCTGTGATAAGGAAGCCTGCTAAGAATGACTTGTCAGCAGGGAAATTGAGAAATAATTATGTCTTTATAGTTAAAATAGTAACTATTAGGTCCAGGTGCAACACCTGGTCTGCCCTAATAGGTGTGTGTAGGTGTGTATGTTCGTGTGTGTGTGTGTGTGTGTCAGTGTGCGTGTGAATAAAGGAGGCTTTTGTTGAAAAGTGAGGCCGACCTGTGACCTTTGTCTACCTTTCCCAGCAGACTCTGTCCTCTAGTGGAGGTGTGATTATGGCACCTGCATGTTTAGTTTGAGTCCCAGACTCCCATGGCCCTGCCGGTCAGCATCCCCACAGCCCCCGCCCAAGACCCGTCTCCTGGCTCAGTGTGGTTATGTCAGCAGCAGCAGTCTAGCAGCCCTCCAGGCCAGCCCCTCCTCAAGTCCGTCTGCACATCCATCCACACCCCCCCCCCCCCCCCCATTGCTGTCCACAGCATCCGTTTTACTGGATGATGATACTAGCTACATGCACTTTCTGCCATGTGCATCATGCCCTGGTTTCCATCCATCCATTATTTTATTGACCCTCATTTATCAAGTCAAACGACATATCGACTGATATCAATCACTTTGTTGTTCTGCGTTCATATCTGACATGTATTCTGATCTAATCTGCTCTTCCCATGCAGGTGGTTGTTGTTTTGCAGAGGATCAGATTAGAAGTGAAGCTTGGGTTGTCGTTGAGTCTAGAAGGGTTTGGCAGTCTGGGAAGACTTGGTGGCTAAAAACACGGAGCCACCTGTGTTTGTGTGTGTGTCAAGCAGCAGGTATACCTGGGAAAACAACTCTAATCTTAACAGAAACATGCCAGGATTTGAAAGTACCTTGAAAAGTACCAAGACCCTGACAAACAACCTATTGGTCAATGTAATGGAATCCTGCTGTAATCCATCTGGATTCACAATACCCACTAACACATGCAACCCTTGCTGTTCATGCTGTTCCAACAGGCTCTGAGTGTCCAAACCATCGTGGAGGAGAGGAGGGAACAGTCAGTCATGATGAATCCAGAGTGCCCCCAGAGTGGCCCCCAGAGCAGCCCCCAGAGCGGCCCCCAGAGCAGCCCCCAGGTCCCCCCCAGCCCTGAGAGCCCCCGCCACCAGACAGGCCTAGGGATGCTCTGTCCCCTGAGCCCCAAATACCGCCCCGGGCCCGGCCTGGCCAGCCCTCAGGAGTACAGCCAATGGCTGCCCAGCCGCCACGAGTCCAGCCTGCTGCCCATGAAGGAGGATCTGGCCATTTGGCTCAACAGCATTCTGGGTAATGTAGTATTTCAACAAAGAACAAACTGATCCTTTCAATGACTTGCGTCTACATTAGAGAAGCAGGTGTGCATATAGGAGAACTTCATTCTGCCTTTTTTATTGCTGTTGCTAATGTTCTCACACACCTACATGTAATTAACTTTCCTTTGATCCGTTATGTATTTAATTTGACGCCTGCTATTTAGGTTGTTTCTAAATACAGGATGTTATTTGTACAGCAGAGATAAAGACCTGAGCTTAATCCCTGTCATGATCCTGCATGTCCTCTGACAGAGACGAACCCGGAGCAGATTCCAGCTACAGGGCTGAGTCTTCAGAACAGTCTAAATGGAGGATGTGCTTGTAAAGCATCTGAACGAGCCACAGCATGCCAGCGTGACTAGAACACTTAAACAAAGACACACACACACACACACAGACAAACACACAGAGACAAACACACATACAGACGAAGACAGGCGTCTGTTGTGTCAACAACAGCAATTTGTAATACTTGGACTCAAAAGTGTGCATGATACTTTTGCTGTTTGATTTCTGGAGGACAAAGAAATTCAATGAAGTGAATTGAGAAGCTCTGTCCACTTCAGAAAACCACCATGTAGCCCCAGACATTGGTTCATTTCTAGATATATGGATTTCCATGCATTTTTGAGGTTGGAGTTTCACCTGTGACGTGTAAGAATTGGGGTTAGGGTCAGAACTACGTTGGCTGTGGCCACTACATAGGTTGTGGTCTGACTAGGGTCACGTTTTTGGCTGTGGTCTGACAGGATAAGGGTTGTGGTTGTGGTAACAGCCTCTCTCCTGTCTTCAGGTACAGACCTGACTGCACACAGTCTGATGGACCGGCTGGACAACGGAGTTCTGCTCTGTGAGCTGGCCCAGGACCTGCAAGATAAGATGATACTGGCCAGCAACGAGAAGGTACCACACTCAAAGAAAGTGAGAGTGAGAGAGAGAGAGAGGTTGGCTCTGGGATTACTAGACAGAAGGAGATGGTCCCTCTGAAACGATCTGTTGCTGAAGAATCTACCAGGTTCTACTTTTTATTGACCAACTGGGTCCATTTGAACTGAGTTCACAGACAGAATTATGCTCCAAGAACCACTCTCTAAAATAAAGTGCTTGTGTGTGTGTGTGTGTGTGTGTATTACCTAGCCCTTCGTCCGCAGAGTTATCCACTGGCGTGCTGATGCTTCCTCTGGATCCTTCTTTGCCCGTGACAACACCGCTAACTTCCTGTATTGGTGTCGAAAGATTGGCGTGGACAAGGCTTATCTGTTTGAATCTGAGGACCTGGGTGAGTGTTCCAGTTGGCCTGTGTGCCCCCCTTACTTCTCCTTCTCTGCTGTCACTGACCTGCTGCTGTCACTTACTTGATTCACTGATTAATCTTCAGTATCAGAGTTGATTCTTTTGACTGAGTGATCTGCTGATTCACTTCTCTGAATCATTTGCTGCATCTCAAAGAACATGAGGACCAACAAGTGACAACAAGCTCCTCAAGGTGCTTTTCCTCCAGTGATCCACTTTAAACCCTGCTTGTTTTGTCTCCCAGCACGCTGTTTCCTGTCTGCTGTGGAGTCAGTGGCATGTGACCTGGGGATACAGGTGGTTTTTCCACCCCCATCTGTGGTCACAATTCATGTTTTTTGTAAAGAAAAAATGTGATTGTCTTTTTTTATGATCCTCTCTGAGAAAAATGCATTTCTTTATAAAAAAATCTTTTGATATATTTTTTTCTTAATCAGGTCTAAGATCTAAGCCTTTGAAGGTTTGGATCCAGACAGAACTGTGTGTTGTTGCATGGAGAGTTGTGTTGTGTTGTGTGGTGCTGTGTTGTGTGGTACTGTACCATGCTGCCGTCTGAGTCATTCATAGTTGTACTTCCTGTTTCTGATGTGTTGTGGATCATCTCTTTTGTTATGTTGTGTGTGTATGGGTATGTGCTTGTGTGTGTGTGGGTATGTGCTTGTGTGTGTGTGTGTGTGTGTGTGTGTGTGTGTATGGGTATGTGCTTGTGTGTGTGTGTGTGTTCAGTACTCCATAAACAACCTCGGGAGGTCTGTCTCTGCCTGATGGAGCTGGGGAGGATCGGGGTCAGGTGAGTTACCATGAACAGGTGAAAAAAGGGCAACAACTCTCCCTCTTTTGCCTCTCGTCTTTCACTCTTACTGTTTCCTCCTCACCTCACTTCTTTCTCTCTCTCTCTCTCTCTCTCTCTCTCTCTCTCTCTCTCTCTCTCTCTCTCTCTTTCTCTCTTTCTCTCAGGTATGGAGTGGAGCCACCAGGGCTGGTGAAGCTGGAGAGAGAGATAGAGAGAGAGGAGGAGGCCAGGTCTCTATCCCCGTCATCCCCTCTCCCCTTCCACTTCTTCCCTCCTTCCCCTCTCCCTCTCTCCCCACCCCTCACCCCTGACCCCACCACCCTGGTCTCAGAGACCCCGCCCCGGCCCTCGTCCCCCATTGCAGTCACAGCTGCTTCGCCCCCGTCCCCGCCTCGGCCCACCATCACCTCCTCGTCCACCCAGACCTGCCTCTCAGGCAGCCGGACAAGCAGCGTCTCAGTCTCCACCCAGACTCCCCTCTCCGCGTTCTCCAGCCCCCACACCCCACCCTCCCCCTCCACAGCCACGCTGATGCCCACACCAAACCTCCCTGCTGCCTCTGCCTCACCCCCTCCGGACACAGCGCTGCCTCCACCCTCACCCCCTCCGCCTGCCTGCCCTCCATCACCCTCACCACTGCCCTCACCCTCTCATACTCGCCTCAGCAAGTACTCTGGCAAGAAGGTCTCTGCCGGAACTGGAAACCTGCTGGATGACATTGTAAGTAGCTAAATTATAGCATTAAAACCTTACTTAGTGCTTAACTTAATGCTTTCGACGAGTCCCATTGACTTTCTTAGTAGAACTTAAGTAAAGACAATGACAATAGTGAAGAAAGAGGCTGTCTGTGGATGTTCCAGGTGAGGAACATCATTGAGGATCCTCCATGCAGCTGTGCTGCCACATTCCCTGTAGAAAAACACCCTAAAGGACGATACCGCCTGGGAGAGAAGGTCCTGTATGTACGGGTACGTACACACACACACACACACACACACACACACACACACACTCCCAGGACTGACCTTGAATACAAAAGCATGTTGATCAGTTGATATTTAAGACAATATTAATGTTCTGTGTTTTTAGTCATTAGTTGTTGACATCATAATTAGCTCATCATTAGGGCTTTTCACAGGTTAATATGAAATATTGTCAGACAACTAAATATAGAGAAGCATCTTCCCATAGAGAAGAAGAATGATGTGTTGATAGACATGGTGCTGTGAGTGTGTGTGTCAGATGCAGGTCAAGAGGCCGTTGTGGAGAATGTGTGTGTGTGTGTGTGTGCGCATGTGCGAGTTCCGGGTATGTTTTCCTTTGTGTGTGTGTGTGTGTGTGTGTGTGTACCATGTCAAGCTCTGTGTGGAAGAAGTGAGGATCTGTAGGACTTGTTCTAGGCAACGCCTCATGGGAGACAAGGTTGCTTGGCAACCAGCAGACTGAGTTCACACCTTCCAAAGGAAATGGAAGAAAAGGCTCTCAGTCCCACTGAAACACCGCCCTGGTTTGGATGACCTGATTTGGTTTCATTTGGCATGAGTTGACACTGGTATGATCGCAAAGGCAATATTGTATGTAACACGCCTACACAATTATCAGTGCAGGTTTTGCGTGTGGGTTCATGATTGTGTGTGTGTGCGTGCGTGTGTGTGTGTGTTTCATGTTAGTGTCCTCGCTCCGCAGTGACCAATAAGTCACACCAGACAAGGCTGTTTTCCTCCCTGGTTAACAGGCAATCAACACAAAGCAATAGAGCGCTCCGTTAACCCCATTGAAAGCCTCATGACTCCTCGCCCCCCCCCTTAACCCCAGCAGCCTCAGTAACAAGCCTGGAGGAACCGTCCGTGGAGGTTCAGTTCTGGCTGACTTCCTGCTCCCTCTCCCTCTGAGCAGTCTGCTTTCTTTACTGCTGTGTGGAGGTAATGGCTGGCTGGAGGAAACACCTGTTTCTGCACTCGTCTCTCCTGTCTGGAGGCCGGGAACAAGCCCCAACGCCACATCAAAGGATGAGGCCTCGGTGAAGCAGGGCGGAGGGGCTGGAGCTCCTGCCTCCCAGCCAGGAGGGGTCAGGAGGGCTTTGCAGAGCAGGGTGCTGGGCTGGAAGATAGGAGGGAGAACGGCCTAGCCCTGATTTATTAATCTGATCATAAACAATCTTCTCCTGTGTTCAGTGTGTGCGATACGCACGGTGTGATTGTTGTGTTTGTATCATACACAGTGTGCAGTGCTTTTTACCAAATCAATAATGTAATAGTCGGCCAATAAGGTAATGACTCTCTGCATTATTCACCATAGCTGTTTTATGGTTTTGGTCATTATTACCTTATTGGCTGCTACACACACTCTTCAGTGAAGGGAAAAGATCTACCAGATAACTACATCCCCAAATGATCTTAAACACTGTGTGTGCTTCAGCTGAGAGGCTTGGTAAATATACATTAGAGATAAGTCAGTGAGATAACCTTTACCTCCATCCCTGCTACTGTAGGTGGTTTGTATGGCCAGGTGTATGTGTGTGTGTGTGTGTGTGTGTGCGCGCGCGCTCATCTTTTTAAAGAGCCATAGTCTATTGATCATAGAAGGCAAGTCATTAGTGGTGTGATTTAATCAGACTGCTGCTCGTTAAACAGTGCCATGGTACGACCACCCCCCCACCTCTATCCCTCGCTCCCTCCCTTTCTCCCCTCTTCTCGTTTTGAGGTTTTTCAATCAGTCCGACTGCATTCTCTCCTATTGAAGGAGAAAAGCTTTCTTCTGCAGGCATAATTAAGAGCCTGGCTGTATGGCAGGAATGATCTCTGCTTCAATAGAAGAGGCCATTACAGCCTCTGGGAGAATCAGCTCTCTGCCTTTGCTATCCATTACCCTTAACTCTCTCACTGGAATCTATGATGAAGAGACAAGGTCTCACCATTTAGCATTCATCATGGATGAGAGATAATAGATACACATAGATATTTTGCGCGTCTATGATGACTATGATTTTTTTTTTTTTTTTTACCAAACCTTACAAATCTACTAACATATTATTAATAGATCTCTGAAACTTTAAACAAGAACAAAGAAATCTCAGCCAAGGTTTTGTCTTGATTTTGTGTTGCTGAACTCTGCCATCTTTTTAGCAAGACATCATGCTAAGTATAACTTATGACAGACCTTTTTCCTGTTCTGTTCATAAATCTACACATTTGTCAAGATGAATGGAGTGTTACTGACATCATCCATCAAGGGTCCACGTTACGGCTCCCCGCTCTCACTAGGCGCGGATGGCTAAAGCCCAGTGACCCCTACTGGCGGGCTGGAGAACTGCAGGTCTACGTCATGTGCGTCCTCATGAATCTTTCATAGCGGCAGGAGGGAAGAGAATCAATGAAGCTGCCTGGAAACACCCGAGGGAGACCAGCAGTCAGAGTACGAGCTGTAGACAAGACGTGTGTGGGTGTGTGTGTGTGGGTGTGAAGGAGGAGGGGCGTTGGGATGAGGAATCTGATTATATAGAGCTAGAGGGGCTCCATTTTTAAATGTCAAAGATGCACAGCGTAGACAGCCGACGATATAGATCAAGCAGAACAGAGAGCGATGGGCTTTTCACAGTTCTGCACCGTACAGCTGGGAGTCGTGTTCAGTATTTGGAACCTGCACTTCACCTCCCTGGTTTGGGAATCTTTTTTGTAGTGGACAGTTGTAAGATTCAATGAGTTCTTCACCTCCCCCACCTTCCCCCCCCTCTCTCCCTCTCCCCTCCTGTGTTTGTTTGGCATGTCAGACTTGACCCCCCCGTCAGCCTGAACATTTTAATCTCCTAGCCAACAGCTGAGCCATATCCCTGTAGAGAGGGTCTTGGGTAATTGAGATAACCAACCATGAGGTGTGTGTGTGTTCCAATCTGCATTAGTACGCGTGGAGGGGCGGAGAGAGGAGGAGTACACGTGCTTGTAGGATCAGACTTCTAATGACTCCGTAATGAAGATTTTATGGGCGATGAGGGAGGGGGGGAGGGGGCGTGGCTAGTGTGACAGGAGGACGGATGGTCTGCCATTGGTCTCTGGGGACAGGATCAGCGCGTCTTTCTCTATCCCTCCTCTCGCTCGCTTGTCTCCCCCCCGTCCCCCCCCGTCCTTTTTAATATCAGAGCCGTTGCCATAGCAGCCTAAGGTTTTCAGGATCAGGCTGCTGGGTCGAGGTGTCAGCAGCACACCTGCTCTCTCTCATTGGCTATTAGACATGCTGGAACACTGAACACTGGTTGCTGTTTTCAAAGCCTTCCGAATAAGTCCAGTATATGTGCAATTCATTTTTAGGATGAGTGAGTGTGTGAAATGAGTGTGTGTGTGTGTGTGTTAACTCTGGGTGTGAGCTCAGCTGGCAGTACAAGGCAGGGTTTCTTGAGTCTTAATGAGATTTTGACAAAGCTTTCTCAGAGATCATTTGCCTTTCATGGCCTTGGCTATAAAGGCTGAGAGAGAGTGCATAAATATTTGATTAGGAAGGGGGCGGGGGGCATGGGGGGGGGGTTGTGTTGTTTCCTTGCCTTAGGGAGGCAGGAGGTAGCAGCCATGCTGTGTGCAGGGGGGGGTGTAGGTGTGTACTGTACATGCATGTGTGCTGGACAGCAGACCTGTCATGAACTCTCAGGTTTGGTCTGGTATCATTTTTTACATTTAGTCACATTTAGTGATCCCTGCTGCTAAACTGAGTCCCTGTGATCCTGTCTGTCATCCTGTCTGTGATCCTGTCTGTCATCCTGCCTGTGATCCTGTCTGTCATCCTGTCTGTCATCCTGTCTGTCATCCTGTCTGTCATCCTGTCTGTGATCCTGTCTGTCATCCTGTCTGTCATCCTGTCTGTCATCCTGATCCTGTCTGTGATCCTGTCTGTGATCCTGTCTGTGATCCTGTCTGTCATCCTGTCTGTCATCCTGTCTGTCATCCTGCCTGTGATCCTGTCTGTCATCCTGTCTGTCATCCTGTCTGTGATCCTGTCTGTCATCCTGTCTGTCATCCTGTCTGTCATCTTGTCTGTCATCCTGTCTGTCATCCTGATCCTGTCTGTCATCCTGATCCTGTCTGTCATCCTGTCTGTGATCCTGTCTGTCATCCTGATCCTGTCTGTCATCCTGTCTGTCATCCTGTCTGTCATCTTGTCTGTCATCCTGTCTGTGATCCTGTCTGTCATCCTGATCCTGTCTGTGATCCTGATCCTGTCTGTCATTCTGTCTGCCAGATGCTGAATGAACGCCATGTCATGGTGCGTGTGGGAGGAGGCTGGGAGACCTTCAGAGGTTACCTGCAGAAGCACGACCCCTGCCGAGCCCAGACCCTCATACGAGCAGAGGTCAAGGCCGGGCGAGCCAAGGTCAAAGCCCCCAACATGAAGGACTACTCACCGGACAGCTATATGGTGGTGGGGATCCACCAGAGCAAGAAGTGAATCAAGTAGTCCTGATTCAAACGTCAAGCGTGTTGGTGAGAGTCAAACTTTTACTGAGTGTCTTTTGTTAAGTTCACCATGACGATAAGGTCAGCAAACTTTGTGAATCAGACACCAAATATTTCCAACAGGTTCAGTAGTGACGTTGTGTCAAAGCTGGTTAACGACACACAGGCAACTGCAGGTCCACCTGGATGAAGACGTCCGTTGTAGATTAGGGTGAAGAATTATTCTTACCTGGTTTTAAGTATCAGAATGGTAATGAGTTAGTGTGTTAGGTGGGTTGAGGGTAATTGGTATGCTGTTTCTCATGATTGTGGTTAATGGTATATCTTTTACAACTTTAAGATCTCTGTAAGATATTGAATGTTTTTCCATAACACTGTAGAGTAAACACACATGTAAAAAGTGTAATCTGTAGAAGCAGGATGGTTGATGGATCTAGATACAGTATGTGTAACCTGCCAGGCATAAATATTATCCCTCTCCCTGGAGCTATCCTATCTCTTTCCAAATATTAAATTTTACAAAAAGATATTTTTATATAATGTAGTACCTTGAGAAAATATAATTGTTCTTGAAATAAAGTAGCAAAAGCCTAAATGTGTTTGAATATATTTGAATGGATTATTCCTGAAATAAATGATGAATGAATACATAAATAAATGATTCCTTCTTTTTTGTTTGGGAAGGTTTGTCTTAGAAGTGTGTGGCGGGGCGGTAGAATCAAGCTGTCATCCACAGGATGAAACCAAATCAAAATGAACTTAACTGGGAAACAAACCATTGCAGTACCTATACCTTCCTCTAGGTGGCATCGTGTGCCAAGCAATACAGTCTTTGCTGTACTTGTGTTCAGGACTGAGATGTTGCAGGTCTGTCCACCAGTCTTCAGGTCAAGGCTAAACACACATTGGTTATTGGTTGGAAGAAGAGCACACATTCATACTGTCAGTAAATACTGACCCAGGATCTGTGCTTCAAGGCCAACATTCATGAATCTTGAATTAAGCCAACAGGAGTGATTAGGAAGCATTGAGCTCCTTCTAGAACCATCTCATGTCCTTGTGGAGGTACAAAAGATATACACGGCAACATGTAAACACTCAACATCCCAGTAGAATAGTAATTACATTTTATTTCATTAAAATAAATCAATTAAAAAAATGGACACGTCTTAATACATTGAAACAAAAGAAAAAACTGTAATGATCTCATGCAAGACTATAATGTCTTTTAATGCGTTCCCTACTCTCTGCACTCTCCACAGATGTAGTAACCAGTAGAAATGACTCGTAGAAAAACACAGCAGTGCTACTTGAAGAGGTGCCACTTGGTAACGGTGGCGTTGTTTGACAGTGTGTCTCACTGCTGTGACAGCACTCTGTCCCTGGTTCCACTCTGGAGATCTCCCATCTCAACTGACTCTGTCGCTTGTGCATTGTTCTACATTGTGCTTCCCTCTTCCCTCTCTGTCTCTCTGTCTCTCTGTGTCTCTCTGTCTCTCTCTCTGTCTCTCTCTGTGTCTCTCTGTCTCTCTCTGTCTCTGTCTCCCTGTATCTCTGTCTCTCTCTGTCTCTCTGTCTCTCTCTCTCCCTCTACAAGCCTTTTGATAGTTCAGCGGTGTTGCTATGCTACGGTTGACAGATAGAGCACGATCACATGATCCCATCATCATCCAATCGGATGAGGGGAACGAAGCAGGGGTGCCGTTCATTGGCCAGCGGTATTACGCTCCTGAGCAAACCTGGGATGAATGGGAGAGCTTCTGCTGTTCACTAGCTAGTTTCTTCTTTCCCTTCATCGTAGGCAGCCATGACAGCTGCAACTGGGGTGCAAAGCATTGGAGTTCAAGATACTTTCTTCCCCTGTTTGCTAGTAGACCGTCAGAATAAACACTGTTGAACTGCAGACACACACACAGTGCTTCTACACTGTACAGTTGTGCTTTTGTCATGGATAATGTCTCCTCACATGATGTCTTCAACCACACAGAATACTGCACTGATTCTAAATCAATGTAGGAAGTATACACAGAAATTTATTCAACCCCCCTTATCGATTCACCTTCAAACACTGTTGAGGGACTTGTGTAAATGACAACAGTGCTGTTCCCGGCAATGTACAATCCTCCTCTGTACTGAACGCACGTGATTCCCCCCCCCCCCGCCCCCCCCTTCTCCCACTCCTGTTTCTTCTGAACTCTACAGGAAGTACCGTAAAACTCCAGCCCGCCCAGAACAGCTCAGTATCTGTCCCGCTGCTCTCCTTAAAGATGTTGAAAAGACCATAAAACCAACCCTGCTTCACACAGGCCAGAGAACAATCAATGAAGAAAGAATAAAACTTGTCTTAATTGTTTCCCTCGCTCGGTAAATGGTGGTGGTCGATCCAGTGGGACTGCTCCAGACCGGCCTGATTCAATTGGTCCCCTCTAACAGCTCTGAGGGGGAGAGTTCCCTCTCAAAGGAGAGAGTTTGGGTTGAGATCCTCTCATATCGCCGTTGATGTAAACATAATAATGAACCAAGATTTACATTCTTCATTCCATAATCTTGTCTATCTACCTTGCTGGGAGGGGTGGGACCAACTTTTTTTAGTCAACAGAAGGTTAAATCTTGCATTTCCTTTCATCGTCTATTTCATATCAACCCTTGAACAAGCTGTGCTTCTTAATTACTTTGATTATCCAGGATGCACACGCATCCTCATTCACTCAAGTGCTCAGCTGATACAGAGGACACCCCGCAACCACAGTCTGTGACCCCGAAACCTTCACGTTAGCCCCCAAAACAAATGGAAAAACACATTCTTATTCAAGAGCTACTTTATACAAACAATGACCTGAACCTACGTCTAGATGCTTTTGTACATAGAGAATCTGCAGATTTGCCGTGTTTAGAGAAGAAAGTTTCCTCACCAGAGCTTGTCCCAGTCACTGGATTCTTCTGTGTGTTTTGTAGAGTTCTCCAGCACTTCCTCACCTGCTGAAGTGTGTTGTGCTCTTAGTCCACTAGAGATCAAGCAGGGTTCTGCTGTTCAGTGTCTTACTGTTGCAGTCGAAACAACAGACAGTTTCTGGCAGCACGTTAACGTTTTTTTTCTTTTGTCTTCTCGATTGTGAACAATAACAAACACGATCACACCACCTGACTACACAAGACACGCTGACAGCCAAGGGGGGGTGGTTGGCTGGTTCCTGTGCTGTTGTCTGGTTTGTTTGTTCTGTATTATTGGTTGTGTCTTGAGTATGAAGCTTCTCTCTCGAAGCTTCCGGAATGTGCGTGCGTGTGTGTGTGTTTTGTGTCCGTGTGTGGATGTTTGTGTGTGTGCATTAGTGTGTGTGTAAAAGAGAGCACCATGTTAAGACAACTCCTTTCGAAAAGAAAACAGTCACCTTCAGGCCAGCACACAGTCAGTAAATACAGGAGTCCCAGCTTGTAAAAACATGTGGCCTGGATTGTGCTGTTAGAAGCTGTACCCCAGGCAGCCTCACACTCCTCCAATGTGTCTGTGCTTTCAATGGTCCAACTACCCCAGCAAGGGTACATGAAGACAGGGGGGGCCTCTGTCTTGATTTCGTCCCTCCTGCCCCTGCCCACTGAGGGGGGTGTTGTGGGATTGTGGTGGTGGTGATTTGAGGGGCGGGGGGGAGGGGAGAGGGAGGACGGTGTTAGCAGTGACGTAACAAAGACAATGTCAGGGGTCGTGGTGGGGTCGAGGGGGGGGTTGGCCTCTTCTTTTGTGGGTTCCGCAGGGCTGGGCCGGTTCCCCCCCCCCACGGTCTGATCAGACGGTTCCGTTCTCCTGCCGTGGCTTGTGCACGGTGGTGCGTGAGGGGGTGCTGAGGGAGGGGGCCAGGGTGCAGAGGAAGCCAGCCAGCAGGGTGAGCCCCAGACCCCCCCAGGCGCAGAACATGGACCAGCCGTAGCCGTGGCTGATGTCCTCGGGGAGGCCGTACATGTAGCGCGGGTAACGCGAAAGCTCGAAGTTGATGCCCGCCACGCAGGTGCACAGAGAGATGATGCAGCAGGTTCCTGTGAGGAGAGAAGAAGACATGAGGAGGAGGAGCAGTCAGGCCCCCAATCCAGCCCCTCCTAAACCGGCTTGTTCTTGTTCTGGAAGTCAGGGCTGCTCTCAGCTCAGCCTCATATACGTCACCATAGACGAGGACAGAGAGAGCTCCTGTTGCTTCCCAGAGGATGAGTCAGGGTAATGAGAGGTCCTGCTGGCTGCTCTGCTGCTAATGTGACAGGGAGTCATGTGGTGCAGTCGGCTAGGGTGTCAGAAGATCCCTGGTTTGAACCCTGACTGTGTCAACATGACGCTGTGTTCTTAAGCAAGGCACTTCACCCTACTTGCCTCAGGGGGGAATGTCCCTGTACTTGCTGTAAGTCGCTCTGGATAAGAGCGTCTGATAAATGACTCAATGTAATTATGATTTGTGTATTTCTCAGACAGAGGATCTGGTTGGTTAGTCTGACTGAACTATGTACTCAGGATTGTCAACACTGCGTTCCATTGTGCACCCTTGACTCATCTTACAGTAAACCTGCGCGTGTAGGTGTGCTCGTACGTGAGTCACAATGAAACCTGATCTGAACCTTCATCCTTTCCACGCGCACACTGAGGCGTCCTCTTACCTCCCATAAGGAACAGTAGGCCAGCTACATACTGCATGAGGTCATGCTGCTGGCAGCATCCCAGCACGCCTATGATCCAACCGAAGAGGATGATGGACACGGCCATGCCCACGAAGCCTGCCGTCATCCTGCGTAGGTCTGCACACACACACACACACACACACACACACACACACACACACACACACACACACACACACACACACACACACACACACACACACATACATACATATACACACACACACACACACACACACATAATGTTCATGTAAAGTGTGTTGTATGTAGATGTGATCTGGGGGACAGATAGAGAGAGATCCCAGTCGACTTACGGAGCGCGTGCCATTCGTCCTGCCGGATGGTCTTGGTGATGTTGACAGGGAGATTACGAGGGAGGACGGAGGAGGAGTAGTGGTATTTGACGGGGGTGCATCGCTGTATCAACCCTGAGGGACAGAGGAAACCCCAAAACACAGACACAAACACAGGGTTGATCAGTCTAAATCCATAGTGTGACATTTGTATTCTTTTTTTTTTTTTTCACAAGCCATGGGTTAGGGTTAGCACCAATAACTACTTATTCATGGCAGGAGCCACCTCACTTAACTGTCACTCACTTAAATAGTGTTATTCTCTTTTATACTCTTAGATCCTTATCTCCATAGTTGATATGATTCCCTGTATCTTGTATTTTTTTTTTTATATGTTTAATCTGTTACTCTGAGTGCTGTACTGTACCCTGCTGCTATTGCAAACTGCGGGACAAACAAAGGATTATTTTATATTTTCTTAATCATACAAACCACCCTAACCAAACTAAAATAAAACAAGTCAAATCTCTGGAAGCCAAAGGAAGAAGCCTTGTAATGTCTGCCTATGCAGGAGAGACTGATGTAAACCACTGCTGTGTGTGGACAGCAGCTGTCCAGATAAACCCTTCACCTAAACGACACTGAGGAGATGAGAGCAGAGCGGCCGAGAAATTTGCGACCACGAACTCAGACTAGCAGACTGTGATTCATTCTGTCTCAAACGTCCACCCTGTGAATGACGCTGGTGTGTCAGCTGTCTCTGCTAACTGCTGCATGTGCGAGACAGCCAGCTCCCCTCAGATGACAGTCTGTAATCTAATGTCATGTAATCAGTGTGTTCTCTGTAGAAGGTGGGGGTATATCCACTCCAAATAGACCTCAGCCGGATACGACACCACAGGGCTGGTGGGGGGGTTGGTGGGGGGCTGGTGGGGGGGTTGGTGGGGGGGTTGGTGGGGGGCTGGTGGGGGGGTTGGTGGGGGGGTTGGTAGCGGGGGTGGTGGGGGGGGTTGGTGGGGGGGTTCAGTGATAATCCTCCATACCTCCTCCTCGAGATGGACCCCCAGAATGAAACTGCACAGATTTCAATCCAGTCCGAATCTGCTCCACAGTTTCAGGAAATGAAGAGCGGTCTGAAGGAAAGCGAGTCCATGCAGGTCGTGGGGACGTGAGTAACATTCTAAACTGGGTGACAAACATATTCGCTGCCCGTGTTTGGGCTGGAAAGGACCACAAAACACCCATGGAACATCCCATCTACCTCTGCTGCTCGCCCCTGACCAGGGACCTGACCCCAAACCTCCTTCCACTGTCTGGCCCACAACACCCCTCCTGGATGTCAAACCACAGTTCTAACTATGCATTCAGTTGGAAGATAGTCAGAGGAACGCCCATGGACCCGTATTTGGGGCACGCACTCCATATATCTCCTTTCATCCCGAACAACAAGGCTGTATGGGCCTAATGAAGCTCCATGCTGTATGACACTGCATCAGGGACTGGGATGTGTATTCATGCCACGCTGTCCCCCACCTTCAAGCTGCAATCTGCTCCAACAGATAACTGCCTTGCAGAGAGCTCTGCTTGGATGGTTTGTTTACATTGTGTCGGACGCGGTGCCAGTGGATTGATGAAGGGGACACAGATTAGCAGCATCTTGCCAACACAGTAGGTGTGCAGCTGCACATTGTTTTCTTTTTGCTGAGCTGAAAGCTGGTCAGAAAGCTTCGGTTAAACACCTTTAATATGACAGACTGAGGGATACAATGGTCTGAGATGTGAGGGTTAACTGGGGAACAAAAGCAACATGGAACAATAAAGCATCTCTGCCATTGACTGTTATGTGTTCATTCACAGTACAGTGATTTGATGATGTGTACATTCATAGGGAATATTGCTGTACAGTATTGTTTTGCTAGGATTGAAGAGTAAACCAATCTTCTATGCTTTCTAATATGCTGTGGCAACATTGCTTGTTTGTGGTCTGACATGATAGGACTAATACTGCTTTACTATGTCTTGAATCTGGGGGAGGATAACGTACACAGGTCCATCCACAATGCCGCCCCCCCCCCCCCCCCCAGCTCAGAATTCTCACGAACCCGGATGTGTATCAATAATTCAGCTACTCTTTGCTCTTCTCTCGGTCTCCCCGGAGGCACTATAGTGCTATTAACCATAGAGATCATTATATGATATTATAATGCAAAACGCCCACACTTTTCAAAACCAACAAAACCAAAAAGTTTCTTAGATAATCTCTTAATGTCCCATAACAGAAGAACACCACGCTAATGGTAAAATCTGAATCTTTAGGAGATGAACGCCCCAGATTTCAGCACCATGGACAGCGTCCCACATCCCAATAACTTCTGCCTGTTCACAGGAGGAGGCCTTATTTACCTTACAGTAAATATCTATGAGTAGATAACAGTCTTTTCGACTTTGTATATATGGTTCAAAGGACCCAAACTTGCATCTGTTCTTAGGATTTGTGAATATAGATCCCTATAGTCACATCTTGGGTTATTATTACTGAGCACTGGTTAATGATAAGCAACAACAAAGCCTGGTTCTCTTTTGACATCTTACCCGAGTTCCACTGCTGGTCTAATCACGGCCTCTTATGTGTTAGTGTGTTAACTTACCTTTATAAATGAGGTCCTCTGTCTCCAGGTCGAATCCCTCCCGGTGACACTTCCTCCAGAGCCCGGAGATGGTGGAGTTGAACTGCCGGCTGCAGTGGGACTCCATCCCGGAGGCTGCGGCCAGAAAGTGGCGCTTCTCCCTGACCAGAGGAAGGGCTTCCGCTCCGGGGCCCCCCTTACCTCTCCATCCTACCCCATCTGGAGGCATCTGCAGGGGGAGGTTGCTACTGGAGATGTAGATGTAACCGGGATCGTTTCGCTTGTTGGAGTAGTTCTTGCACCTCTCTCGGTGTCTCCTGGCGTCCGTCTCGTACCAGTAGTCTGTGCAGATCGCCATGGCCAGCAGACCCAGAGCACAGAAAGACAAGAACAGACCTGTGCTGGTTAAAATTTTCATGGCCGCCATCTTTTCCCCGTTCGATGGAGAGTCCAGACAGAAGGGAGAAAGATCCTCTGCCGCCGTGGTGGATGGTAGTACCCAGGGTCTGAAATCACTACAGCCGCTCACAGCCTCCAGGATCCCCGGTAAACGGTAGACATGATGGACACCCCGGTTCTCTCGGGTTAGATGCTGTCTATTGATGTGATGCTTCCCAGCAGTAGTGCTGTTTTCCTCCCCACCATCTGTTATGGTACTGGAGAGGAGGAGAGGAGGAGAGGAGGAGAGGGGATGGATGGATGGAGGAGTGAGGAGGGATGCAGTTGCTCTCTCTCTCCTCTTGGGTATCAGCAGGATGACGAGCATCAGAGCCCAACAGACATATGAGCCTAATCAGAAACAAATCATTATTTATAATAATTACATACATTATATTATAAATATAAAACATTGAATGTAAAGAATAATATAAAACATATAAAATATATAATTTGACGTAAAGTTTACCATGGAATGTTATAGATACGTATATTTACGTATATATATACGTACGTATATATGTAATAGTTCATTTTATTGCCTACAATAGTAGCAATTACTACAGTAGGTTACATTGAAAGAATAATCCCACACACAAAAAAATCGTAAATCCTTTTGAAAAGTAAACCTTGATACACACAGACAGGGAGAGAGAGGTTGGCAATGACAACAGAATAGTAGCCTAAAATAACAAACATAATCCAGTAAATAAACAAACCAATAAAGAGCAGCACAACTCCAACCAACGCAGTTCATCTCTAGCCTGAGACATGAAATGTGCAATGTTAAATAAAAATAAATTCAATATTTATTCATCTGACATCCTTCTGTAGAAGAGTCAAACATGAACTTGTACTGTGACTTTTCAGTCACATTTCAGCGAGCTTGATGAGGCCCAATAGGGACGTGTGCAAAGTAAAGGTCACAGGTCATCTGATTTGAGTGGATAAAGTCACCAGCAAACAGCAGGCAGACCAGGGAGGGACTGAACCAGCAGGGGAGTCGTTATGGCAACTGCATGTGCCGAACAGACTGTGTATAAGCTAGGCGAGTGTGAACACACAATCAATGAGCCCCCCCCCCCCCCACACACACCTACCCCCCCCCCCCCCCAGCTCTCTCACATGGCATTTATGTCTCACACCTTTCCCAGCTGAAAATGTGCTTTGAGTTAAGCAGTGAATGCAGGGAACTGATGCATTACCCAGTGACACTATTGACAGACAGGTAAGGGGATGATGCCTCTCTGTCCTCCCCTCCATACCTCCCTCTGGTGTGGAGGGAGGGGGGGGGGGGTTTGAGCTCCGAGCACATGACCTGGTGCAAGTGGACATCGATCTGAGACGGTCTACCAACCCTGGATCTGTCTCCCTGATGGCCAAGGAGTGAGTTCCCGATCCCTTTCCTCTTCCCCCTGCCTGTGATGCTGCGCCAATCATGGATCCCAGTGGCTGTCTAAAGTGACTTTGTGCTACCTCAGACACAAGTCGAGCATTTGATTTTGATGTTTTAACAACAAATTAACTATTTCTTGATGTACAGCATGCAGGTTATTGATAGAAGATTCTTTTTTAATACGATCAATAGATAGACACTTGGCATAAGTTAAAATGTTTGTGAGAAGAAAAAAAAAAATCACTGAAGACCAAATTTGCTTTTCCAAAATGTTTTTTACATTATTTTCCAAATTACATCCTTCTATGGTTTACAAACCAGGCCGATGACAATACATCCTTTATGAGAGTCACGCCATTGGGCAGAAGACACAAGAGGAATGTGAAAGGTAGTGTACAAAAAAGTGTTTGGCTACAAAAGCTCGTGCAACAAATAATTCCACAAACAAAATCACTGTATTTTTTTTGGCACCGATTAATAAGATAGTCAGCTACAGCATGTAACAAATATGTAACAGTTTCTGATTGGGTTCAATAAATAGAATAGCAACATAAGCAGAAGAGACTCACTGGAGACAGTGAAATGGTCATTAGTAAGAAGCTAAAATGAGCAGACAAGCCCACCACAAGAGCCACCAATGGTTTCCGACTATAAATACCTTTATGTGATCATGTGTATACTGCATGTTTGTGCAAAGCAAAATATCAATGATTGTCTCACTGCAAGATTGCCATGAGCTTACAATGAACAGATCGCCTTATGTGAAGACTCTCCACATCCTCTCTGTTCCACTCTGAAGCATGTTTTTAAGTGTCCACATGAAAGGGAGTGGATGACTGACACAGGGACTGTCTGTCCATCTGTCCATCTCTGAAGTCCAGACTGATGGACTCCTGATCAAAGGCATTGTTCAAAGTGCATTTGGCATTGAGCTTCTTCGTTCCTATGGCAATGATGATGATACTAGTGTTGGAGATGGTGATACAGGTAGAACAGTTTGCGTGTTCTGGTTTGCAGGGGAGGTGGGGGTGTTCAGGGGATGGGTCTGGAGGAGGAGGGGGAGGAGGAGGAGGGGGGAGAGAACAGCAGCTGGTGTAGAGTGTTAGCTAGTAGATGTCAACCCAGTTCCTGGATCCAGAGTCATCCTCTCTCTGTGATAAACCTATCAGTGACATCATCGTCTGTAGAACCATTTCCTGTCTCTGGGGAGTAGGCGTGGCACAGGGCGGGGCAGGAGGCTCCTCCCCCAGAGTTGTCAGTCCACAATGGCGGACATGAAGGCCATGACAGCGATGCCACAGCACAGGAGCAGGATTTGCACAACAGATTGTCTGGCAAGACAAGAGACACGCAAAATTCAGAACGAGTCAAAAAGCAGTGAGGTGGTGTGAGTAGTGATGTGAGTGGTGCTGTGATGTGGGCTGGCTGGCTGGCTGGCTGGCTGCTTACCGTAAACTGTTCTCCTGAAGCAGATCGGGCACCACGTTCACCAGGGCTATGTACAGGAAGCCCCCAGAGGTGAAGGGCAGGATCCATGATACTGTGTTCTCTACAGGAGGAGGAGAAGACCAGCCCTATCATCAACACTCTACCTTCAACCATTGACCATAATGCTTAGGGTTCAACCTCACAATCTGACTGTTTGCTGCTGTTATATACTTCAGCTAACCCATTTGTTATTGTTCACATACATTATATATTTGTATATGGGAGGAGTATGGTTATTTCTGTTGAAAACTAAATCTGATCTAAATCAGTTATTAAAATGTTATTATTTAGTGACTATTAAGTGTTTATTTAGTGCAGGTGAGCTGTGGGTACCTGTGCCCCTGGGGGACTGGGCACACAGGGCGAAGCCGGCCCCCAGCACCCCTCCCAGGGCAGTGGACAGCTGCATGCGGGCGGCACTCCAGCGGTCAAAGCCTGCCCGCAGCAGGATGGCAAAGTCCCCCACCTGCAGACAGGAGGAGGAGTTAGAGCAACACTTCCTGTGGACCAGGTGGGACTCAAACCCCTGACCACTAACCTTACTGCCCACACGAACTGACACTAAACTGACACCTGTAATGGACTGCTAAAACTAGCTCTTATATTTATACTGGTCTACCAGTCTCTAGATCACTGAATTGCTCCTCCCAAGGTTTCTTTCTTTTTTATCCTCTATCAAGTTATTCTTTGTCTTCCTTAAGGGTTTAGGTTAGTTGAGGGCAGTGTTATAGGCACATGTGAAGCCCTCTGTTACACTGCTTGTAAAAAGGGCTGTACAAATAAATGTTGATTTCATGTGATACCAGTTAACATGTACTGCTGTAAAGGATGTATCATGTAACAATGAAAGATTTCTGCACACGTGTCTAATGCTGCGAGAGTGCCGAGTCAGCGAAGGTACCTCGTGGGGGATCTCGTGGAGCAGGATGGCGAAGGTGGTGAGGAAGCCAACCTGGTGGAGGACAGAGAGCGGGTCACTCAAGGACCCCCAACCAACCAGGTACGTCAAACCAAGCACTGTGTGTGGAGGCTTACAAGCACAGGTACACTGATTACACACAGCAGTGACTACACACAGCAGTGACTACACACAGCAGTGACTACACACAGTGCTACCAGGGTCTGAGCCAATCCTAGCTGGGGAGATTTAGAGTAGCTTTCATTTCCTGCAGTGGAGTGGCAGAGACTGTGTCTCAAGACAACGTCACAGATGGAGGGGAGTATTGTACAACGAGATATAATTATAATTGTGAATAGAAGAGAATAAGTGGGAGGCCTCTCTCTGTGTGTGTGTGTAGGTCTTCAAAATATCCAAGCGACTTCCTCTCTGGCATACTGCTGCTTGTCTCATGCTGTCAGCCTTATGTTGCTCCTGCTGGCTCTCCTCTCTCCCTGCCCCTCAGTGCTGTGGTCATAATGCAGCTACACACACTAATCCCTCTGCTATTTCTCCACCTCCTACCAGCTCCAGCTACCAGCTCCACCCAATCTACTAACGCCCTCCAGGTAAAAGCACCGTGATCATAAGACAGCTGAGTGCACATCTGAAGGAGGGTTAAGTCTGAGAGCAGGGCTAACGCACGCAGCACGGTGAGACGAGCAAAGAGACCCGTTCGTTTGGTGGCTAAACGAGTCGCTGAGGTAGCTTGTCTGCCAAGAGAGACTGGACCTTCTGCCAAACAGAACAGTCACAAGATGGGCACGATGCTAGCCAACTCCCAAACAGCACCAGCTACCTAGATTTGTAGTCTGTTATGAAAGCGACAAATGCAAATTAGCTGGTGTTAAGAAGCCTGAGGGGTTTGTATACGGTAGCACATTTATTAGAACAGTTAATTAATCCCAAAAAATAATGTAGCTATGAAGCAATTTTATTTTATTACGTGGAAATAAAGGGATTTTCTTTTTTCTTTTTTACATAAGGTTTCATATGTTATTTTCATGAATGTGAAAATTGGCTTGCTAGAATGCACTGTTCTCTACCATCTGCCTCGCACTATGCTGGGCCTGAATGATGTATCATGGAGGAGGGAGGGCTGACTCACCTTCCTGCTGACCAGAAAGCTTCCTGCCACAGCCAGTCCATGGGTGAAGTTATCTATACAGTTAGCCAGCAGGTTTAGGTATCCACTGGTCTGTAAAAACACACAATTGCGTGAAACCCACACATGCAAACACAAAAACAGTACAGGAACATGCAAGCCAGACACAAACAAGATTTTCATTGTACCATCTACATTAGTGTAAATACAATGCCATCCAGATGGTATGTAAGCAGGGCCTTTGCCAGGCTTGTCTACAGTAAACAGGACCATTATCAGCTTTAACAAAAGGTTTAACAATGTTCACTTGTTGCTAACGAGGTGTGAGGTGGCAGTGTTGGTGTGAAGAACAGGCTGCTGACCTTGATGTTGTCAGATCCATCCTGCTGGCTGACCTTTGACCATGTGTGGGAGCAGTGGCCGTTCTTCAGTGCCTGGCAGGGGTCTCCGCTGGACTCACTGTGGGAGGACTGGGACAGGGGATGACCGGTCACTACTGCCCACAACCTCACTACTGCCCACAACCTCACTACTGCCCACAACCTCACTACTGCCCACAACCTCACTACTGCCCACAACCTCAGTACTGCCCACAACCTCACTACTGCCCACAACCTCAGTACTGCCCACAACCTCACTACTGCCCACAACCTCACTACTGCCCACAACCTCACTACTGCCCACAACCTCAGTACTGCCCACAACCTCACTACTGCCCACAACCTCACTACTGCCCACAACCTCACTACTGCCCACAACCTCACTACTGCCCACAACCTCACTACTGCCCACAACCTCACTACTGCCCACAACCTCAGTACTGCCCACAACCTCACTACTGCCCACAACCTCAGTACTGCCCACAACCTCACTACTGCCCACAACCTCACTACTGCCCACAACCTCACTACTGCCCACAACCTCAGTACTGCCCACAACCTCACTACTGCCCACAACCTCAGTACTGCCCACAACCTCACTACTGCCCACAACCTCACTACTGCCCACAACCTCACTACTGCCCACAACCTCACTACTGCCCACAACCTCACTACTGCCCACAACCTCAGTACTGCCCACAACATCACTACTGCCCACAACCTCACTACTGCCCACAACCTCACTACTGCCCACAACCTCAGTACTGCCCACAACCTCACTACTGCCCACAACCTCACTACTGCCCACAACCTCACTACTGCCCACAACCTCAGTACTGCCCACAACCTCACTACTGCCCACAACCTCAGTACTGCCCACAACCTCACTACTGCCCACAACCTTACTACTGCCCACAACCTCACTACTGCCCACAACCTCAGTACTGCCCACAACCTCACTACTGCCCACAACCTCAGTACTGCCCACAACCTCAGTACTGCCCACAACCTCAGTACTGCCCACAACCTCAGTACTGCCCACAACCTCACTACTGCCCACAACCTCAGTACGGCCCACAACCTCAGTACTGCCCACAACCTCACTACTGCCCACAACCTCACTACTGCCCACAACCTCACTACTGCCCACAACCTCACTACTGCCCACAACCTCACTACTGCCCACAACCTCAGTACTGCCCACAACCTCAGTACTGCCCACAACCTCACTACTGCCCACAACCTCACTACTGCCCACAACCTCACTACTGCCCACAACCTCAGTACTGCCCACAACCTCACTACTGCCCACAACCTTACTACTGCCCACAACCTCACTACTGCCCACAACCTCAGTACTGCCCACAACCTCACCAAGATGTAAGGTTTTTTGAGAAGCTTTTGAAGACAAAAAAAAAACAACAAAAAAAAAACACCCTTTTATGTACCATCAAGAACTAGGGCTGTCAAAACTGCTCAAAAATGACGTTCGAATATTTGAATATTCCCCACTGATGTATTCGAATATATTCGAGTTTCCCGGTTGCACATTAGGCACGTCAATAACAGGACAAATTAATACAACGAGACATAACTACTTGTATGGGTAATATATTTAAGTTAATTTAACAACATATTACCTACGCAAAAATAAGTAGATGAACTAATGGCCAAGACCGCAGACCTTGGCCTCCCGCTCGCACTTTTTCTTTCTCTCTCTCCTGCACTGTCGCGCTCTGCGCATAGCGGTGTAAATGAACAACAACAATAAACAAATGCTGATTGTTGATTAAAAGTTTTGTGCAAGAAATTTAAGGTCGCAATTCTTGTCCCAAATACAGTCTTGCCTGCTGCCGCTGTTTTTTGTGTGTTTTTTTTTTTTAAACAAGCTAATATACATTTTCATATTAGAAATTCGTTTTTTTAAACACTATTCGAATATATATATTCGAATATAGAATATTCGTTGACAGCCCTACCAAGAACCATGTTTTTCTTTGTGGAACTAGATGTTTTAGAAACTAGGAAAAAAAAGCAGGATGGCTGAATTGAGATCAACAATATAGATTTATAATGAAACTAATCTGCCCTATTTATTCTGCGCATTCAAATTAGTTTTTGTGCACTTAAAACCCTCCTTAGCTTACTTGTGATGTCCCTTGTTCAGACTCACTGCCAACACCATGGTGTCCAACTCTGTCTCCCAGCCACTTCACACAGGTCAGAGAACATTTGCATATTTTGACTACAAAAACTAAATAGTCCCGAAAGGGCTATTTTGTTTTTACAAGAACAGACAACTTCCTTTTCCCTTAGTGCAAAAGCCTAATAGTCAAATGAAGAAAAGAGGAAAGCATGCTGCTTTAGTCTGGAATTATGGCCTCTATTTCTGACATCTGACTAAGGAAGTCATAAAAGCTGATGACTGTCAGGAATTTAAATATCAATCTCTTATAGATAGGCAGGTGAGAGGGAACACAGCCTGGTGAATTTGTTAATCAGATTTACAAGTTTCAAGTGAAGCACAGACATTTAAACACATATAGAAGATGGGACTTTTTTGACATGCTGAAGACATCTATCCACCCCACACACCTCTGGCTCTTCTCTGTGTGTGTGTGTGTGTGTTTGTGTTTGTGTGTGTACTTAGTCCTGTGGTCTGCCTGAAGAGGCTGAACCAGCTGCTTCCTCTCCTGTCCTATAAATAGCTCATGTGAATCAGCCTACATAGACCCCAGTCTTCCCCAGCAGGAGAAGAAGAGAGGAGGAGACTGGAGCCAGGTGATTCTGACAGTAGGTCCCCACTGCCTCCCACAGAGAGGAACACCCAAGACGACAAGCCCTCCACATTACTGCAGAGTATAGTTGAGCAGTTGCAAACTTGAAGCAGTGCGTCCTGATCCTCAGCCCTAACACCCTCCATCAACAGCAGGACAGACTGGGGCAGAAAGCAGCACACCCATTCCCTTCACTGTGCTATATGTGTCTGGGTAGGAGGCTGAGACTGGGACATTAGTATGACTCGCTGTCTGGAAATACAATTCCAAAAAAGTCTAGAAGGTTTCCATGCATGAGCAATTCACCCACACGAGAACATGACTCACCTTGAGGCTCAGCCTTGTGATCCAGGGAATGACATGGACGGTCATTTGTTCAAATGCTACATGTGGCTACTGCAGGCCTGTTTGCAGAAGCTCTATTGTGACCGACACAGTAACAGCTAGGAGACAGGCCAGAAAACATTCGGATAGTGTCAGTATGCCGATCAATACCACACAAGGCAACGTCACTGAGCTGTGAACGAAACCGTCCAGCAGAAACAGCCTGGGGGGGGGTCTTCAGTCACAACAGCCTCATCAGGACCCTCCACTGTGTGCTGGCTTTGTCTGAATCAGGTCAAACACATTACAGCCTCAGAGAAGACATCATCTCACAGACTAACAGTCTCACGCTGACTGTAGGCTGCATTTCAGGGAGCCCAACATGGGGATTCTACTGCTGCTGTAGTGAGTCTACAGGGTTACTGCACAGAGCTCCAAAAGTCCCTATGAGTGTGCTGCCCCACAGCTACAGCCTGCAGCAGACTGAGGCTCTCTCTGCTGCCCCACAGCTACAGCCTGCAGCAGACTGAGGCTCTCTCTGCTGCCCCACAGCTACAGCCTGCAGCAGACTGAGGCTCTCTCTGCTGCCCCACAGCTACAGCCTGCAGCAGACTGAGGCTCTCTCTGCTGCCCCACAGCTACAGCCTGCAGTAGACTGAGGCTCTCTCTGCTGCCCCACAGCTACAGCCTGCAGCAGACTGAGGCTCTCTCTGCTGCCCCACAGCTACAGCCTGCAGCAGACTGAGGCTCTCTCTGCTGCCCCACAGCTACAGCCTGCAGTAGACTGAGGCTCTCTCTGCTGCCCCACAGCTACAGCCTGCAGCAGACTGAGGCTCTCTCTGCTGCCCCACAGCTACAGCCTGCAGCAGACTGAGGCTCTCTCTGCTGCCCCACAGCTACAGCCTGCAGTAGACTGAGGCTCTCTCTGCTGCCCCACAGCTACAGCCTGCAGCAGACTGAGGCTCTCTCTGCTGCCCCACAGCTACAGCCTGCAGCAGACTGAGGCTCTCTCTGCTGCCCCACAGCTACAGCCTGCAGTAGACTGAGGCTCTCTCTGCTGCCCCACAGCTACAGCCTGCAGCAGACTGAGGCTCTCTCTGCTGACCCACAGCTACAGCCTGCAGCAGACTGAGGCTCTCTCTGCTGCCCCACCTCGTGGAGGAGCCACGTCACTACTGAAACCAAGCACAAAACAACAAAAAGCATCTGCCTGACTGGACCTGGAACTGTACATCACACCACACAACTACAGGGGGGAAAGAGCTTGAGACAGAGAGAGAGAGAGAGAGAGAGAGAGAGAGGAGAGAGAGAGAGAGAGAGAGAGAGAGAGAGAGAGAGAGAGAGAGATAGCCTGCAGGCAACCTGCACTATGACCAGAAGGGGAGGACTGAGGACACATGTTGTTTTACATCCTGCATGTTGTCTCTGCCTGCAGTGTTCACAACCATCCACAACAAGGACATTTCACACACCCGCATATGGACTGCATGGGTCAGATGCTATGTGAGTCATTTATCCAAAGATTAGAGATGAGGCAGGGCAGAGTATTTCAATAGTTTGTCTGCCCTGTCTGCCCCTTGGTCAGCTTGGCCTTTTTTCCCTCTATGATAAATCAAAATTCTTGTACCTGTTCCTCCTGGCACCCCTGGTCCGGGAACATCTTCTCCAGGAGCAAGAAGGAGAGAAGCCCCAGGATCACCCACAGGCCCTGGCTTTGGTAGTGATGGATCCTCCCTCCTGGACAAGGAAGAGTCAAGAGTTAAGGAGAGTACCGGAGGGGGGTGGGGTTTATTGGTAGGGGGGTGGGGTAAGTGTTGGTGCATTCCAAGCCATGCCTCCTGAGTTCAGAAGCTAAATAGGCAGAGGATCCATGTGTACTGAGGAGGAGACGAGGCAAGAATACACAAGGAGTCATAAAGCTTCTGCCACATAAAGAAGGGGGTCTTGTACAAAGAGAACACCATGGAACTCGATCTCTGGCACACCTACCCCCTGCTTCTGCCCCTGTCAGCTAGGTGAGAGGCATGAGGGGGCAAACAGCATTGTGGTAACACAGAGACCAAATGTCACCCTGGGGGAATAAATACACCAAGGGATAGTGGAGAGAGAGAGGGCAATAAAGAGAGAAATGAAAGAGAGAGAGAGAAATGAAAGAGAGAGAGAGAGAGAGAGAGAGAGAGAGAGAAAAGAGAGAAAAGAGAGACAGACAGGAAGTCAGAGATGGAGCAGATTTCCAGAGGGTGGCTGCCCCACCTGAGCTGGAGGAGTGGGCCCAGGCCTCAGGGAGCAGGTGGAGGAACACATCTCCTAGGAGACCACCGATGGCAAAGCTCAGGAGCTGCTTCAGCTTCCGACAGCCAGCTGGAGACACAAACACAGGGGCAGAAACAGACAGCTTTATTAACGTCATAAAACGGTATAAAATTCAACATTTTACTGTGTCATCTCTTTTTTTATTGCATATTTATTGTCTCTAGACAGTAATGGATCTACTCTCCATCCTTGTTCTTTGTAATGTACCTTCCTGCTAAAACCCAATTCTGCTGCCAATGACCCGTCTTCTTTGTCAGTCTGCAATATTGCTAAACAGGAGTGAGGACACACCCTGAAACGTACAAATGACCTTTTCAAAGCCCTTTTCATTACACAACTGTACCGCTGAAACCCAACCAGTTTAAGAACTACACCACTAATGGCTGCTAACCCCGAACTCTGGTCCCGCCTGCTCTGGAAAACACACAGTGGTGGGCTGTTCCCAGGAAGGGCTGTGCCACAGGGCTAAAACAGAAGCCTTAAAGCTGTATGAAAAAGGATTTGAAAGTGTAGATAAAACAGAAGGGCTCCATGTTAACTCTTGATGTGCTATGGGCCAGTATACTTTCAAATAAACTAACCTCCCAAAAAGAAAGATATTGAACTACATTAGGTCAACTGTTATTATGTTGACTACACAGCACACGCATTCAATGTAGGAAAACTAGGTGAATATAAAGCTGGACTGTAGAGTGTGTTTTTGCCGGCATCTCCTGTTTTCTTTTCTTTTTTTCCTTTTTTTAAATTTCAGCACACTCAGGTCTTTATCTTGCCCTCCTAAATGTTTGTCCTATAAAAAACAAAACACTGTGAGTATGCTGTCCTCGCACTGCGTGGCTACTTTGCAGAGCTAGACGGCTAGCTAACAGTGAAATGAAATGAAATTCGTTTTATCCTTTTATTTGTAATCCACATCCACTTCTTCCAAATTACAATCTCTCTTACTTTCTCTTCACTTTCACTTACTTTATCTCACTTTATCTCACTGTAAAAAGACAAATATTGTCCAAGGCTCTTGCTTGAAATGAACGAAACGAGGAGAGCCGAAAGTCCGTGGCTTGCATGAAAACACAATTAACGCGGAACTTTTACCGGAAGTACATTTTGCGTATACGTTGCAGTACCGCTAAAAGACCACTAGGGGTACGTATTTTTAACATACAAAATTATTTAACTACTATTTAAGTATTTAACTAGATAGGGCTTCTTATAGAAAGCAGAACACTCCCCGCTTGGCGTATAACTATTAGGCCACAACAAACTCTTACCTAAACACAAAATCGTATTTAACTTTCAAAGGATATGGTCTTCAGCTTTCTTCAGACAGGAGAACGACGATCTCTGAGATGGGTCTCAGAAGGACTTTCGTTGTTCCATCTCTCACAGTCTTTACTTCCACCTTCCGGACCCTCTTGTCCCAACTCGGCAGCGTGTTGACGATCACTCCCACGGGCCATTCATTCCTGTGGGCTTGCTTGTCCTTGAGTAAGACGACGTCGCCGCTCTTGACACTCGGCCTTTCGTCGGTCCACTTGCGGCGGCCCTGCAGTGTGGATAAGTAGTCTCTCCTCCATCTCTTCCAGAAGGTGTTTGCGAGGCACTGGACGTGTTTCCACTGTTTCCCATGCAATTCGGCCATCTGGAAATTTCCCGAGGGTGCGGAGACTGCACTCATCTTCTGGGTCAGGAGCATTGCCGGGGTAAGGACTGTTGGCGCGTCAGGGTCGGAGGACACAGGCACCAAGGGTCTCGCATTCATTATCGCCATGACTTCGGCCATAAGAGTGCTCAACACTTCGTGTGTCAGGCGACTGTGTCCGTTCTGGAGCAGCATGGCATTCAGGATGCGCCTGGCGATGCCAATGAGTCTTTCCCAAACCCCCCCCATATGTGAAGAATGGGGCGGGTTGAAAACCCACGAGCATCCCCTGCTCTGGAGGTACGTAGTAACTGGTGAGTCTTTCGTTTCAATGTCCAGCTCCTTACAGGCACCAACGAAATTAGTCCCTCTGTCGGAGCGGAGAAGTTTGGCGGGGCCCCGGATGGCGAAGAGTCTTCTCAGGGCATTGATGAAGCTGTCGGTGCTCATGGATTCTATGAGCTCGAAGTGGACGGCCCTGGTTGACATGCATGTGAATATCACTGCCCAGCGCTTACTGTCCGAACTTCCTCCTCTTGTCCTCCGAGTCGTGATGGCCCATGGCCCGAAGACATCAAGTCCTACGTGGGTGAAGGGAGGCTCTGGAGTGAGCCTGTCGGGAGGCAGGTCGGACATCTTCTGCTCTTCCAGACGCCCGCGTAACCTGCGGCAGTTCACACATTTATAGATGACAGAAGACACTAGACGTTTACCTCCGGCGATCCAGTATCCAGCTGCTCTCACGGCGCCCTCTGTTATGTGGCGCCCCTGGTGTACTACTTGTTCGTGGTAGTACCTCACCAGCAGTGTAGCGATGTGGTGAGTATGCGGGATTATCAGAGGATGTTTCTCTTCCCTCGGCAGGTCCGGGGCAGATGACAAGCGACCTCCGACCCGCAGCAGGCCACTTTCATCAGTCACTGGATTGAGCTTCTTGAGCGGACTCTGCTTGGAAAGTGTTTTGCCCTCTCTGAGGCAGTCTAGTTCAGTTCCATAGACGTCATGCTGGACAGCACGGATGATGACACTCTCTGCGTTGGACAGCTCGCTTGTAGTGAGTGCGTCTCTGAAAGAGCCCCACCTGTTGCGCACCGAGCTGGCGGGACTGCCTTTGTAGGATGCGGCAACATGAATGAGCCTGGCGGTAGCTTTGCTGAGGTTCCTCCAGTTAGAGAATCTTTCGAAGCGCTGAGAGCCCAGGCGACCATCCAAAGTTCTGGTAGCCAGAACCGCAACCTCAGGCCGGATCTCTGCGTCTGTTTCGGGTTCGATGAGGGTAAAGGCGTTGGTTTCTGAAGTCTCCTTCGCGTTTTCACGTGTGAGGAAGCTGGGACCGGTGAGCCAACTGCTTTGCTGTAGCTCTGCTGCCGGCATGAACCTAGTAGCATGGTCCGCAGGATTCAGGTCCGTAGGGGTGTAGGACCACTGGTCTGGATGGGTGGATTGCCTGATGCGGGTCACCCTGTTGGCTACGTAGACGTAGAATCTTCTTGTCGAATTATGAATGTAGCCAAGCACGATTCTACTGTCTGTGAAGAACCTGACAGCATCCACATCAATGTCCATCTCGTCTCTGATCAGTTCGTACATCTGGACTGCTAGCACAGCCGCACAAAGCTCGAGGCGGGGAATGGTATGGTCAGGACGCGGGGCCAACCTGGATTTTCCCATGACGAAACCCACATGTGGTTTGCTGTCAGCGGCCGTTACCCTCAGGTAAGCGACGGCGCCTATGGCTACTGTGGAGGCATCGGAGAAGATGCAAAGTTCTCGCCTCTGAGTTGAGGTCAGTAGCACAGGGATGTAGCACCTATTTATATGCAGGTCTTCCAGAGCTTTTAGTGATTCTTTCCACGTGTTCCACTGAGTCTCTTTCTCCGGGTCGAGTGGAGTGTCCCACCCTTGCTCTGTAGACAGCTCTCTCACTAATGCTTTTCCTTGCATGACAACAGGAGCGACGAACCCCAGGGGGTCGTATAGGCTGTTGACCGTGGACAAGATACCTCTTCGTGTGTATGGTTTCTCTTCCTGAGACACCAAGAAAGTAAAGCTGTCCGTTTCCAGGTTCCAGGATAGGCCCAGGCTCCTCTGGAGGGGGAGAGGATCAACTCCGAGTTCCAGGTCTTTCAGGTCCTTGGAACGGTCTTGTTCAGGTAAGGCTTCCATCACCTGTTCGCTGTTTGACGCCACTTTATGTAGCCTCAGGTTAGACTCTGCAAGCATCTCTTTGGTTCTTGTGATGAGGTCTATCGCTTGTTCGGGTGTAGCGACAGAGGTCAGCCCGTCATCGACATAGAACTGGCGCTCCACAAACTGCCTTGCGTCGGAGCCGTATTCTGCTTCGCCTCTCTCGGCGGCTCGCCTCATGCAGTATATGGCGATGGCTGGAGATGGGGTGTTCCCAAATACATGGACTTTCATCCGGTACTCCACCACAGGCTTGTTTAAGTCGTTGTCCTCGTACCAGAGGTAGCGGAGATAGTCTCTATGATCGCTTCTGACCACAAAGCAATAAAACATTTGTTGCACGTCTGCTGTGACAGCGACTGGATCTATTCTGAATCTAAGAAGCACCCCTAGCAGCGTGTTATTCAGATCGGGGCCGCTGAGGAGTACACTGTTTAGGCTGGTGCCTTCACATTCAGCGCTCGAGTCAAACACTACCCTAATCTGGCCTGGCTTCTTCGGGTGGTACACGCCAAACGTGGGTAGGTACCAGTGTTCTTTACCTGGCTCCAGAGGTGGTGCACGCTCTGCTTGGTTGTTGTCCAGCATTTTCTGCATGAACTCTGTGTAGTGGCTTTTCATTTCTGGCTTTTTCTCCAGTGTCTTCCTGAGTGAGGTTAGACGATTCATGGCTTGTTTCCGGTTGCTGGGAAGAAGTCGTCGTGGTGACCGGAACGGCAGGGGCGCTACCCAGCTGTGGTCGTCATCCTGGTAGACCTCCTTCTCCATGATGGTCAGGAACGCTTTGTCGTCCATCGACAGCGCTGGTTTGTTGTCGTCTCTGGAGCTCTCGAAGACGGTCTGCCCCAACCCATCTGTGCTCACTGCCTGGTTCGAGTCATCCGGCTGGGTGGGGGAGAGGCATTGGTGGCGGTGTGGCTTGCCACTGTAGTCCTCCTTCACCTGGATGTTGTTCGGACAGGGACGGAGAAAAGATGCACGGCCATTGGGTAGCACACTTGCCTTGTACACGTTGACCTCGGCTGGTTTGTGGACAGCTTCCAGGCAGACCTCGCCTACGATGACCCAGCCCAGGTCGAGCCGTTGCGCGTAAGGTGCGTTGTGTGGCCCGTTGATCTGCTCCCGTACCTTATGGACTCTCAGGATGTCCCTTCCTAAGAGCAAGAGGATGGGTGCGTCGGGGTCCACAGCAGGAATCTTGTGCGCGACGGGCTGGAGGTGTGGGTGGATGTATGCCACATCTGGCGACGGTATTTCTGTTCTATCATCGGGCACCATGTCGCACTCGATCAGCGTGGGGAGCGGGAGTTGCAGTTTTCCATCCATGGACTCAAGTATGAAGTTGTTGGCACGCCTGCCGGAGGTCTCTGTAGTCCCAGAGCAGGTTTTCAGTGTGTACGGTGTTGGGCTGGCTTTGACACCGAAGAGGTTGAAGAACTCTGCTTTTGCAAGAGACTTGTTACTCTGTTCATCCAGCACTGCGTACATCTTGATTGTTTTGTCTTTTTTCCCTGCAGGAAAGGCTTTGATCAGGCAGATCTTGGCACATGAGCGTGGGGTGTCTGCGTTACCGCAGACCTCGGTGCAGTAGTTGGACAAGGCTGCCGGTGTGTCCTGGGTCGGCTCCCCGCTTTCCTCTGTGTGAGCTTGGACCTTCTCTGCTGGTGGAGGAGGACCAGGATGGAGAGCTGCTATGTGCTTTTCACTATTGCACTCGTAGCATTTGATGGGCGCTTTGCAGTTTTTTGCAATGTGTTGAGTTGACCCACAGCACTTGTAGCATATGTGGTTGTCTTTCAGGTATGCCATACGTTCGTCAATAGTCTTTAGTCTGAAAGCCCTACACTTCTTGAGTGGGTGTGGCTTTTGGTGTAGTGGACACTCACGATCTGGTTCGCAGGTTTTCTTCTCCGTGGAACTGAGAGGACTGTCACTGGAGTTGGATGAAGCATCCGTTTTGTGCACAGTGACTGTAGCTTTCTGGCTGGGTTTTATGGCTTTGTCAGGTTTGGGCGACGTGAAGGTGGTGAAGGCAAAGCTGGGGTCGTTCCGTATTTTGGCCTGTTGGCGGACAAACTCTGAGAAGAGTGAGAATGGAGGGAAAGCTACCCCGTGTTCTTCTTTGAACCTGGACCCCTTGGCAATCCATTTCTCCTGAAGGCCGTATGGCAACTTGTCCGCTATGGGGTTTACCCCACGGGCTGTGTCTAGGAAAACGAGGCCGGGGAGGAATCCATCTGCCTTTGCACACTCCAGTTCGAGCAAGATGTCGCCCAGTTCCCGGAGCTTGATGCCATCTTTGTTGGTTAGCTTAGGAAAATCTTCAAGCTTTTTAAGCAGTGCATGTTCGATGACCTCTGGTGTGCCATAGCAGTCTTCTAGACGTTGCCACACCATGCTGAGGCCGGCAGCTGGATTGAGGACGTGCACTGAGCGAAGTCTTTGTGCGTGTTCCGCTGATTCGGCTCCGAGCCATTTGACTAGCAAGTCCAGCTCCTCTCTATCGGAGAGGTTTAAATCTTGAGTGGCGGTCACAAAAGATGCTTTCCATGACCAGTAACGTTCTGGGCGGTCATCAAACTTGAGGAGGCCAGAGCTGACGAGCTCGCGCCGCATGAGGTACCTGGCAAGATCTTGTGCTTGTTGTGGCTCCTGTGAGGTCACTCTCTGGGGGTTGGTGGATGGCTGTGAGTTGTTGGGATACGCCCTGAGTGGAGACCTCACGCTGGGTTCTTCTTTTTTAATGTTTGTGACGTTAGGCATCGGGTGTTGGTGAGCAGCTGGCCTGGGTCTGGCCTCGTTGTGTCTGGTAGTTATTTGGGGCTCCACTGATGTATGTTTGCGTGGCTGTGGTTCTCTGTGAAACAGTGCTGCATGTCGCTGGACGTAGTTACCGACTCGTTCGGCTGCGTTGAGGGGCTTTTCTGGGACGTCTGGTCCGCGAAGCTTCTCCCCACTTTCACTCTCCTCTTCCTCCTCGTAGGCGGCTGCTTCAGCCTCGCGGGCAGCAGCGTTCTTTCGGCAGCTGAGGATGTGGAGAGTGGCATCGAGTTCAGCTCTTTGCCTCATTGCGTTAGCTTCGAGCTCGGCTTTCTGTCTCATCATGCTGGCTTCTTTTTCAGCAAAGTCTAACTGTGCCTGTGCGGCCTTTAGCTTGGCACGTGCTCTGGCGGCGGCTGTCGACGTTGACCCCTTGCTGGAGTAGTGTGAGGGGTGTTGGGATCTTTGAGACCGGGCATCTGGTGTTTGGAAAGGCTCATGCTGTTCAGTTGACCGGTAAATACCTTTGCTTATCTCTAGTTCGACGTCCTCATGCTCTGGACTGCTTGATTGATGACTCATTATTTATTTCTCTGTTTAATCTTCTGAATTGAGCCCGCTGCGCTATTGTCTTTTTACTATGCTGTCCTCGCACTGCGTGGCTACTTTGCAGAGCTAGACGGCTAGCTAACAGTGAAATGAAATGAAATTCGTTTTATCCTTTTATTTGTAATCCACATCCACTTCTTCCAAATTACAATCTCTCTTACTTTCTCTTCACTTTCACTTACTTTATCTCACTTTATCTCACTGTAAAAAGACAAATATTGTCCAAGGCTCTTGCTTGAAATGAACGAAACGAGGAGAGCCGAAAGTCCGTGGCTTGCATGAAAACACAATTAACGCGGAACTTTTACCGGAAGTACATTTTGCGTATACGTTGCAGTACCGCTAAAAGACCACTAGGGGTACGTATTTTTAACATACAAAATTATTTAACTACTATTTAAGTATTTAACTAGATAGGGCTTCTTATAGAAAGCAGAACAGTGAGATTTCTTTTGGCTTGGCTTGATGCAAAAACAAAGCAGACAGCTGGAGACATTTGGCACCGGACCAAATGTCAAAGAAGCTCAAAAGTCCATCATTCTATTGCGTAATTTGCATATAATGCTCAGTGTTTGTCTGTGTCGTCAAGCTACCAATCAGGCTGCTGATTGAAAGATCTGGGCACCTTTCCTCACCTTCTGTCTTGAGGGCAGCTCCAGCCTCAAGGGGAATGACAAGCAGGGGGAAGATCCCACTGAGGCCCACAGCCACAGACCCCACCAGGGAGCAGAGCCACACGTCGGCCCTCTCGCTGGAGAACAGCTCTGCCAGGGCCTGGAAGCCCAGCAGGTCCTCTGCCAGCCAGGGCCCAGATCTGGCTGCGGTGGCGGTGGCCTGAGCCATGGTGGTCTGGGACATCTTCTGGCTGCTGGATGTTCTTGTGGAGGCAGCTACCACCAGCAGGGTGGCCCCGGTGAGCAGTGCAGTTAGAGCCCAACCGGGCCTTCTACCTTCTGCATTCATCCGTCCCACGGTCCAAAGACCACTTGTGAATAGCGAGGAAGGAACTGCAGAGATGGAAACATGTTGATAACAACAACAACAATAATAATAATAATAATAATAATAATAAAATCACAGCCCTGAGTTAAAGTCCACATGAATATGATTCACACTTGAACACTTGGATAATGTGTGTGGCTGAAAGGTTAGATGCAGTTTATATCACTTTAATGAGTTTGAGTTTGTCTATTTATTTAAACTTTGTTATTAAGATGAGTGTGTGATTTTGTACCAGATACATGCTGACCACACACTTAACAAGCCAACAACTATACACATGCAAAGAAAACAGATATATGATGGATACCTAATGATTATTTTCCATCTGTACAGTAGAATAATCTAGATTATGAATGTGCAGACTGCCAGAGCACTGCAGAGGGGCTAAAGTGAGCCCAGCTACACCCAGACAGGACTGCTGACAGTCTGGAAGTCTCCTAAACAACAATAAAGAACATTTAAGACTCATGCACGATCAACAAGCTTTAACCGAACCAACCAATAATAAAAAATAACCCGATAATAAACCAAGTTAACAGTGATGTTTAGTTGTCTCTACCTTGCTGCAAACTTGTCTGCTTTCTCCCCAGTCTGTCCCTGCCATCCAGGCTGCGGCTAGACACACGGATGCACTTGGATTTCTTTTTTTTTACAATCTACGGTGGCTTAAAGGCTCGAGCTGCCGTCCTTTACCGTACAGAGCAGCGCGAGCAGCCACGTGTCAGAACCCGGAAGTGGATCCCTTTTTTTAATGCGTTTGTCGATTACGTCATGTCCCAAGGATGGAATCCCGAATTAAAAAAACAGGATTTTTCATATATATTATATTATATTTTTTGTTAGCTCATCATTACTTAATAACTTGCCCAAAACAGAGTATACTAACACAATCGAACTTTCTGTTCAACAAAACAGTAGAGGATTTCAATTTAAACAACAAAAAAATAAGTTATGTTGAGTACTGTATTCTAAATATTTTGGAGATGGTAATAATACTTTATTTAATGAGCCTCAGATGTTAAAGCACCATTTGTTTTAGTTTTAGTTCCAGGAAATAGAGGACGAAGGAACTTAGACTGTTTATCTGAGACCCAGACCCAGATTCCAGTCTGCCCCAGACTCTGCTACTGAGCCAGCATTCAGCCAAAGTTACTGAAGTGGAGTGAGTGTTGACCACTAGGTGGAGTATGAACTATTACAATGTGACCATGGAAACGATGAGAAGGGTCCTCAGTGTTTGGATGTTTCCTCTAAGAGTGCCGTTTCTGCACAGAAGATTTTCTCTTGATGACTTCATTCCATGGCTTCCTTATGTTCCCTTGGGCTCCCTGCTGTCAATCACCTCAGCTGGCACCCACCACTGACAACTCAGTACCTGCCATCTAATACATCCTCTGGACTAACAAGCCTCTGCCTGGACAAAGAATGGGAAGAGCATTCAAATCCTCTTCCTTGCCTAGTCCTGGAGTAGTTTACTAGAGGGACACAGAGACTTGTGGACAGGTTAAGATAGCAGCTAAACATAGACACACTTCAACACAGTGACATGAGTCATCCCCGTCTTGACTTGAGCAACACATATAGAAAGAGGAACTTGGAACTTTGTTGGTGGGACAAAAGCTTTTCAAAGCAGAATGCATGCGTGTGAGTGTGAGTGGGTGTGTGCAGACATAGACCGTCCTGCTGATACACACCTCTGTTGTAAAATATCACAACTACTTATTTTTGTGACACAAAATAGCTGACTCCCCTGCCAACTTGTTACATGTGGTTTTCGATGCTCTTTTGTAAAGCTCTCTCTTGTAAGTCACTTTAGGATAAAAGCATCTGCTAAATGAATACATGTAGATGTAACATGCACCATGAGCTTGGCTTGATAGCTGTGGAGTTCAGTAATGTTGAGAGGAAAATGAGGAATGAGGAATAAGAAGTGAGAGACTGAATGTCCCCTCTCACACGCCAGCGAGGGCCCAGTCCATTTCATTGCGAAAGAGATGGACGGCCACTGAAACCTCTTCCAGGAACCAGAGAGGAAACCAACGTTGATTCTTTTCTCTCAGGCTGTGTTCGAAAACATTTACCCAACATTCACTCTGTTTTAATATTTACATTTATCAGACGTTCTTATCCAGAGCGACTTACAGCAAGTACAGGGACATTCCCCCCTTAGGAAAGTAGGATAAAGTGCCTTGCCCAAGGACACAACATCATGTTGGCATAGGCAAGGTTCGAACCAGGGACCTTCTGATTACTAGCCCAACACCCTCACCGCTTAGCCACCTGTCTCCCTGACAGACAGTTCTAGACACACCACTACTCTATCACCACTCTATCACCACACCAGCCAAACACACTGCTTTATCAAACCCCCAACACAGTGGAGAAGATGCTTGGAAGACAGTCACGTTAGGCCCTGTTCCCAGGGACTGACCCAACACTGGGGTGAGAGTGTGTTGGGTTGATACTATTCTCCTCCTGCTCCATGATCAGTCCTCCGGCCTAAACAAACACATCACTTTGGGACATGACTTCACCTAATACATATATATATATATATTAATCGATTTGGGAATTTCTAGATCTCATATCCAAATGGATATCTGTTATTATACATTTATATTAAATTACGTTTATTAATTTAGCCATTTATCCAAAGTGACTTCCAAGAGAGAGATTGATGAAAGAGCATCGGTCACTGATCATAACAACAAGCCCTGAAACATTGCTGGAAGTCAGCTTATGAAGCATACAGCCCTGCAAAATTTCTGTATAGCCTTTACTTCGACCTATCTCAGCCTAACTACTGTAACAATCACAATGTTATTTCCATGTCTGACCCAGATTGAATTACAACTACAGCGCTTGTTTGTCTTTGCTGTTCGATGCAGTCACCTTCTTGTTTTAATAGGGAAGAAAGAGAAGGAGAAGGAGAAATGTTGAGCACCAGCTTAAATTTGTACAATTAAGGAAGTTTTTAGTTCCCCTGTTAATTCAGAGTTACAGAAAGCCCTGATTTTAGTCGTTGGCAACTTGCTTCCACTACACAGAGGCAGCAAGGTTGTCTGGATAGAGAAGAGAGCAGACTCCTTAATGACCAGATGCCTGAGCTGTAGTGATGGAAGCCTACTGATGGATACCACGGTAAGGTCCAGGGCAACGCAATGGAGTAAAGACAGGCTGGAGGCATTTCCTGTTCTAACAGATCATTGTTGGGTGTGAAATTAGTTGTTATGTAACACTTTAAGATGCATGTTAGTTGTTGGGTTGTATATTGTACCAAAGTAATTTGGTTAAAATTTCACATTTGTATCTATGAATAAGTTTCCAATTCCATTGTATCTGACTAAACTCTAAATAGAACTGACCTCTAAACTAATAAACTAAACTAAGAAAATGGAATACATACTTTTATGTATTACAGTTATACTGTATTTGTATAAATGTATTCTGTTTTCTTCTCTACATATCGTATTATTTTTTGTATTTGATTATTATTTTAGAATTAATTACCATGGGCTCAGGAAACAATAATCAATTCTGAGATGAAAGATCATAATAAAAGGTAATTGATAGCATTGTTCAGTATTCCAATGGATGGATAGCACCACTACATATTTAAGTGTAAATGTCATCTTCTTGTCAGTGGTTGACTGATGTAAAGTGGTCTCTGTGTGTAATCAGATCAACTAAGCATGTTTTTTTGGCGGTTACATTTTTTTGGGCTTTTGTAAGTCTGACAGGCTGGGGTGTTTCAAAACGTTAAACATTGTAAGGGTGCAGTTACTCAAGCTTGCTTTGCCAGAGCAGGGTTATGTGGACAGAGGACTTTAGTAATTCTGGTCAAACAGATAGCTATGCTGCTGTGGAAGAGTGCAACACTTCCTGTTGTGACCCTCTGTATCCTGTTTTCCACCAGTGCCCACGCAAGTCTTTTTCTTCTGAGAGGTTTTTGCGTTTCCCTCGTGACACAGTGAGACGTCTTTATATCCTGTGATGATAAATCTATAAGCTCTTTACAGTATGTCTGCAATCAGGCACCCAGAGCTGTGAAAGGCTCAGTCACACCTTCAATGGTGTGGGCAACACCATCACACCAGCTACTCTATAGTTAATATTAACTACATCATGACCACACTTCAGCATAACTCACTGACCTGCGCATTTGAAAAGCATTTTGGCATCGAAAGGTAAGCGTTATTTATATTGAGCAGACGCTTGTACCAGTACAGGGACATTCTCCCCCTCTGAGGAAAGTAGGGTGAAGTACCAAGGACACAACGTCATGTTGGCACAGCCAGGGGTTTGAACCAGGGACCTTCTGAATACTAGCCCGATGCCCTAACCTACTGAATTACATGATGCAGTATGAGTCTAAGCAAGCTTTGGGTCTATAGGTCCAGAACCGGTGAATAATCTTATTGAAGCCAGTAGCTTTTAGAAGCATTCTATTGAGCACTGTGGGGTTTTTTTTCAACACTTACAGAAGGAACATTGGTCAAGACCTGACACATGAATCAGTGTCAGGCATGTGAGATATCATATTCAACACATGACAGGATCTGGTGGGATGTTTTGTTTGGTAAAGTGGCTTTAAATGGTCACTTGGATCAGAACGTCACATGACAACTTGAGGCCTGTAGTTGAAATCGTTCATAAGAACCCAATAAGGAACTGAATCCAAAAGAGAACTTCACAGTTCCTCTTTATCACAGCATGTAATTGTATGTGTGCGTGTCTGTGTGGGTAAGTGTGTGTGTAGGAGTGTGTATGATTGCTTGCTTGTTTTTTTAAGGTCAATAATCAAAGACTGTAATATTGGAATATCACATCTTTTTTTGACTTTTTCATTTTGTGTTAAACTGATGAGCAGCATAAAAATAAAATAATTGCCAAAGGAAAATATGACTTGACTTCAGCGTCACTGAAATCTAAACAAGACAGGCCTTCTTATTTTGTTGTTGACCGGATACATGTTAGTATAGTATGTCAACCTGCCATTTTTTCCATTGTGTAAAAAAAGCTCATTTTCTGTATTGAGCCATTCATATAAACCCAGAAGTGAAGTGTTTTCATTGTTTTTGTCAAAGTATAGCAGCACAATGCTAACATGTTCTAGGAGCCTAGGAACCAAGCCTAGGAACCAAGCCTAGGAACCAAGGCTCCATTTTCATGTTCTAGGAACCAAGATTCAAACATGTGAACCAATTGATTTGTGATTCAATACCAGCAATGTTCACATCCACAGATTCTGAAGAACAAAATAACTAAAGGATGTTTCCATGATGGGTACAATGAAAGTCATCATGGTAGAGACTAATGTGATGGCTCTGGTGTGACATGCACAGTGTAATTATACACTTGGAAAATATTAAAATACATACAGTACAGTTTTATTCAGACACCTGTGAGGGAATATGTTGCGCTGGAGAGGCTAAGGCTGGGGCTGAGTCTGGGGCAGAGGCTGAGGCTGAGGCTGGGGCTGAGTCTGGGGCTGGGGCAAGGCTGGGGCTGAGTCTGGGGCTTGGGCAGAGGCTGGGGCTGAGGCTGGGGCTGGGGCTGGGGCAGAGGCTGGGGCTGAGTCTGGGGCTGGGGCTGAGTCTGGGGCAGAGGCTGAGGCTGTGTGGTTTTAGACCCAGACCCAGACCAAGCAGAGGACTCAGCATGTATAACCTCAGCATGTAGGAGGTTACCGAAAGGATATTCCAAAAAAATCAGTTAAACTGTGCTAATAATAACTTTCAATGTGATGTAGAATATCAGTAGCATGTAGATATAAAACCACAACCCATAAGAATTGTCACTTTGAAATGGTTGTGGTTCTGTGCTCTTTGCTTCTAAACCCCCTCAACAAACGTCCAACTAACTTTTTGTTTTTGACAGTTGAAATGTGTTAAAGCAAGAATTAAGCAATGGATCTGGGGATCTTCACTGCGTATCAGAACAGGTTTCACCTACTTTAGATTGAGCATTTTGTATAGATAGGCAGCGGGACAAATAAAGGATTATCTTATCTTATCTTTTAGGACTACAATTATCACAGGGGTGTTACTTTGTCAATATATGTGTTTCTTAAATGTTTTTATTTGGAAATAAATGACGTTGTTGTGATACAATGAATCAGCTGGGACAACTGGGCTGCTAAGGTTCATGGTGTGACATCTTTATACAAACCTGGAAAAGCATCATAGTTCAGCTCAACACAGTTTTAGTGTTGCTGTGAATAGTATTTACAGCACATAGTCTTTATCTGACTGATGCACACTTTTCCTCTGCTGAAAACACACCTTCCTCAGAGATCAGACCAGACTATCACCACTACTCATGAGTTTCTGTTGTCTGAAGAAGGCCACTGAAACACTGGAAGAATTCACTCCTGATCTCTAACCATTTACTTCCCAATAACCTCTGAAGATTTTCTTTACATAATGAATTTAAGATCAATTTCAAGAATCACAATACTATATGTCTTTGTATTGGTCTGTCTGGTGTTATAGCTGAATATGTGGAACCATTAGGAATAAGACCAATCCTCGTGTTAAACCTTCTTCTTTACTAGCTCCCTCCTGGGGTGCTGGTCTGTCCCCACAGCAGGCCCACAGCCTCTCCTCTTCCTGACTGTGGTAATCCCTGTCATCTGTGGGGTTACACAAGTGAAGAGGTCCAACCCCCAACTCAATCTAATCTCTCTGGCCTTTATTTCACAACAAAAGCACACAAACACACACACATTCACACACACAGTCAGATGGACATGTATAAGTTTATACCTACAAGTCATGTCTAAAGGAAATGAATTGATATTTTAACAATTTTTGTTTGTTCTGTTGTTATAATTCGTAAAGAAACAAGCAAAATTCTTGACAGCAAGATCATAGTAGTGTACAGTGGGATTACAAACTGAAGGTGAAGGAACCCACCTGATTGGCTGACATAGATGTTGTCACAAAATTGAAACTTGATAAATGTCAGAGACTGAAATCTTCACATGACAAATCACCAATGACCAGGAACACCGACTGAACCAACTCTGATCCACCCACAAAAATTTACAGAAGTCAGAATAAGTTCCTTATTTCAGTTTTACAGACAGACAGTAGGGCTTGGCATATTCAGTTCAGTTTCACTGTATTAACTCTCTAAAGAGGAGCAGAAAGGGGGTAGAAGAAGACATCTTGGAGAGAGGAAATTTAGAAACATTGTAAAATGGCGAGGGACAAGTTTTAGAAGATTGGAGGACAAAACTACTGCTAGCAAAGTGCCAGTGAATCTATTGGTTTGGACAAGAAGTCTCCATGTTGCATTACAGAATGGAGGGATACCTCATCAGTACTGTAAGTACATTTAAGCCTTGTTGGTTTCTCAGCTACAGATATATCCGAATAAATATACCATTTACCCATGGCATTTTTGTACATTTAGTTTTTTACATTTAAATTCAAAAGATGTCAGTAGATTGATGAAAACTGTATGTCAATGGTTTTCAGAAACTATTGAATTATTATTATTAAATCAAATCAAATCAAAATGTATTTGTATAGCCCTTTTTACAAGCAATGTCACAGAGGGCTTCACATATGCTCATGCCCCTCAACCAACCGAAATGATCCCATTTAGGTTATTATGTTATCTTGGGTCAGAAAATGACAGTCAATTCGTTTTTTTGTCTAATTGTTTTCACTTTAAAATGTGCTTTTGCAAAATTTCCTGGCATAATCTGAAAACATATTAGGCGAGACAAGAGAGCGACAATAATCGATTAAAGTAAACCTGAAATTATCTTATAATTATGATGGAAATGGGGACCATGGTGTCTTACAAATTCATGTCATTTTGATCACAGAGGGCAGGAATGTTATTAGAGCTTTGTGGCATGTTGAGGACATTTACTTGTGTTTCAGTTGACATGTTTCTTGCTCTTCTTCCAGCCAGCAGACGAGATGTATGATGCAGAGATCTACAGACAGCAGCTGGCAGAATACACATACAACCCATACATCACTGGAGAGAACCAAACAGGTGAGTTCACTTTCAAATACAACATCTTTAACTTGGATTGTTGGATTAGTAACAGTGGATTGATGCTCCTCAACCATTAAAGGTATTTTAAGGATTTGGTGTTTGGTTTGATGTTTGGTTTGCAGATCAAAATAATTTGGAACAAAATTAATTCAGTTGTTTGTGATCTTTTGTTCTAATGGTACAATACATGACATTCAGTAGCAATTTATTGCTAAAGTCTCCAGATGTATCAAACCTAAAGGGGAAAGGTTGTTCTAATGTCTGTTGTCTGGGCGGTGGACAGAAAAGGCATCTGTTTCCTGTGTTTCATTGGGCAGACATGGTTAAAGATCCAGCTGCACTATCTCTTTATATATCTGCCTCTACCCTCAGCTTTTTATATACAGTATCTATAGATCAGGGCATTATAACAGACATTAACCCAAAGCTAGCCAGGGACAACCAGCTGGACTCATCCCCCCCCCCCTCACCTCCCCTCAGTATGAGAGGACTCACAGGTCCTTCCAGTAATGTCACCTACATGTTAAAACAGTGTGTACAATTAAAAATATCCTTGGTTAAAACCAAGCCTAATCATGATTTGAGAAATCGATCTTTTCACTAAAATATCAGGTATTTTGGTGAAAATGATTGGCTGTTGTACACAATGCCTTATTAGTATGGTTTATACAAACAATCTATTGATGTACATATGATCTATTTACATCAGTAAATTGTATGTTTTGTGTGAACACTCCTGTACAAAAAAACAAAAACAACTGTTTACACAAAGAGAACAAGCAGGAAGCTTTGGCCTTGACAAGCAGTCAAGCTGTCTTGAAAAATCATAACCCTAAAAAAATACATGCATGTAAAAATAAATTAATAAATCACATATATTTAAATGACAGTAGCACAATATGGCTGTTTGGCTTTTGAAACACTTGTCCTTACATTTCATATGTCCATGGACTACAACAACCATCAAAGATATGCCTCTTCACTGGAGTTTCAGATCACCAGAACCACAGAAATATAACTATTGACCTCAAATGGTAATGCTGTCAGGCATTTAGGTACGTTCCCAGATACCTGTTCTGTTGAAATCCCACTAAGCCCCCCCCCCTCCCCTCTCCCCTTCTGCTCACCCCTGTTTTCAGATCAATGGGACTACACTTCCCACGTCCACCCTGTGGATTATGAGAACCTCCAGGACAGTCACTTCACAGAGCTCCAGAACGCCCAGACCTTGCACCCCCCTCCCATGCATCGCTATGATGTGGAGACCCTGCTGGACCCTGGCCTGGGGCCACACCACCATGTCTTACCACCACCTGTAAGCACTACCACCCCCACCCCCCCTCCCCTTGTACTGCCTTCCCAGTTAGCTATGCTTACCCATCCATGGATCAGTTATTGGTTATACATGATTAATATATTTTTAGGAATCTTTGGTGGAAATAATCGAACGATTCCGATTACAAGAAACAACAATGTGGCATTATAACAGCAGTAGACATAAACATATAAGAACATGAATCCACTCCGATCATTTCTTATCATAGCTTCTCTGCATAAGGCCGACATTTGTGCAAGGCCCTGGGTGTGACGGCTGCTGCTCATGCAGAAAGAGCCTGGAAAACTCTATAGGACAGTTGCTTCATTTTGCATAAGATGTGAGCCCTGTTTCAAGCAAGATGTTTTGCTTGAAGGATGTTGGGTGCACCCACACACACACACACACACACACACACACACACACACACACACACACACACACACACACACACACACACATGGTTGAACATTGCAGCCTTTTTCCGGAGTGAAGGCTGGTGTTGTCATAGTAGTGAATCTCACAACCAAATGACAGATGCAGATTACAATGATCTCTTATTAAGTATGAAACATGACAATGAATAAAACAGACATACAAGACACACACACACATATCTGTTAACAATTGCTAATCTGAGATTATAAAAATGTACACAACCGAGCGATAACGCACTGGCATCTTTAAGAATAACCCATGCTCTCAAAAACGACAGACATACTTCTGTTACAGTGTGGTAGCTTTCCCAGAATAACAGTTGGATGTTTAGATATGAGGTGTTTAGTCATGTGGGTTTTAACAGCTTAATGTTAACCCAAGAAGTGAATGTGTCTTAAGTTATTGTGAAGGACTGTGTTGATGTTAGAATGAATAGAAGGGTCATCATGTTTCGAGGGGAAATACAAGGGAAACTCTACAGAAGCTGAAGTATTTCAGGCTATTTGCTGACAAAGCCCTGTTTCATATTGTCTGTTTGTGTCTAAGATCCAGTACTTCCCCCGGCCATGCTATCCTCACCTGTCCCCAGTACAGCGCAGCTCAGACGAGGAGGAACAGGGGCTCCGCAGCCCCCCCCTGGAGGTGTCTGATGAGGAGTGTCTGAGGGATCATCACTCCTCCACCTCCATCGGGGAGCTTGGTAAGGAGAGGAGTTGGCATGGATGTACGCACACATACCTTTCTGTTTTGGGGGGGCGGGGGGGGTCCTTTTCCATTCATACTGTAATGCAGTTCCTATCGTAGTCTTCATGGTCTGGTTGCCCAGCGACAGATTCATCTTTAAGAACCTGGCCATTGATGTCAGTCAGACTTCCTTCCCCAACACGCTGATTCACATCCCCCCTGTCCCTTGTGTCCAGGTAACAAGAAGAAGATCCGTCTTTACCAGTTCCTACTGGACCTGCTGAGGAACGGAGACATGAAGGACAGTATCTGGTGGATGGACCGGGACAAGGGCACCTTCCAGTTCTCCTCCAAACACAAAGAAGCTCTGGCCCATCGCTGGGGCATCCAGAAGGGCAACCGCAAAAAGATGACATACCAGAAGATGGCAAGGGCTCTGCGCAACTACGGCAAGACAGGAGAGGTCAAAAAGATCAAGAAAAAGCTGACCTATCAGTTCAGCGGTGAAGTGCTGGGGAAGACTCACCTGGAAAGAAAAACATACATGTAGAAATGGCGTGAAGATCTGGCTGGTAAAAGATCGGATGAGAGGGAAAGATAGAGATAAGAGAGGGGCTCATGTAATATATATTTACATATATAAATAACAGTTATAAGTCTCATACCTGTATGGGTCAAACCTACAGTAATAGTATGTTTATTACAACTGTTAAATCCTGCATTAGAAGAGTTGTCAAGACTAGCTTTATTTAACTGTAAAACATGTCAATGTAATGGCAAAATTGAAGAATTCAAAAGGGAAAGAATGTTCCAGAACAGCATTATAAACTGTTGGCCACTAGGGGCCCTCAGTGACCTCCCTGCCTAGTTGTAAGTCATCTCTTGCATAAACTCTGTGGTGCTCGGTAAAAACTGTTCAGGCAAGGGCATAAGAAAGTATAAAAAGAAGACATGATGTCAATCAATCAGTTGAACTTTGACACCTGAATATTACCAGCATGTAAACCCCCAGAGCCGTTTCCATGGCTTCGCAGTTCAGACGCTGTCATTTCCTCGTTGCATTGAAGAGGGTTTGCGATCGCCAGCGGCTGAACCTGAACAACTTCAGGATGAATTCCTCCACCTTCTCCTCTAGAGCCTGGTGACCTCTGTGACCCCGACATACGAGAGAGGTGAAGAGGTTTGTCACCGAGCCTCTGTTCCCGCGTCCAATGGACCACAAACACACAAAGAGAGAGAGAGAGAGAGAGAGAGAGAGAGAGAGAGAGAGAGAGAGAGAGAGAGAGAGAGAGAGAGAGAAAGAGAAGGTTTTCCATTCCCCATCATTGGAAAACACGATCCATTCGGACAATGCTCTCCTTCACAGTGTCACATTCTTTTCACGGTGCCACTTCACTCTCACAAAAATACCCTGTAAACTGTTTGTTTGTTGTTATTATTTTTTTTTTTTAATAATAATTACCAATGTAAAATAGATGTAATAAAGGTGTTAGCAGGACTCTGTAATTGTTTGAATCCTCTCAGCTTTTAGCCACATCATCACAGTCCTCTCAGGCATGGCAGAGAGGCTTTAGCAAATCCTCCAGGAATCACTGGCTTGTACTGAGAAACCCAGCAGCAGACCCAGGCAATATATATATATATCTCTATACTGGATCAGTCATGAAGAGGTTACTGGTATCATTGGCTCCTCACAGGCCCACCTGCCTGACCCCTGGCACCGTAGACACATTGACTGAACATGCAATCGTGCGCTGGCAAACACACAGACACACACACATGTACGAGCACACACACACGCATGCAGAAATTTCCAAGCCACAGTATTTGGCACCTTCTTTCAGTTGGCATTGCAGGGGTGTAAATAAGCGCCCCCCCCCCCCCCCCCCCCCCCCCCCCGTCAGAGGTGAGAGGGCAGGAGCAGAGTTAGGGGACTTGGCTGAGCTGTTGGTACCTCTGGACATCAGTAACAGACCACATGCCTATGCACAGTGCTAAAGCAGACATACTTTCACAAACACATCATCGCTGTGTATTAAGTGGAAGGTCAAAGCCATTCATTGATGTGAGCTCTCGTTTCCATGCCAGCTGTAAAACACCCCATAATTCTTTTAGTGTCTTGTCAAAGCTGAGGAGTTGTATCAAACTAAAGAAACTGAAATACATGTTGTCAAAGACATGTTGGCGTGTTCTTTGTGTCATTTAATTCTTTTCCTCATGTGCTTGTGGTATTTGGTCGTATCTAATAACTCAGATAGCGAATATTTGGAGACCTGCCCCCATAATCACTAATGAAAGGTTTCCTGGAAGTTCACCAGTGGAAAAGCTCCAAATGAACACGTGTGCCTCTTGTCTCCTCCCCATGTCCCTACCTCCTGCCTCAAATCACCTGCCTCCTTGCTCTGTCTCTTTCTCCCTGCCTTCTGCCTCCTACTGCCTCCTACCCCCAGTTTCCTGTCTCCTGCATCCAGGCTTCAGCCTCCTGCCTGATGGTTTTTGAAGTGGTCTGGATCCTTGTACAGGGCTGGGCAGCGGCACAGATCTGTAGAGGACAAGAGCGTGTTGGAGAGAGATAGAGAGACAGAGAGAGAGAGAGAGAGAGAGAGATAGAAAGAGAGAGCTAGATAGAGAGACCTAGCTGAGCTTAGCTTCTAAATTTAACCCCTGCCTCCAGTCCCTCACCCACTCTCTCCTCACTGCTGACTTGTCAGGCAGTAGAGGCGTTGGAAGACAGGATGGTTGAAATATGGTCCACCAGAGATCAGAAGGTTCTGGAGGGGATGTGGATGGAGGGGGGGAAGGGCGGAGGGAGTTTTGGGGGGGTGTGTAGGGGAGTTGAGGGTCATTTATCTCCTTGTCAAGCAGACAAGGGATTGGGCCCAGACAATATGACGTGTGGGTGGGGAGTGGGGGTGGGGGTGGTGGCCATGGACCCCCAGTATTAAAGCCTAGAGTGGTGACTATTGACTTTAGAACTAGTGAGCTATCTGGAGAGGAAACCCATCCAGGATGCCAGAGCCAGTCAAAAAAACAGGTAGGAATTCTTGTACTTCAGGGTTGTTTGTATATTGGTGACTTCATCGGTTGTTGTGATCATTGTCTTCCCATCAAAGAGAAGGGTAGCTGGCATGTCAATGTGTCATTACTGAAACATTTAATTTAAGTCTACTCTGTAGTATTGGGAATGGCAACCTGTCTTTCTGTTATACTTATTTTCTCTTTGTGTGGGTTGTCCGCTGTAGAACACTATGTATTGATAAGAAATATTACTACCAGAGAGAGGACAGGTGGAAACATAAACTACCTAAGTAATCTGAATCTGAATCTGAATCTCTCATACAAACTTAACGACCCCTACCATCCACCATCTTTTGCCACTCCCAAACCATATTTAAGTTTGACTGGCCATGGGCTGGGCACAGTGCCAAAGAGATTAATCTCCTAACAACCAACATATAACAGCAATCCAACACCATATCATCTTGCACTGTACAATTTAATGTACATGACCTGTACGCAGTTTGCATAGTAAAATAGTTACAGCATGAACTGCCAAAGCTATTTCCCCCTCACAAACCTCACAGCATCTAAAAAACAAGATGAACTGAATCTGAATCATTTGTTGACGAACCTGTGAGGATGAACACGGCTATACTGGCTGTTGGTTGAAATCTACTGTGCGTTAGCTGCCATTTTTAAATGGTAAAGCCCCCCCAAAAAGATCTTGTGATTCCTCCACAAAGGCTCCATGCACGGCTAAATCTGGGGTGAGATGTTTGGAGCTCTCCTGAACTCCCAGAAGAAACACCCCTCCAGATGTCCTCCAGGTCTGGACAGACATGTCAGGATGCCAGCAGGACAAATGACTTTCCACACTCCTTTTCTCTCTCACTCAGAAGCAGAGCAGCCTTGTCATAAGAAGCTCAGTGGATCTGGTTACACAAGGCAGCACATCATACCAGCTGGCAGATATTTATTGTCATTATTATTCAAATGGAATCATGTCTCTAGGATAGCAAGTTAAATTAGCAGTTATTTAACGGTGGTTGCGCGTTCTTTTGCAAATGATACAACTATAAATCCATTAAATAACAGTAGACTTGCTGAATACATCAACTGAAAGCTTCCGATAACTGTTGACGAAGAGTTCAAAATGACAAAAAGTCAAATTATCGATCTGAGGTATTGGTTTGGTTTGATCAGGTTGGACACAGGAAGAGTGGACGTGGTATGTTGTTGGACTTGAGGAGTGAGCAGTCATCACTTGGCTGATAAGAGACACAGCCAGTGGCGTACCATTCCTCCGCTGCTAGCAGCAGCACCAAAATAGAGCCTAGATAATCCCTCTGCTGTGCTACCTGTGGCCCTGTCACTGTAGAGCACCGCTGTGTCTGTTGCATTGGTAAGAGGGACCCATATACATTCTATATTTACACTCATTGGGTCATCTTACAATCGACTTAGGAAGGTCGTTTGGATTGTGCTGATTGATTGGGTTAAAGAGAAAGTAGGCTGGTTGGTATTGTAAGCATATATCGGGTTGGATTGTACAGTGATTAACCCTAATATGTACCCGTATAGTGTCATAATTTACAGTGTGCAACATTCAACAAACATCAGCAAGAAAGCTGTTTGAATGCAACAGAGCAATAACAAGAAAAGTTACCATAAGTCAACATGTTGATCCAGTTTCTGTTGATCGTCTATGATGGCCTCTAAAAAGGAAACTGAAGTCGTCCTGAAGGTTTTGGAAGTGTCCCTGTTCTAGCACACCTGATTCTAATGAAACAGGTCATTATCAAGCTCTGTGGAAGCCTGATAATTATAATCAGGTGTGCTGGAGGAGGGAAAGTTATAAAACCTTCAGGACAGTGGCCCTCGAAGGACCAAGATCTATAGTCTGTTTATAGTTGCTTCTCAGAATAAAGTCATACCATGCCTCCCTCTTCAGTCTCAGCATTTGCCAAGAAGCCCAAAACTCAGGCGGTGGAGGAGGGCTCCTCCGTAGTGTTTGAGGCTGAGACAGAGAAGGCTGATGTCAAGGTGAGATGGCAGTGCAACGCCAAGGACATCACCTCCGGGGGCAAGTATGTGATCGTGGCGGACGGCAACAAGCACTCCCTCACCATCCCGGCGGTCACCATGGCAGACAGCGTGGGATACGCTGTGATCGCGGGAGGGTCAAAGGTCAAATTTGAGCTGAAGGTGAAAGCCAAAGAAGGTGGGAGGATATCTTCTGAACTGAAGTCTTCACTTCCTTACTAGCACACACCGTTTCCAGGAGTGAGAACCTGCTGACCGTTCAGCATTGGAGTCACTGTGTCTAACATTCACGTCACCTAGAAGGAGCACTTCCCCCACTGGAAATATCCCCGATACCTGTGAGGCTGTGCCATCTCTTACCTTTGACTTGCGAGGCTTAACTCTGCTCACATCACGCTCACAGCTTCTAGAATATCTGTCAAAAATCTTCACTTATTATCACTGAGCAGCTTGACGTAACACTTGTTCATCTCACAGTGTTTCTTTTCACTCACTGAGACTGTATCAGACTCACAAGGCAACACTCTCTTGCCCTTTCCACCTGTCAGTGTGCCCTGGTGTGGCTGTCTGACTGATAAGTTGGAGGTCTGGTTGGGAGGTGAGGCGAGGGGGGGGCAGGGGGGGGGGGGGTGGCGAGGGGAGGGGACAGAGGTCAAGGAGGGACGTGTTGTCCGAGGAACTGTGGATGAGCACAGAGTGCTTGTTAAAGCCACAGAAGACTCCAGAATTCGGAGAAACATCACTTCACCATGTCACTTCATGAAAACCCCAGTGACCTTCTGCAGGAGGCAGTAACAGCTGGTTTCCTGGTGACTAGCCCTCCCACCGTGCTGCTGTGCAGGAACTCAGTCTCACTGCCTGACAGGCATCTGACAGGCTGATAACACTGCCTGCATGGAAACTTGGTTGCCCATTGAAAGATGATAAAAGAGAACTATTTAGGCGATCAAAGCCTGCCAAGTGAGTATGAATGCCAAGAATAACATCTCTGAAATTGAGCTTGGAGAAATGGCCACCTGTACGGGACCTCAATGGATATATTTGGCAGGTATTTAGTAGGTTGGAACAGGTTTTGTTAGCTAGAAACAGGTAAGAGTGAGAGGGGATAAAGAGGTTGAATGAAGGGAATGATCTAGTTTGAATGAAAACCTCCAAAAAGTCAGGTCTCGATTTCTGGATCTTTTCCAGGGACATAGTTTCCAAACCAAGGATGAACTGGTAAAGTGTCCATTCCGTGAGGACCACTAAATTTGTTCTGTTGTGTCTCCAGAACCTTCTCAGGACGGTGATGCTGAGGCAGCAGGCCCAGACACAGCTGTCCCAGACACAGCAGCTCCAGACACAGCCACTGCAACCCCAGCTGAGGACCCAGCTGCTGCCCCTGTCGAGGCCCCAGTCGAAGCCCCTGTCGAGGCCCCAGTCGAAGCCCCTGTCGAGGCCCCTGTCGAGGCCCCAGTCGAAGCCCCTGTCGAGGCCCCAGTCGAGGCCCCAGTCGAGGCCCCTGTCGAGGCCCCAGTCGAGGCTCCCGCCTCAGTGAATGGTGTGGAGGAACCATCAGCAGACTCATCAGAGGCTCCCACTGCCCAGAGTGAACCCCCATCAGAGGGATTGACAGAGTCTCCTGCACCTGCAGCCAACCAGGATGCCCCTGCTGTGGAGGGTAGGACCACAGTGACATCCCAGTACCTCCTGATGCCAGCAGGCTGGGGAGGCTGTTTCTATCTCTCTACTTCTCTCTCCTCCTCCTCCATGTCCTCCAATGTCTCTGTGCTATCTCCCTCTGCTCACACATCCTTGATTCTATCCCTCTACTTCTCTACCTCCACTCCTTCTCCTTCTCTTTCTCCTCCAAACTCTCCCTGTCTCTCTGTAGATGGTCAACAGCCAGACACCAGACAGGACCTGACTGGCCTCTTCACAGAGAAGCCTCAGACTGGTGAGGTAACAGTGGGTGAGTGGCCGCTCCTGGAGGACCTTCTCCTTCTTGTTCATGTGTTTAACTGCGCACAGCAGGATTCACATTTAACTACGCTGGATTGCCTCTTTCCTGACATTAATATAAATACATTGCAAACGATGAATATGGCATGGATCTCTCTCTCTCTCTGCTCAGGTGAGAACATCACGTTTGTGGCCAAGGTGAATGCTGCCTCTCTGCTGAAGAAGCCCACCATCAAGTGGTTTAAGGGGAAGTGGATGGACCTGGCTAGCAAATCAGGCAAACACCTCCAGCTGAAGGAGGTGTATGACCGTAACACCAAGGTCAGGCCTCCAGCACATCACAGCTCATTACAGACTTGAGATGAATTGAGCTAAAGTGGAATAAGAGATAAAGAGAACAGCACAGAGATTGACAGTCTTCTCTGACTCCAGGATGTTTTGGTCTTGTGGTTTCAGATCTATACTTTTGAGATGCAGATAATAGCAGCCAAGGCTAACTTTGCTGGAGGATACAGGTGTGAGGTTTCTTCCAGGGATAAGTTTGACAGCTGTAACTTTGAACTTACTGTTCACGGTAGGTGTCTCCACATCGCCTCTGCTCCTCTCTTCGCTTCCTCCAGTCTTCCTTTCCTCCATACATCTAGTCACAGACGCTAAACATTTTTGAATGTAACTATTCAATATTGACGTCTTTTCAGATGCCCGGCCAGTTGAGGGTTTCGACATCAGAGCTGCTTTCAGACGCACGTAAGCTTGAAGAAAAAATACGTTTTCTTTCTTTCTCTTTCATTCTCTCTATTTCTTTATCTTTCTTTCATTTCTTTTCCTTGCTAACTAGTGTCTTATAGTACATTCAGTCTGAAGGTTGATTGTGTTGAGCAATATGAGAATCAGGTGTCTTAGCAGTTAAGGCATTGGGCTCACGATCAGAAGTTTGTGAGTTCGAGTCCTGGCTGTGACTACATGACATTGTGTCCTTGGGCAAGGCACTTCACCCTACTTGCCTCAGGGGGGAATGTCCCTGTACTTTCTTTAATTTGCTTTGTTAAAAATATTTGATAAATGTAAATATGGATGAATGCCGATTCATCAGGAGTGCAGCTGCTCAGAAGAGAAGTGTACCAGAACCAAGGTAGTGGGGGTTTGTTGCAACACTGGAGGTTCATATACAAATTCTGGTTAAGTTCCCAAAAATAATTCAGGAGAGACTGTCCCTCGAATAGTTTCTGCTCTACTTTTGGATCAAACAGAACCAGAACTTTATCATATGATTCCTCCTTCTGCTGGGTTACGAGAGAATGACCGAAAGGAGGATAGAGACAGAGAGAGGATTTGACCCAAACAAATCCTTTAAGAGAAGTTAAACCCAACATACATGGAGGTCATCCTTGATGGATGTGACTGCTCTGAGGATTGATGTTGTGTCAACATTGACTGAAGGTTCTATGCTATGGGAATTAGGTTAACAAGCCAAGCTTAGCAGTCTGGTACACTCTAATGTCCTTCCAAAGCCTCTCTCTCATCTACCTCTAGGTCTCTCTATCTAAACAGCACAGGCAGCTGCACAAACAGATACCCGTCCGAGTGATGTTGCCACTGTGTCCCTGGTTTGAATGTATTGAGAAACGCAGGATGTGTTAAGACTTCCAGGCTGAACTTGGTGGGAGGAGACAGAGGAGGAGGAAGTCACGGTAGAACGTTGTAACTCTACCACATAAACCACAACACCCCTGTCTAATACCCCGCCTGCCCCGATCTCACCGACAGGAGATAAACACGTACTGTACCTCTTACTGTACTGAGAACCGCCACTCTGTCTTTGCCTTGAGGGAGTCAGGTGGCTCAGCGGTTAAGGCATTGAGCTCATGATCTGAAGGTTGTGAGTTCCATTGCCGGCTGTGGCCACATGATGTTGTGTCCTTAGGCAAGGCACTTCACCCTACTTGCCTCAGGGGGGAATGTCCCTGTACTTGCTGTAAGTTGCTGTGGATAAAAGCGTCTGCTAAATGTTGATATCCCACTCCTAGTGTAATTGTGGTGGTGAGAAGGTTCCGGAGAGGTGGTTGTGGTAGGGTGCCATTGTTCACTTTGGATGCTTTGTTGTTGCTGTTTTCGTTATCGGTACTAGTCGTGACCAAAACACAGGGCAAGCATCTACCTTTCCACACAGTCACCTGCTTTGATCTGTCTGTTAATCAGTTCATCCATCCTCTGCTGATGGATGCATTCATTCACTCATTCATTTGTTAACTTGTTCATTCATTCAGCCATCTACTGACTTCCCATCCAGCTAATTTTGTCTTTGACTGGAGAAAAGCATGAGTCATAACATAGCTATAGGATGAAGAAGTGCATTGTGGGTGTTGACAGTGTGTCGTGTGCTGGTTTATAGTAGCGTGGATGGAGGAGGGGATGACTCTGAGCTGGACTTCAGTGCTCTGCTCAAGAAGAGGTGAGTAAAAAATAAGAAAATCCTTCCATCTGTGCTTGGTGGTCGGACGAAGAAAAGATGTGTAATCTCTGTATTAGCTGGTTTGACTGAAATCACTGAATTCCCCTTAGAAGATTTGAAGCTTAGAAAATGACATGTATTTTGTCCATCTCACATAATTATTCTATTTCTCTCCCCTCCCTCCCCTATTGCTCTCTCCCTCTCTTTTTATGCATCTCTCTCTCTTTCTCTCTCTCTCTCTCTCTCTCTCTCTCTCTCTCTCTCTCTCTTTCTCACTTCCTCTTTCTCTCTCTACAGAGAGTAAGTGCTGACATCAGCATGATAAAAAAAGGTTTTCCTGCTTCTTTTCAACTAACCAGATCTTAGTTTACACTGCTACACAACCGCTACCACACCCTGGTGAATAACCAACACAACAATGCTACACAACCACTGCCACACCCTGAGCCTGCACCATGACACTGCACCGTGAGCCTGCTGAATAACACAACACTCTATACCTCATAAGGACCGCTCTTCCTCTACATCCCCCCCTGCTCCCTCAGTCCCTCTACATCCCCCCCTGCTCCCTCAGTCCCTCTACATCCCCCCTGCTCCCTCAGTCACTCTACATCCCCCCCTGCTCCCTCAGTCCCTCTACATCACCCCCTGCTCCCTCAGTCACTCTACATCACCCCCTGCTCAGTCCCTCTACATCACCCCCTGCTCAGTCCCTCTACATCACCCCCTGCTCAGTCACTCTACATCCCCCCCTGCTCCCTCAGTCCCTCTACATCCCCCCCTGCTCCCTCAGTCCCTCTACATCACCCCCTGCTCCCTCAGTCCCTCTACATCACCCCCTGCTCAGTCCCTCTACATCCCCCCCTGCTCCCTCAGTCCCTCTACATCCCCCCCTGCTCCCTCAGTCCCTCTACATCCCCCCCTGCTCCCTCAGTCCCTCTACATCACCCCCTGCTCAGTCCCTCTACATCGCCCCTGCTCCCTCAGTCCCTCTACATCACCCCCTGCTCAGTCCCTCTACATCCCCCCCTGCTCCCTCAGTCCCTCTACATCCCCCCCTGCTCCCTCAGACCCTCTACATCCCCCCCTGCTCCCTCAGACCCTCTACATCACCCCCTGCTCAGTCCCTCTACATCGCCCCTGCTCCCTCAGTCCCTCTACATCACCCCCTGCTCAGTCCCTCTACATCGCCCCTGCTCCCTCAGTCCCTCTACATCCCCCCCTGCTCCCTCAGTCCCTCTACATCCCCCCCTGCTCCCTCAGTCCCTCTACATCCCCCCCTGCTCCCTCAGTCCCTCTACATCCCCCCCTGCTCCCTCAGACCCTCTACATCCCCCCTGCTCCCTCAGTCCCTCTACATCCCCCCCTGCTCCCTCAGTCCCTCTACATCGCCCCTGCTCCCTCAGTCCCTCTACATCACCCCCTGCTCAGTCCCTCTACATCCCCCCCTGCTCCCTCAGTCCCTCTACATCACCCCCTGCTCCCTCAGTCCCTCTACATCACCCCCTGCTCAGTCCCTCTACATCGCCCCTGCTCCCTCAGTTCCTCTACATCACCCCCTGCTCAGTCCGTCTACATCGCCCCTGCTCCCTCAGTCCCTCTACATCACCCCCTGCTCAGTCCCTCTACATCACCCCCTGCTCCCTCAGTCCCTCTACATCACCCCCTGCTCCCTCAGTCCCTCTACATCCCCCCCTGCTCCCTCAGACCCTCTACATCCCCCCTGCTCCCTCAGTCCCTCTACATCACCCCCTGCTGCCTCAGTCCCTCTACATCACCCCCTGCTCAGTCCCTCTACATCGCCCCTGCTCCCTCAGTCCCTCTACATCCCCCCCTGCTCCCTCAGACCCTCTACATCCCCCCCTGCTGCCTCAGTCCCTCTACATCACCCCCTGCTCAGCCCCTCTACATCGCCCCTGCTCCCTCAGTCCCTCTACATCACCCCCTGCTCAGTCCCTCTACATCGCCCCTGCTCCCTCAGTCCCTCTACATCCCCCCCTGCTCCCTCAGTCCCTTTATGCACAAGCCAGATTCCTCCCTCCACTCCTAGAGTGAGCTATCACACCAGCTGCTAGCTACCACCATAGAACAAGATCCATTCTAACTACACAGGAAGTTTGTATTGACAACCACTGAGAATGTCTGCTAAGGGAGAATGTAGATGAAGATGGGCTGTGGGGCTGGATAGGGAGTGACCAGGCTGTCCCTTAGACAAGCTATCATAACCAACACCTAAATCTGCACCTTTATAATCCTAGTCCAGGCTGAATCCATGGTTGGTCATGTAGATAATATCACTGTTCAGTCTGTTAAACAACCATCCTGCCTGTCCTATCACCCATAGACACTGATACACATTCCTCAGTGGTGACTATATGGGAAGCCATCCTGAATATTTTCTTAGTTGTCACTTGTTGACATATAGTTCCCTGCTGGGGCACATTCTCTTAGCAGACTCCTCACCCCTACCCTTTGCATTTTCTGGAAAATATTTTGCCTCTATTGTTTGCCCATGTTTTTAGCTTGATTATTTTTAGCTCATGTTTTGACATGCTAATTTGTTTAATACAGAACTCAAGGTGAATCTGTGGCTAATTATTTAGAGGTGTAATTGCTTCTAAAAAAAAGTAGCTAGGAATACAACATGTGTACAAATGTGTATAAATGTATACAAAAAAACTCAGGTGGTGCTCAAGTACATCAGAAACTATTATAGAACATCCTATAGATTCATACTTTACATTACATTGTTCATTACTGCATTACACTAATTGTATTCTTTGCTTCCATACATGGTGTGGTGTGCCAGTGCTTGTGAATTGAGTGTTTCATAATGCCATGTCAAGGAATGTAGCTGTGTTTTCCCTAACCTGTCTGGTCCCTGTCTGGTCTGCTCTATGCTCGGCCTGCCGGTGTCTGAATGAGTGCAGCAGTTTTTTTAAAGCCACACCTCGGTAAGGAAACCCACCAGATCCTCAACTTCCTGTGTTTAACATTGCAATGCCATGCTGTGTGCCTAATAGAAGATTATCTGGTGAAATGGATGTGAAAATAGATACAGAAGACTGCATAAAGCTTTGTGAATTACTGGAGTGTTAAGACTTGTTTCTGGAAAATTCCACCGCTTTGGTTAACTGTCCAACTAGTTTGTGTACGTAGATAACTTACTTTGTCGTTTCATGTTTGTTTGTTTTTTTATGAAGTTGAGTATTTGTTGGTCTTGTTTTCATCAGGATCGTCCAGGTGAACACAGAGCCTGAGGAGGATGTGTGGGAGATCCTCAGGAACGCTCCGCCCTCGGAGTACGAGAAGATCGCCTTCCAGCATGGCATCACTGACCTGAGGGGCATGCTGAAGAGGCTGAAGAAGATGAAGAAGGAGGAGAAGAAGAGTGAAGGTTCGACACTTTAGTTCCGTTTGTTGAAGTAATGCTTCAATTTCAATTCACACTCCAATCAACAGGATTTAAAAAAATGTCCACTTGTGAAGTGCATCTTGCCGAGAGATGAATAATCTGGCATCCCACTGGTCTGTACTGCAGTGTTGCGACATTTGATGTTCACTAAAAATGGATGGTTTCTCCGTTTGGTTGCAACTCAGCTTTCCTGAGGAAGCTGGATCCTGCCTACCAAGTAGAGAAGGGTCATAAGATTAAACTGGCAATCGAGGTAGCCAATCCTGATGCAGAGGTGAAATGGCTCAAGAATGGACAGGAGATTCACCTAACCGGGAGGTAATCTATGGAAAGGGGGGGAAGTGTCTATGGAAGCGCTTATCGAAGTTCTCTAACTGTTCAAAATGTCCAGTCCAATGTCCAATGTCCAATACAGTATACTAATCCCATCCTGGATGTTTACATGTTAGTAGCAAGTCAAGATCAAATGGCACTTGTCACTGTATGTTCCATACAAGGCCTGCCTACTGAAATAAAATCCAATTATACAAAAAGTAAAAACACCAAAACATAACAAATGTCAGACTAACATCAACTTTCCTTTTGTCTTTCTCTGCTGAACACATGGATGGTCTGACCCCTCCCCCCGACCTCCCTCCACCAGCAAGTAGGGCTTCCTCCACTCTTTATTCCACTTTCTATCTCAGACAGGTCAAACTCTGACCTATAGCCTCACTAAATCTGCGTTGTCTTAACAGTCAAACCAGTGACTTGAATGCCTTGATAACCCAGAGACTTGTCAGTAAACAGACAGTGTCATTCTCTCCCTCAGATACATCTTTGAGAGCGTTGGTAACAAGCGCTTCCTCACGATCAACCACTGCTCCCTGGCTGATGATGCAGCGTACACCTGTGTGGTGGGAGAGGAGAAGTGCACCACCGAGCTGTTCGTTAAAGGTGCAGCGCCTCAGCGCCGTCACACCAGCTGATCGCCACGTTGATCCTCTATCACAGGTGTCAAACTCCAGTCCTGGAGGGCCGCTGCCCTGACAGTTCTAGATGTTTCCCTGCTCCAGCATCATTAGAATCAGGTGTGCTGGAACAGGGAAACATCTAAAACTGTCAGGACAGTGACCCTTGAGGACCAGAGTTTGACACCCCTGTATCCTCTCATTTCCTCATTATATTTGGACACCAACCCAGTTGTCAGCTTATAGTTATGTTCTATAGCTATACATTCTATATAGCTCCATTTGAACAGTATTTGCTGTAATTTGTTGTTGTTTTGTTCTTGTTTACATTCTTGACCATTGCTGTGTGTCTTTGGCCCACAGAGCCGCCCGTCCTGATCCTGAAGAACCTGGAGGACCAGATGGTGATGAAGGGGGAGCGTGTGGAGCTGGAGTGTGAGGTGTCGGAGGAAGGAGCCCTCGTCAAATGGTTTGTCCTCCTCTCTTCCTCTCATCCACTACGTCCGCAAACCGACGTCCAGAGTTTTTTCAGCCTTGTCGTCAAAAGCCATGTGTGCATGCGCGCCCGTGTGTGTGTGCGTGCGCATGTGTGTGTGTGTGTGTGTGTGTGTGTGTGTAGAGGAGGTCAGCAAGGCGGCTGTACCAGACAGGACCTGACACAGCAGTCAGCTGGGGTGTTGACCCTAAAGGTTAGGTGTGTAACGGTTTCGCAAAACTGCAGTTTAGCAAGAACATGTGGCAGAATCACTACTGCACTTCAGTGTATATATATATAAACCGTGGTACGTATGCTGATTTAAATTAAGAAATATCTGACTGAGTTTGATTAAAGTCGATTATAGTGAGTCTAGGTTTATTTTCCCATTTGTGCTGCATAGTGTACATTCCTCTCGTGTCCGGTAGATGGCATTTAAGTCTGTTGTAGGACTGGCTTCCTGCCTGCTCAGCCTGTCTACCCTCCCTGGCAGATCGACAGATGAGCAGACAGGCGGACAAGCAAGCAGACAGACAAACAGACAGGCAGACAGGCAGGCAGACAGACAGACAGACAGACAGGCAGACAGACCGGCAGATAGGCAGACAAGCAGACAGGCAGTCAAGCAGACAGGCAGACAAGCAAGGAGGCAGTCAGACAGGCAGGCACACAGATAGGCTGGTGAGCAGACAGACAGGCTGGTGAGCAGACAGACAGGCAGGCCAGAAGTTAGACAGGAGGCAGGTTGACAAATATACGAACAGACCGACAGAGGCAGGCGGTCACTGAACTGTGAGGCGGTCTCTTGCACAGACAGCAGTGTCAGTGTGATATCATTGACAGGCAGTAAATTATGAGCAACATGAAAAGTAGCATGTCAACACCAATGTGTCCTTCATCTGAATCAGAGTGTCAGGATGAATGATTGAGGACACACAACCAAAATAATGTTCCCAGAAGAGTGACAAAGTATGTTTTCAGACACACGGCTGGTTGCTGTATCCATGGACTTCCCAAACCTTGTCAGTCTGCCCTCCTTTGAAAATAGAAAACATTTGAATTCCCCCTCTTTATATTCTTTAATATAATTGAAACCTCTTTTGATAGCCACCCCGCAACTGTTCACCAGTAAGACAAGCTCTGTCTTCAGAGATGGCATTTTAAATAGCTTATTAACGTCTCCTCGACTACAGAACTGTGTCGACGTCCTAACCAATCTGTATCTCCAGGGAGAAGGATGGCGTGGAGCTCACCAGAGATGAGTCTTTCAAGTACCGCTTCAAGAAAGATGGCTGCAAACACATTCTCATCATTAATGACACCACCAAGGAGGACTGTGGCATCTACAAGGTTAAGACCAATGGAGGAGAGTCTGTGGCTGAGCTCTTGGTGCAGGGTGAGTGTTTCGAGTTCCACAGTGCAACATCAATGCTTCTTAAAATCCAGCCCCCCCCCTCACCCTCCACACTATCGTGTTACGCAAGCCTCCACCTTGCAGTGGCTTTCCACCTCCTCTGGGAGTCATTTTTCGGGGGGGGGGGGGGGGTGCAGCATCGGGTCCCCCGATATCCCCCATTTCGAATGCCTCTGCATCGACTCTCCTCTAACCAACATTCAACAAGTCTGGCCGCAGTATATTCACTAAATACTGTGTGCTTATATATATAAAGCCCAGTCCTCCAAGGACTTAGAACCCCAGTGAACCAGTGGACCAAGCGCACGTTATGGTGAAGAGCACAGCAGAACATTCCCAGGCCACATCTTTGGCCCCCCCAGCAGCCTGCTCTCTCTCCTGGTCCTGTCACTCCTGGCTGGCTAACCTTGAAACATGCCATAGTTCCACGCCACCATGCCAGGGTTACTGTGCAGACACAAGACTAAATGTCAGCTAAAGTTAGCAGACGTGGCCCATATATTTTATCTGAAAGGTACAGGCCTGTACATGTGACCCTCATTGTCTCTATGTCTCTCACACACACACAAACAGACACACACAAACAGACACACACACACACACTCTCTCTTATTCACTCGCTCTCTCTGTCTTCCATGCACGGCTGTGTTAATGCTTGTTCTTTGTTGTACATGGATAGGACAGGTAGGACTGTGTAGGAGAACTGTCTTGGACAAAATGACAGGTCACATCATAAGTCGAATGTTTCACAGTCCGTGTCAACAGATGATAACCGTCACATGACGAAGCTCATTAAAGTATACATTTCCACCCACAGGCAACGATATAGGGATGTTGGAAGACGTCCTTGCAAACGTAACAGTTAACGAATGTAGGAAAATAACCATGAAATGACAACGTCTATGAGGCTGTTCATTTCAACAACTATGCGACTGAATCACACCCATCCATGTTCCTACAGCCTCACTGCTGAGACTTCAGAGATCATACCTCATCATATACCATACATCAGGCTCATTCTCATCCATCTCATAACAGAATGATCTTTTTAGGTATCATCAGACATTGAGTGTAGTTTAAAAACTAGAAATTAGACATCTGTATGAATGTATATAGATAAACAAATATTACTGTAATGGATGTGTGTGTGTGTGTGTGTGTGTGTGTGTGTGTGTGTGTGTGTGTGTGTGTGTGTGTGTGTGTGTGTGTGTGTGTGTGTGTGTGTGTGTGTGTGTGTGTGTGTGTGTGTGTGAATGAATGAATGAATGCTGTGTACTGTTGTGTGTAGATTAGTTTTGTATGTCAACTTGCTCTCAGCCAAGCTGAGTTTATCTGGCCCTATAATGAAGTTGAAAATGTGCCCAGAATTAGCATCTGCCAATCTTTCTATGGGATCAACACCTCTCCCTGCCAAAGTCCCTCTGTCTCCCTAGACCCTGGCCCTGACCTCCCCTTACCCCCAATGTTCACCTCCCTTACCCCCTCCCCCCCCCCCCCCCCCACCAGCCAGCTAATCCCCTGACCTTTAACCTTCACCATGGGGGTAATAGTCTCTGTTATCTGTAGTCAGATCATGATGCATTTCACAGTGTGATCGCTCAGCTGCTGTCACTTCCTGTTGTCTGTGAAATGCCTTTAACTCATCCATGATACATGATACATATCATTTGCTGCGATAGACAGATATTAGCCTGGATAACCAACATGTTGCTGTGCCGTCTAGATTACATGATTTTACACTTCCATCTGAAGGCCCAGTGATGCCAGTGCATCTGAAGCCATGTGAAACACAGCACCCTGCTGTCTAACAAGCTTCATACTCTCACAAGCTGCATACACAGGACATCACTGTCTAACATCACGATATCAGACACTGGCGTGCTTCATAGATCCTGACCTTTGCCCTCTTGACCTCCACAGAGAAGGAACTGGAGGTGTACCAGAACATAGCTGACCTCACGGTGAAGGCTAAGGATGAGGCCGTCTTCAAGTGTGAGGTGTCAGACGAGAATGTGAAGGGGATCTGGTACAAGAATGGGGTGGAGGTGACGGCTGATGCTCGGACACACATCACACACATTGGAAGGTGAGGATGCTTCCGGTAACATCCGGGTCTGTGTCTTTGAATCTGTATAATTCTAAGACAAAGGATTTAGGTGGAGATTATCTATGAATGGACACTGTGTGGGACTCATTTTCGTTTATATATTATCATTCAAAAGAAATATATTTGGAGCTTTTGAAATGTGAGTCGCTGGTTTGAATGGTGGCCAGCCTTGCTAGCCTTGCTGCTAACCTTCCTGCTAGCCCTTGACAGATCGTCTCTGTGATTCTGTCTCCTCAGGATCCACAAGCTGACCATCGATGACGTGAAGCCTGAAGATGAGGGAGATTACACGTTCGTTGCCGAAGGATACGCTTTCAACCTTTCAGCCAAACTCAACTTCCTAGGTAACACATGCATGTTTTCTGGACGTGGACATTTACAGTTTGACGGACTTGTATTGGAGGTAGATAACACAATCCAATATGCTCTTCTCTCACAGAGGTCAAAATTGATTATGTGCCTCGCCAGGGTAAGTGTTCTCCCAAGCTATCCTCTTTTTGCAGAAAACTCAGGTTTAACACTTGTGGGTACAGGGGGTTAACATTACTGTAGATCAGTCATAAAGACCAGCGAATTAAGTTAGCATATTCATTGACAATAAATTGAGTAAATAACAAGTATTAGTAGAGTTGTGTGAGTTTTACGAACCTTTCTATCTAATGCTTGTGCTTCTAATGATGGGGCGTCTCTGAAGACCCACCGAAGATCCACCTGGACTGTATGGGGCGCACGGCCGACTCCACCATCATAGTGGTGGCTGGGAACAAGCTGAGGCTGGACGTCCCCATCACAGGAGACCCAGCTCCCACCGTCATCTGGACCAAAGCAGACAAGGTAAAACCCAGCAGCACTCACAAGTAAGGACACATCCACACATGCCTGGCGCCATGCTTTCTTCTGCCTTCCCACCTGCCTATATCTCCAGCTGTCGCTGAGATCTAAGCCCTGTGTAACACAGTGATCTGTGTATTTCACTAATGCCCTAACTGAGGTTCAGCAGCGTTGGTTGTGGTAAGCCACTGGTAACCCAGCGTTAATCATTAAGGTTCTGGGTCTTTCTGGACACACCTGACAAGGTAGGACGTCTGCTTCTGAACGTGATCTGGTTGTGGGGGTGATCTGGACACGGTCTGTGGCCTCCTGTTCTGTTGTACTGTGGAAGAGTGGGGGGGGGGGTCCTGAACTATGACAGAGGGTACAGAAGATATGGAGTGAAGTATCGTACCATGAAAAACATGACGAGATTCTTTTTCAAAAGGAAGGCCGGACTGACACATTTTTTTTTTGAAGCACCATCTTTGTTGCCTTCACCGCTTTGCTCTGCCCCCGCACTGCAGGGAGGAGAGCGGGGTGAGCCTGAGCACACATGGAGGCTGAAGGATGGGGAAGTAAGTGAGGAAACCCCCCCCCCTACACCCACCCACCCACCACCCCTCCAGCATGATGTCCTCTCTGTCTCCATGGCTGCCACCCCCCCCAGCACATGGACCCTCCTGTCCCACCTCTGCATCCACATCTCCATTGTGTATTTGTGTTGAATATCTCTCCATCTCCATCTCATCCTCACCTCCTCCTCCCCGCCGGATCATCGCATCTCGTCATTAAACACATCTCGTTTCTCGTGTTTCTCCACCACCACATCTGTAGCATCAGCAGCATGTCGGAACTCTGTCGACCTCAGCATCTTTTTTAGAGATCCTTATCCCTCTGGAAGGGGTGCGAGGGGGTGGCGGGGGGGGGGGGGGGGGAGGGGTCATTCGGATCGGGGTGGGGTTGTGTTGGGGTAGCAGGTGTTCTGGCTGGACTGCATGCGGGGTCTGAGACTCAAGATCATAGATGTTTTTCAAAAGGTTTCTTTTGAAGTGTAGTTTAAGTGAACAACTTAAACATGACATGCAGCATACTGTGAAGGCGTGTGTGTAGTGTTCCCTGCCCCCGTACTGTCAGCAGGTAAGAGCATGCTCTGAACCCTCTGTGTCAAAGTGTCATGACAGAAATGAGTCCAGGGGCTTTGCTGTAAGTATCTACTGACTCCTCTACATCAGGGGGCTCAAACTCGTGCCATTGAGGGCCAAGAGGGCGCAGGTCTTCATGTCAACCAAGCACTACACCTGGGGATTTCACTAAATAGAGAAAATCATCGGTGACATCAGCTGGTGTGGTTGTTTTGTTGACATTAGAACCTGCACCCTCTTGGCCCTCGATGGAAGGAACACGGTTCAACAACCACTGCTGCAAATGTCTCTTCCTCATCCTGGTCCAGGAAAATGTCTTCTGTTTAGTTCGGACTTCCCTTCACCCCCACCATCTTTTAAAGGTCACTGATGTCGGTGCCTCCTTGTTCCAGGTGATCTCAGATGGACAGGGCCGTGTGCACGTGGAGAGCACCAAGGGACACTGTGTGTTCACGCTGGAGGGAGCAGAGCGCCAGGACGAGGGCATCTACTCCGTCATCGTCCGCAACCCTGCAGGAGAGGACACAGCTGACATCAACGTCAAAGTCGTTGGTGAGAAACCTCCCCGTCCGTTCTTGTATTTCGACGAGAGGTGAACAGGGATCGTGAAAGTTGGGTTAAAACCTGCTGTTCCATGTTGTTGTGTTTGTCCAGATGTACCCGATCCCCCTCCTGCTCCCAGAATCCTCAGCGTTGGAGAAGACTCCTGCGTCCTCCAGTGGGACCCCCCTCTTTTTGATGGTGGCCAGCCAATCATTGGTGAGCATGTACAGTACAGTAGCATCAAAGTGATCAACATCATCTAGTTGACATCTCTATGATATTCCCACAGAATGTCATATAGTTGTACAGAGCACTGTTAGCATGTTAGCATGAAGCGCAGGTCTATCAGATCGTCATTAAATCTTCCTTTCCTCAGGTTACGTTCTGGAGAGGAAGAAGAAAAAGAGCTACAGGTGGATGAGGCTGAACTTTGACCCTTATGCCGACACCACCTTTGAGGCTAAGAAGATGATTGAGGGCGTGCCCTACGAGATGCGCGTCTACGCTGTCAACGCCATCGGCATGTCCCGCCACAGTCCCGCCTCCCAGCCTTTTATTCCAGTGGGTGAGTGACTCCTCACCTTTAATGTTCCAGTCCACGTGATGCTATCGCTGCACTTTGTCTCGCTAAATTGCAAAACTTGTTCCTTGGCACTTCTGAAACACAATCAGAACTGTGCATTCTCTGGTCCAGGGTTATCTGGGTTATCCTGGGTTATCTGGGTTATCCTGGGTTATCTGGGTTATCCTGGGTTATTCAGATTATCTGGGTTATCCTGGGTTATCTGGGTTATCTTGGGTTATTCGGATTATCTGGGTTATCCTGGGTTATCTGGGTTATCCTGGGTTATCTGTGTTATCCTGGGTTATCCTGGGTTATTCGGATTATCTGGGTTATCCTGGGTTATCTGGGTTATTCGGATTATCTGGGTTATCCTGGGTTATCTGGGTTATCTGGGTTATCTGGGTTATCCTGGGTTATCCTGGGTTATCTGCTGTGCTTACTATGTTGACGTTGCTTTGGATGAAAGCATTTGCTCTCAGAAAGTGTAGAAATGTGGCGGTCACTGGGCCATGTGCTGCTCTCAGTCAGTCTGTCATCTCGAAGACAGGACTGACTGATCTACTGGCCCTCCATGCAAACAGGTGCTATGGTGTCACAAGTGTGAGAAGAATCTGAGGGTTGAATATCCACAGAGATAAATCAAGCCCATGGCATCTTTTTAACAGAGAAAATATGGTTTGTTCTATCTTTCATAAGGTGAATGTGAGTATTATTCACTGAGCTGTGGCAGCCACGTTTTGGATACATGCCCATAATGGAGGTGTGCGATATGTTACCTGTTAAAACTTGGGATCTGTATCTTGAGACGATGGGTTCCTGTCTCTTAAGAGCAGGGTTTAGACCCTGTCTAGGTGAGGAACAGTGTTTGGTTCTCTCTGGAGGTCTGTATACAGTAGAGTTCATTCAGATGTGGTTACAGGTGATGTTGTTTATTAAACAGCGGTCCTGTGTGGGGAGTTATTCTTCCTTCACAGCTACACTGGGCTGTAGTGGAGAGACAGTGATGGATGAGTTTACCCTCTTGGAATGCCCTCCGGGAGGAACAGCGACCCCGGGGGGGGGGGGGGGGGGGGTTGACCCCTCCCTCGTCACGCTGGTCAGTGGTGTCAGTGGTCACCCTCTGCCTGCTGGGGGACTGACCTCACTTCATCAGGGGACGTCTTGTTGTCTGATGTCTGGGTTTGATCGCTCCAGGGGACTGGGAGCTATGCTATGGTGTCTGGCCTTTGGTGGTCGTGTTTGTTGTGATACTTCCAGAGTTCAAACACACACGTGCACACACACAACGACACACACACATCGATCTATTCTGGGGAAACTCTTCAACAGCCTATATAGTGAAACCACCCACCACATTAGTACACAAGCACAGATTACTATTACCAGCTACCAGAAGTGATACACACATTTTGATGATCATAAAATCATCATCGCTCACGACAGATCCCAGAGTGGGAAGGAATGAACAGGTTTCAGTTCTGCTCAGGTCTCTTTCAGGGTTCCATCCAGGCCTACAGATGTCTGAGCTGAGCTATCTCCTGTAAGAAGGCTGATTAGGAAACTATCCGAGGCATTCTTCCTGCTATAAATACTGGCATGTTAACACACGGCCGGCAGGGACCAGCTGCTTAACACAGAGAGGATAGGTGCTTCCACAGAAGCCCACAGCTCAGCCACTGCTGTTGTTGAGCGGGGTGAGCTGAGACTGACACAGAACAGACAGAGGCGGGAGAAACAGAGAGAGAGAGCTAGAAAGAGAGAGAGAGGGAGATAGGGAGAGAGAGAGAGCTAGAGAGAGCTAGAGGGAGAGAGGGAGATAGGGAGAGAGGGAGAGAGAAACAGAGAGAGAGAGCTAGAGAGAGAGAGAGGGAGGGAGAGAGAAACAGAGAGCTAGAGAGAGAGAGAGAGAGAGAGAAACAGAGAGCTAGAGAGAGAGAGAGAGAGAGAGAGAGAGAGAGAGAGGGAGGGAGAGAGGGAGGGAGAGAGAGAGCGAGCGAGCGAGAGAGAGAGGGAGAGAGAGGGAGAGAGAGGGAGGGAGAGAGGGAGGGAGAGAGAGGGAGAGAGCGAAAGCGAGAGTGAGTGAGGGAGAGAGAGCAAGAGAGAGAGAGAGAGAGAGAGAAGGAGCACAGGGTAGAGCGAGGCGTGTGGTCGACAGAGACCAGGAGAGTGCAGCGACATCCCAGTTTCTATCAGGACTGCCTGAGCCCGTAGTGAGCAGACAGGATGACCAAGCCCATGCTACCAAAGACGGCTGAAAAGAAGCCAGCTGCCGAGGAGACTCCAGCGGACGCCCCCACAGAGGAGGAGGCCCCGGAGGCTAAGGAGCCCGAGGCAGCAGCCTCTCCTCCACCCCCAGTCGAGGAACCAGCACCTGAACCGGCCCCTGAACCAGCACCTGAACCAGCACCTGAACCTGCAGCTGAACCAGCCCCAGAACCACCCCCAGAACCTTCCCCAGAACCTGCCCCAGAACCTGCAGTTGAACCAGAACCAGCCCCAGAACCATCCCCAGAACCTGCAGTTGAACCAGAAGCTTCTCCAGCAGAGCCAGCCCCAGTTGAAGAGGGTGCCCCAGCTCCCCCACCCGAGGATGGGGCTCCACCAGCAGAAGCAGCCCCGCCAGCAGAGGACGGAGCTCCGGCAGAGGGGGCCCCCCCCACTGAGGATGGAGCTGCCCCAGCAGCAGAGCCTGTTCCTGAACCAGAGCCCCAACCTGTTGGCAGTAGGCTTCTGTTGATTTACTCCCTAGTCTACCTTCTGGATGTTGGGAATGTTCTCCGAGATATGCTGTTACTGCGGTGCATGGACAGGCGAATGGTTGATAAGGGGATCTGCATGCATGGTGTTAGGATTCCACAGATGGAAAGTATTGGCTTTGCGTTTAAGTTCAGATGATTCCGTTTCATGGATACTGTTCTGTACACTGTGATACTGAGAGGCCACAAGGCCACTGTGAGGCTGCATGTGTCTGCAGTTAACCTCTAACCTCCCAGACAAACCAAACCAGTACATGTTGTTAAAGGTTTATTGATTATTCCAAGCAAATTCCGCTATGTTGTTACGGTTGTCAAGCAGAATAGTTTTACAAGGAAGTGTGCGGGGTGTGGAACTTCTGAGCTTCCTATTGGTCGTCTCCTCCTGTCCTGGGCTGTGATTGGTTATTCATACCGAGAGCCTGGATTCTTTTGGCCATTCCCTCTTTGCCCCTGACCCTATAAAGTCCCCTTCTTGCATGGTTGACCTATGGCAGGGAACCATGGGTTTACAGGGCACATTGGTAACTGTTAACCTACTGACTTTCAACTTTATAGTGGCTCATTGTTAGTTTGTTTTTAGCCCTTTGTCGCATGTCCACTTCCAGAAACAAAGACTGGGGTAACTAATTAATTGAGCCAATAATTGGAAAGCATAGACCACAAAATGATGCCAATGTTTAAGATAAATAATTTAAACATTAACAGAATGTAAATGATATTTACATTTAGTCATTTAGCAGACGCTCTTATCCAGAGTGACTTGCAGCAAATACAAGGACATTCTCCCAAGACAAGAAAGGGTGAAGGACCTTGCCCAAGGACACAACATGTTGGCGCAGCCAGGGTTCGAACTGGGAACCATCTGACTACCAACCCAACTCTCTAACCACTCAGCCAACTGACCCCTCTCCGAAATATAAACAGTCCCTCTTAAGGCACTGCACCAAAGGTTGTTAAGAACCAGCGACCCTTCTGTCTCCATCTCCCTCATGTTATCCACCCACCTTAAGTTACATCCCCTCCAGCACACAGGCAGGGCAGATTATCGCTGCCACCGAGGTGGACATAGCAACCCTGATGTATCACAGATAGCCGTCCCAGACCCAGTCCCACCTCAAAGGCAGGACTCTCATCTTGCATGGTGAACACCCAGGGCTGAGGTTCTGCATTGCCTGTGCTGCCACAGCCTCGGTGACAGCTTGCAGTAAATCCTCAAGAAACAAAGTGTAAAAATACCCTGTGTCCTGTGTCATACGGGGGCGCCAGTATTGTCCCCGAAAAAGAAAGATTTAGTGTTTGAGTGACAGATGGCTGGGATGTCTCAGTTGTGTCACCTTCTTATTAATGCACATGTCTTTGAGAATGGCAGATTGTGGCTCAGGCTGGGGGTTAAGAGCTGCAGGGGGTTTTACACTGGTAAAGAGGACAAGGTCAACTTGATGTCCTCAACGAAGCTCTACTGGCAACTTTGACCTATTTGCTCCGGTCATGAAATAAAATACAAGTAGACTGTGTATATCACAAGAAGTCATGCACAAGTGCAAGTACACTGGATGTTTGTAGGCACAATGTTAATGATTTTTCTTTTTTTTGTGCTACCTCTCCCCAACACCCCCCCGCCCCCCCCGCCCCCCCCCCCCCCCCATCTTTCTCTTACTATCTCTCTCTCTATATATATATATTTCTCTGTTTCTACTATCTCCTTCCCAGCCCCCACCAGCGAGCCGATTGGTCTGTGTGTGGATGACATCAGTGACACCTCTATCTCGCTGAAGTGGAGAAGTCCAGAGCGAATGGGCTCGGCTGAGATGGAAGGCTATGGGGTCGAGTACTGCAAGGAGGGCTGTGAGTGCAGGGGGGCCGGATCCTGGAGGCCTGTGTTGACTGGAGGGGGGGATGGATGGGAGCTGGCTTGATACATAACAGACACAATACAGTCTATTTATGCTGGGATTATTGTGGTCATAACTTTGCCTGAAAACATAGATTTGGGTTTGAGCCATACTAGCGTACATCTACTGGGAGTAAATCAAAGTAGAAGTTATGAATAGGCTCTAGACCACTGTTCCAGACCATCCTTACTTGCTCAACCCCCCAACCCCACCCCCATCCCACACACATACACACACACACACACATGCTATCACACATACACACAGTTGACTTAGTGTTATCTGGTCCATTATGTGCAGTACCAAGGCCCAGGCTGAGTGTCAGAGAGAGAGGACAGAGGGGGACTCTGGTGTCTGAAACAGGGTCTGTCAGCACCAGGACAGTAGACTGGGGTGGGGTGCGGTGGACTGCAGGTGGTGGGCTGGTTGGGGGGAGGGCTGGGATGGGATGGACGCAGGGATCAATAGCTTTCTTATGGCAGTGTAACTCCTCTCTACCACTAGGTTTAATGCAAGAGATACACACAAATGTAGATCAAATTAAAACATTAAACCAGTAATTAAGATTTGACAGCCTAACCCCCTGACCCCCGACCCCTGACCTCTGTGCCCGGTCCCTCGTCACAGCGGATGAGTGGATCCCAGCGTTTGATGGCCTGACAGATCGGACGTCCGTCCTAATCAGGGACCTGCCGACCGGGGAGAAGATGCAATTCCGTGTGAGAGCCTACAACATGGCAGGACCCAGCGCCCCCGCCACGCTGGCCCAGCCCGTGACCATCAGAGAGATCATGCGTGAGTGCACACACACACACACACACACACACACACACACGTTTCTGTGTATGGACATTCTTTGTCTACAAGGCATATTTCAGACCTGTTTCATTGACTTCTGCACGTCCCAGTGTGTTTCCTGTGAGCTTTACTGACGCTTTACTCTGAAATCCCAAAGCATGATGGCCTGTACACTGATACCATGTAGGGAGCACCAAGGGGCATCATACCAGATCCTGTCTGAACACACACACACACACACAAACGTGTTCACATACACATTTTCAAGGTCATCAGTCTTCCCTCTCAGCATGTCACAGATTAGCAGGGGAGTGTATTTCGAGGCCTCAGATGAACACTCGACCCCCCCCCCCCCAGGCCTTTCCTCTCGCTGACAGGAGGAGAGCACGTTAAGAGTCTGATTGGCAGCAGTTTTTACTAACACTTGATCCTGTCAGCTCACAGTCCACAGCACCGACATCCCCACAGAGTCTGTGGGGTCAGTCCAGGGAGGCTGTGGTCCCCAGCCCTGGTCCTCAGGACCCACTGGCCTGCATGTTTCCTCCTTCCACACACACCTGATTTAGATAAAGGGTCATTATCAGGCTTCTGCTGAGCTTCATAATGACCAATTCATTAGAATCAGGTGTGTTGGAGCAGGGAAACATCTAAAACATGCAGGACAGTGGATGAATCCTGGTGTTATCTCCAATGTGGAGTTGATTCGCTTCATTCATGAATTCTTTCGGTTCGAATCCATGTCATTTTACTGTGTGTGTTGTCGTTTTAACTTGCAGAACGTCCCAAAATCTGGATTCCCCGTAACCTCAGACAGACCATTATCAAGAGAGTTGGAGAGACCATCAACTTAGTGATCCCCTTCCAGGTGAGGGAATACTTTCAAATGTGGAGAGGTGTATTCTGCATTCTAGCCAAATGACGCTAACTCCTTTTCGAACCCAAGTGAATCTGACTTCACACAGGTCACTGGTGAAAGGAGGTTTTGTCACAGCTATTAAGGCTGTCGTTTCATTTCCTCCTTGTGTATAATCAGCCTATATGGAGTGATGAATTGGCAGCAACTAACAAACCATTCATTTCATCCCACTTTGGCAGGTCCATGTTTACCTAACCTTTCCTCTCCACACCTTCCATCACGCCACACATCTTTATTCTGTGTTGATACTGGAGCTGTGCTCCGATCTGTTGACAGAAGTTAGCATGATCTCCGGTTCTCCCCCAGAGTCTAATAATAGATCACACATCCAGGTTTGGTCACGGTCTCCTTGCACCAACGTGGATTTGACGGGCTGATGACTGACACTATCCTGACCGCAGAGCTTGATTAACCAGCCTGCTGAAAACCAGCCACCCAAACCCACACAGACTGGCTGGTCTGGTGCTGGGCCAAACTGGCTACTGTTCTACACAGACCTGTTTGCACATGCTCCATTAGCATGACATACACACGGATCCCGTGTCACATGTTTGAGTTCAGGGGCGTATGGCTGTCAACACAGCCTCTGGTCATGTGATGACAAAGTGGTGGAACAATAATACTGAGCCAAACCAAGACAGGCAGCACATCTTGAGGATAAATGTCGGCCACATTCTAGCCTCAGTAACCAGATTACATTCAGGTAAAACACAAGCAAGAACTTGTATTCCAGCATTCAGTGAGGGATTAGTTTGTGGGATTCATCATTTTTGTAATAACTCAGAGTTTGTCATTTGGACTTAACTAACTCTGGGAAGATTTATTTACATTTAGTAATTTAGCAGACGCTCTTATCCAAAGTGACTTACAGTGAAGTGAAGTACAGTGTACAGTGAAGTACAGGAAAGTACAGGGACATTCCCCACTGAGGCAAGTAGAGTGAAGTGCCTTGCCTAAGGACAAAACATCATGTTGCCTTACCCAGGAATTTAACTGACGACCTTCTGATCACTAGCCCGACAATTTACCCACTCATCCACCTGACTCCCTAGGTTCAAGCCATGGAAATCCATCTCTTTCTGGAACATATGATGTCTTAATCCACATATGTGTGGTTCCCTCTCCCTCCCTGTTCCCATGGATCCAGGGGAAACCCAAACCCAAGGTGACCTGGTTCAAGGAGGGGGAGCCCCTGGACCCCAAGCAGGTCAGCGTCAGAAACAGCGACACTGACACCATCCTCTTCATACGCAAGTCCGAGCGCAAGGATTCTGGGAAGTACACCCTGCAGGTGCAGATTGAAAACGTCGAGGACACAGCTAGCGTCAACATCCAGATTGTCGGTGAGCATCACTTGTGTTGTGTGATGTACACTATGATTAGTGTGCGTGATACATGTGGGTGTATGTTTACACGTGTAGCCATTCAGAGAGGTCAGCTACCATCATTTCACAGATAACTTGCGGGCTAATTTAGTCACACAATATAGAAAGCACCTGACACTGTTGTTGTCCTCCATTCTCCGTTCTCCTCCACAGATGTTCCAGGGCCACCAGAGACTCTGAAGATCATGGATGTTTGGGGCTTCAACGTAGCTCTGGAGTGGAAACCACCTAAAGACAACGGCAATTGTGAAATCATTGGCTACACCATTCAGAAGGCTGACAAGAAGACCATGGTGAGTGAGAGAGAGAGAGAGAGAGAGAGAGAGAGAGAGAGAGAGAGAGAGAGAGAGGGAGAGAGAGAGAGAGAGAGAGAGAGAGAGAGGAGAGAGACAGACAGAGAGAGACAGAGAGAGGGAGAGAGAGGGAGAGAGAGAGACAGAGAGAGAGAGAGAGAGAGAGAGAGACAGAGAGAGAGAGAGAGAGAGAGAGAGAGAGACTAGCTTGCAAACAATGTCCTTGGTGAGCTCTTTGTAGGGGAGCTATGCTCGGCTCTCCATGGTTCCATATTCTGGCCACTGCCAAGGCAAGTTAGATAAGCTCTATGAGACATGGCCATAATTGAGTAATGCATGTCCAGTATTTGAGAACAGGACGACATGGGCCATCAGATGATATTTTAGTCTCACTTGCCACGCACTGTGAACCACAGCCAATAAGATAAACCCTTTGAGGAGAAATGCATTCTGGGGGGCAAACGTCTTATGTCTGCAAATGTTCTGATGATGTTGAAACATTTTGGCCTGTTCCTGCTTACTTTTAGCCTCCATGCCCCTCCCCCAGGCCCTCCACAGAAGGCCACAGAAGGTCTCTGTCCTAATCTTAGCCCCCCTAGCCTTGGCCTCAGCATGGCAGCCTGAGGTGCTGACGCAGGTCCATTGTACTCCAGAGCTGCTGCAAGGTTAGCAGCTAAATAAAAGTCCGCTGTGCCTGTTCAGGTTTCACTGGAGTGGATCCTAAGACCTAATTAATTTCCCCCTCATCTCACAATGGAAAGGCTGGAGATACAAGGGTATCAGATGACCAGGAACAAAGCATCTCTACTGGATATCAGACATGCCCCGCTGGCTAAATATAACAGTGATGGGGGGGGGGGGGGGGGGGGTTCTTGTGTTCAGTACACATTTATAGATATGTGTTGTAGGTGAGTGTGTGTGTGTGTATGCACTTATGTGTGGGTATGTATTCACACACACATTCCTAATAAACACTATCTCTGTGGTGTGTATAACAGTATTATCTTGCTGGGTTGTAGTTGTGGTGCTCAGTGTGTTTTCACCTGTGGTTTCCTCTCTCCCCCTCCCCCCCTCCCCCCTCCCCCTCTCAGGAGTGGTACACGGTGTATGAGCAGTACCGCAGGACCAACTGTGTGGTGTCAGACCTCATCATGGGGAACGACTTTGTGTTCAGAGCCTACGCCATCAACATGGTGGGCCTGAGCCCGGATCCCTGCGACTCCAAGGACAGCGCCTACATCCAGAAGACTGGTGAGACCGTCTGAAACACACCTGGGCCTCATACACACACCTCAGCTGGGCCTCACACACACCTCAGCTGGGCCTCACACACACCTCAGCTGGGCCTCACACACACACCTCAGCTGGGCCTCACACACCTCAGCTGGGCCTCACACACACCTCAGCTGGGCCTCACACACACACCTCAGCTGGGCCTCACACACCTCAGCTGGGCCTCACACACACCTCAGCTGGGCCTCACACACACCTCAGCTGGGCCTCACACACACACCTCAGCTGGGCCTCACACACCTCAGCTGGGCCTCACACACACCTCAGCTGGGCCTCACACACACCTCAGCTGGGCCTCACACACACACCTCAGCTGGGCCTCACACTCACCTCAGCTGGGCCTCACACACACCTCAGCTGGGCCTCACACACACACCTCAGCTGGGCCTCACACACACACCTCAGCTGGGCCTCACACACACACCTCAGCTGGGCCTCACACACACACCTCAGCTGGGCCTCACACACACCTCAGCTGAGCCTCACACACACCTCAGCTGGGCCTCACACACACCTCAGCTGGGCCTCACACACACCTCAGTTGGGCCTCACACACACCCCAGCTGGGCCTCACACACACACCTCAGCTGGGCCTCACACACACACCTCAGCTGAGCCTCACACACACACCTCAGCTGGGCCTCGCACACACACCTCAGCTGGGCCTCAGACACACCGCTCCCTCCCTCCCTGCCTCCCTGCCTCCCTCCCTCGTTACACCACTGAGGTCACTGATCTCACTGCAGGGGGGTGGGGGGGTGGTTTGTCTTTTAACCAGGCATCGTGTACAAGCCCCCGTCCTACAAGGAGCACGACTTCTCCGAGGCCCCCAAGTTCACCCACCCCCTGGTGAGCCGCTCTGTGATCGCGGGGTACAACGCCACCCTCAGCTGCTCTGTCAGGGGGATCCCAAAGGTGAGCCCCCCCCCCCCCCCCCGAGCTGCTGTCTCACACACAGAGACCTCCAGCTGTGCGGAGGAAGTCTGTTTTGTCTGGAGATAACAGCCCCCTTTTTGTCCTAAAAACTACACATCGACAGACATGAAACACAGCGAGGAGCAGAGATAAAAACGGGTGTGCTTCACTTCCCTTCAGCCCAAAGTCACCTGGTACAAAAACAAGATGGACATCTCTAACGAGGCCAAGTACCGCATGTTCAGCAAACAGGGAGTGCTGACGCTGGAGATCCGCAAGCCCTGCACCTTCGACGGGGGCGTCTACATGTGCAAGGCAGTCAACGACAGTGGGGAAGATGTGGTGGAGTGTAAACTAGAGGTCCGCCGTAAGTATGACGCAAGTCTCCAGACACACACACACACAGCCACACCCACCTGCTGAACACGCTAAGACACGGAGATCCTCCTTCTTAAGGTGTAAGTAGCGCTTAGCACATATGTGTCTATCGAATATGAAGTCATATATGAATGTCTGGAAATATCATTGATATATGAATACTCCCCACTCATATTGGTAACACCTATGTTTTTTGCTGTGTTTCTTTCTGAGAGAGATGATGATTTAGACATCTGACCAGAGATGGAAGGAATTGATTTTTGTGTTGGACTTGCCCTTTAATATCAAACATTACGGGTAGAGGAATCCATCAAAATCAATGCTTCTCATTGGCAGATGTGTTATCATCACATGTGCAGTAGCCTATTACATTATCTAACCACCTGTTGGACCTTGAGATGTATTGCAGTGTACATTCCAATGGTTCTGAATGGATCTTAGTGTCATGATCCATCCTTCCAGAAGTGTGCCTCCTTATCCCCCCCCCCCGCATCATTTCCTTCCTACCTCGTTTCCTACTTCCTTCCTACCTCATTTTCTATTTTTGTTCCTCCCTGCCTCCTTTCCTTCCCATGTTTCCTCCCTCCCTTCCCTTCCTTCCTTCTCCACTACCACACCACACTGTCTTCTGTCACACCTGTCCCCTCGTCCCCTTGTCCTCTTCAGTGCCTCCTCCCCAGTAAACTGAGGTTCACTCGGTGGCCCAAGGTAAGACCCTCAAACAACCTCTCTGTCTCGGGAACAGACGTAGGTCATGTTGGCTTCAGATGGAATCCTGTGGTTGGTTTGGCAGACGCAGAAAGGACCCCCCTGCAACAGTGTTCAGGCTTGATATATTAGTTCTTTTTTGTTGTTGTCGAGTTTGATTGACGGATAGCATCTGCTGACCATCCGCAGGGGAAACCGTCAAAAGGTGTTAGACTTTGCCAGGAGGACATATTTCATGCAACGATACACTGACAAATGATCACCAGACTGTGTTGACGTCACCCTTCTCTAGCAGAACCAGCACACTATCAGCCTAACAGTCCGCTCTCACCAAAGAGAATGAAGTGCATGTCATATTTCAAAAAGCGTTTGAAAACCTTTACAAAACGTCACATTTTGATATTTGATTTATATAATGCTTGCACACTTAGGCACTAAATGATTTGATTTCAATGCAATGATGAGTTTCACAGCGTAAGTATGTAGAACCTCTTTGTATATGATGACACAGTATGTCATGATTTAATAAACAGCAGAACTTGAGCCTAGATCACATGTCATCACAGTGAGGATCACATGACTTGTTTCACTGTCCTGCCTGGAACAAGTCTGACTGTCTACCTACTTTACAGCTCAAGTCACAAAAGACGAAGCTAAGAAGTGAGAGGCTCGGAGAGGACCTGATTGAAGACACCCCCATGCGTTCTCTCTCTCTTCACAAGGTTTACTCTGGGACTCTGAGAAGCCAACCTTGGGAAACCAAAGTGTTTAGATTTGTTTGTTTAGCTCAAACGTATCGCTCAGTTCCACCTCTTAGGATCCATGTTATCTTCCATTCACCTCGTGTCAAAGCCCCTCCTCTAGCTCCATCAGTCATCTCTATTTATTACCAGAGACCCTTCTGGAGGAATGTGAAGCAGGGTTCCAGACCCAGGCTGACAGTCACCAGGAGAGGTGAAGATCGAAATGTCCTTGTCCTGGCTACGATCTCCATTTAGACAATGTTGAGTTTTTGTCTTATTTATGAAATTAATAAATATATACCTTAATTGTCAAGATATGTCAACTGTAATCCTTTACATTTTCTTAGTGAAGAATAAATAAATCAATGTTCACTATGTATTGTTTTCGACACAACTAGCAGTGCACTTAAAGTAGCTTTTTTTAAATATTCACATACTTACTGACCACTTGAATAGAAGCTTGTTCGTACGTTAACTTTGTAAGTGTACTTTTAAGTATACGTTTGGCTACAATGCGCCACAGGCTGAACAGGAAGTCACTGAGCTCAGCTCGCAGGTGAAGCAGCGCTTCCCTCCACACCCACATGATCACTCTGAGGTCAACGACACACAGCGTGCCAACAAACGCACGCAGCACGCCAACCAAGGCACATGCACCGTGCCAACAAAGAGCCCAGCATGCCTGCGGTGCTCCAATGCTAGGGGGAATAGCAGAAAGGCTGCCAGCAAGCTGGTATTAATGTAACAAAGCCCCTCTAAGGCCAGAGAAGGTTGCAGGTATGTGTTTAACGTGTGTGGAGTCGAGTGAGGGGTGTGCATGCTTGGAATAGCTTGAATGTCCCATTAGCCACAATGTGCGTCTGGGAGGGGAAGTGATCTGTGTAAGAGAGGGTGCCTGGGTGACTTACTGCTGCTCCCAGAGCACAGAGAGACAGCTACTGGCTGTCATCTGCTAACCTTAACATACTCAGTGGCACGTATGGACACATTGAGGGTGTCAGGTCAGCACGTATGCTTATACAATAAATATAAGCATGAAGGCGCCCATCTGCACCATTGCGTGCCATTTCTCAAATATAATGTGCTGACTGTTTTTGAAACTGAGACCAGCACCCACATGCACGGGGAAGAACCCTGGGTGGGAATCCAAGGGTCAGGTGGGCGTCTCGGATGTCCAGCCTGGCCTCACCTCCAGGCAGGGGGGCTATTTTCCACCTCAGACCCAGTCAGAGCTCTCCTCACCTCAGCCTGGGGAGTCAGCAGACATGGTGAGCAGGACCCTGGGCTGGAGGCAGTTAGAGGCCCGATTCAAGAGGAAGAGGAACCTGAAGAACATCATACCACACACACACACACACCCACACTCACACCCACCCACCCACACACACCCACACACACCCACACACACACCCACACACACACCCACACACACACCCACACACACACACACACCCACACACACACACACACACACACACACATACACACACAGTCCAGACAGGGCCTCTATCAGGTTCAAGGTGTGTTCTCCTGGTTTCTCTCTGTCCTGTCTGGTATCTGCATGGTGAAACAGTGAGTGAGGAGGCATCACTCCAATTCAAAGTTAAAGTGTCACGAACAGAACTGATTTGAAAGCGACTTTTCAGTTTATATATTTTGGTTTAGAAAACAAATCACAGTACACAGTACATCAATTCCTCCCACAATTTTGCATTGAACTAAAAGCGTGCCGTCGATTCAGTGACCATGTACAACCAGACGTTATTTAAAATTTACCTCACAGACAGAAGTAGGAGCAGGCAGTCTAAAGTCCAGCCTGTAGCCGCTACAGAGGACGAGGTAGCTTCATGATTACATGACGGATCCCATGTGTGATTACTGGTTTTCTACAGCATCCCCCCCCCCCCCCCCCCCCCAAAAAAAAATAAAATAATTTACAACTCAAAAAACAAGAAAACACAGATTTGGAATTTTGTACACAAACGGAACGAGACAAAAATGAGAAACTAAACGTTACATTTGGTTGGTGTCATAACTACACACCCAGTCAAACGGATCACAACTCTACAGCGTTACATGAATGAAACTCGTGAATCTACCGTGTCCGAGTCAGTTTGATGCATTATAAGGACATGTGAGCAAATAGTTGACGAGGAGTCAAGGTTTCCCTACATTCCTGAGTGAGCATGAACATGAAGTACACTTGTGAATACAGGCCCTCTCAAGACCAACGCCCCCCTTCACTGTACCACACAGGATCATCCATAAAACTCCTGACAACTACAGCGGAAAAATCTTAGCTTTAAAACTCACGGTCTTGAGAATGTACATTAGTATCATTTAGATTAACTTTGGCAAAACCGTTTTGCTTTATGAGAAGCACGCACATTGTCAAAAATAAAACCCTTCTTTAATTTAATCAACCATTACTACAATACAATCTGTCAACAAAAAAAATAGATTCTCCTGTGTGTAGGATTTAACATCCACCACTAGGGGCGCTACAGCCTGTGGGTGCCTGGGACTAGCATATCATTCTACTTTCAGAGCACAACTTTCCGACAAGAAATCATCCCTGCCCCCATTTATAATTTGTCATTTGTCCCAACAAACAACAATAAACTAAACCACAAACACCTGGGGGGTATTGCACAAAACTAGGATAAGGGATTAAGCCGGGCTATGTTGGTTATCCTGGCTGAATTTAGCCTCAAGTCGGTTGCACGAAAGCCGATAAAAGTTAGCCTGGCCAAGTTACCATGGTGATTTATTCTCCGCAGCTAGCCTGCTCCGGACCAGGCTAACAGCCAGGCTAAAATTAATCCTTGTGATTCACCTGCATTTCCACAGTCAATCCTGTGAGGAATTCACGTGTTTTACAGCATGTCCATGATCTTTTTAAATATGTTGCATCATTTTAATTATAATGCATTTAACATTTACACATATTTAGTATATTGTCATTTCTCATTTCAATTAAATCTACAACAGTCTTTTAATATTGATTTAAGTGGTATTATTATTACTCTGGCCAAGTGTTATATTGATATGCTGATGAAGACTGCTTGTCAAACTGCCGTCGAGGTTTCATAAATATGTTTTATTGCATTACAGTAAACCATCGCTATATCACGGTTCAGTACTGTGAACCCTCGCGATATCACGGTTCACTTCACGGATTTGCCACGTGCATTGTGTTCTGCATTCTGATTGGATAAACAGTCTCTCCGCGTCTTCTCTACCTGTGCATCAATAAAGTTGCGGTTTACTGTAATATTTACTGTGGCTGTACACCTACGTAACATTCGCAGAAAAAGTTAAACTTATGGACATGCTTAATTGTAGCCCAATTATGACAGCTCCAGAGGATTGTACACTTTTTGAATACTAACGCATTAATCCGGCCCGCTATTGTCTGCCAGGTTTATTCTCTTTCTTTTATTATGGCTTGAGTATTGTCCTTTTTAATTAATATCCTTCTCCTCCTCATAAAACTCCATCAGGAGCTGTTGTTCTGCGGCCGTGAAATATGTTGCGTAACTCTTTTCCATGTTCTGATCGGTGATTCTGTGAGCGATCGCGAGGTCTATTTAAGAATGCCGTGAACACGCATTAATCCTGACTACCTACATCTGGCTTGACATAGCCGCGCCTTTTCATCCTGGCTTGGCAAACGTGCAACCAATTAAGCCAGGATACGACGGCCAGACTAGGTCAAGCCGCGCTTGCTCAGTTATTCTGGCTTTCTTTATTCTACTTTCGTGCAATACCCCCCTGGATGAACCAGCTCATATACAAAGGTGTTCTTATTCCAATATGGCTTCCAAGTCTGTTCACTTCCAACGAGGAATCCTTTCTGATTCTTCTATTTCGCACTTATGTCAGTTTATCTGTATCACCGTATGGCACATGCATGCTTGGTACATGTGCCATGTTAAGAGGGGTCACTGGGCAGGTTGAAATGAAGACATTCTATTCCATGCAGTATTCCCTTGAAGGATGTGGTATATTCACACAGAAAAAAAAACCGAAAACCCTAGAATCAGGACGATTACATTCGCTACGTGTACATACCAAACTATACTAACAGAGATTATGGCTAGGCTTTTTAAAATTGACAGATTAGGAAACGACAATAAAATGTTTCCAATAACAGAAGCTTATCTTTATATGATCGATCTATTGCATCCTTGTTGAAGCTCCATAGACAGACAGGAAGGCCTCAGTCAGATACTGGTTCAGGTGACGTTTATATCTGACCCAGGAACAGGCACTGCTGGCATGAGTTCCTCTTTTGATAACAGCTTGATAGACAGTCTGTTTGTCTTTCGCAAGGTTCACAGGAACTGGTTCATTCTCCTTTAGGGCAGGAGACCAAGCCTTGGCAGAATCACTTCTGTCTCCAAGCACTCTGAGTCATGGTCACATTCCCTTTTTTGTGATAGGTTAAGTCTGTGTGTTCGTGCACGGATGTGATTGGTTGAGTGTCTGCGCGCACAGTGATGTCAAATAAGTGCTTCCTGAAGGATCAGAGTGCAGCAGCGCGGGACTGTGCGCAACGTTTTACCGTGTCGCCAAAAAATGGTTTCTACTCGCTAAAGGCATTGAAACAGAACCACGAGATCAGGTAGGAACACATGCACAGGCGCACGCACTTTCAACGCCACACACATTCCCACACGCTCTTCCATCCATCAGTCTTTTACGCGAGGTATGTTGTAGGAGTAGTGAACGAGGGGCAGGCCTCTGCTCTGGCAGAAGCAGGCTCGACCACAGGCCTGAACCTGGTCTGAACTGTCCGACACAAACGAATCCCCCTCGTCTGCGTACTCCGACTGGGCAGAGGGGGTGCCGCTGTCCGCCCAGTAGCCCTCCGCCCGCTGGCACGCCCCTGCCCCGGCTGGAAGGGTGGGGCAGCTGTGGGACTTCACCAAGTGTCTGCAGACTGAGGAAGAGGAGGAGGAGGAGGCCTGAGCGTGGAGCGCGGCAGCCTTGCACTGCTCACACACCCTGGCCTCCCTGCACAGCTGGGAGTACGCCCCACAGTCATAGCCAGCAGAGTCTCCGCCCCCCACACCCTGACCACACCCACCACCCTGCCCTGGCCCGGCCTTCACACCTCTAGCCACTCCCACTCGGCCCCGCAGCCTCTGCCAGTCCTCCCTGAAGGCGGGGCTAAAGAACACGTACAGGACAGGGTTCAGGCAGGCGGGCAGGGGGAAGAAGATCAGCGTGATTGATTTGGCGATCTCAGGACCTCCTGCAGTACCGGAGGCTGCCAGAAGGGGGGCGAAGGAGAAGGCGGCGACAGGACAGAAGAAGATGCAGTTGGTGAAGATGAGCCAGGCGACGTGACGCAGCGCCCCGCTCTGCTCGGGGTCAGCCAGCTCGGTGCGCCCCAGGCGGCAGTACAGCCTGGTGTACACGCCCGCTGTCAGCAGGTAGGCCAGCGCGTTGAGCAGCACGAGGGCCACCGTGACCCCGAGAGCCGGGCCTTCGCCCCCAGAAAAGGGCAGGCAGAGAGGGGAGGCCGAGGGCTGGCTGGAGCTGATCAGAGGCAGGCAGGCCGCAGCTGCAGCCAGGACCCCCAGTAGGCCCGCGGCCAGGCTGATGCGCCTCTCCGCCCCCCTGCTCCTGTGCGGCGAGGCTGACACCGCCGCCGTCTTCCCCAGCAGGGGCCAGACCGCCACGCTGCGCTCCACCGCCGCCAGAGGCAGCAGCAGGACAGCCCACTCCGAGGAGAAGACCGCCAGGAAACCTGTGACCCGACAGCCCACGCCCGTCTCCCACCACACCCCAAACTGGGAGAAGGTCCCCCAGGTGGCGGCATCCAGCACGCTCAACACCCCAACGTAGATGCCGGTCATCAGGTTGGCCAGGGCCAGGAGGCCCATCAGCAGCCTGGCTGGGGGCAGGGAGGCTGGGGACAGGGAGCCTGAAGGCAGGGCCCTAGAGCTGGAGAAGGTAGCAGCCAGAACCAGGCTGTTGCAGACCAGGGAAACCAGGCAGATGAACCACACTGTCAGGCGGATCATCCAGCTACCAAGGAGATGTTCACACGGCTTAAAGGCTCCTGGAAGACAGAAATGGAGGGTAAGAAGAAAAGGGAGGGAGGAGGAAATAAATGAGAAGACAAATGGAGAGGATGCAGTAGAACGAGGGAGAGATTCACTTTTTACATACAAACAGCTTCAAACAGTAGCAATAGCAGCCCTGGTGTTAGCTGTGTAAAGGATGAGGTTCGGTAAACAAACATGGTGACAGAGTTACCTGGTGAGGGAGAGCAGTGCATCACCATGGAGACTCTCTCCATCACTTCTCCACCTGCAACAGGACGAGGAAACAAGGCTCATTTTTATACCTTCAACCTCATGTCAACAACAACAACAACAACAACAAATACACCACATCATTATTAGTTCCATATCGTTAGTAAACATTGTGAGCATGTTGATGCAGTGGCGGTGAGGTCCGGAGTTCTCTCACCTCCGGTGGCCTCTGGAAGGGGGGGACTCACGAGGGAGTCGCAGCCCACGAAGGGGCAGCACTGGTAGGCATAGGGCACGGAGATGGACCTGGGGATCACAGAGCAGAACCTGGATGAACGGAGATCAGTCTCCCAGAAGCTTCCCCTTCCCCAGGGGGCAGACTTGGACTGGAACCTCGTCCCCCGAGTGAATGAAAGACCAGCTGTGTGGATGAGATCTTTTTGCTACAAAGTTTGAACTTGTTAAACCAAGACATCTCATTCCATTCCAAACTATGTGTCTGAGCCTCAGGCTTCTGCCACTGAGACTGGCAGGAGGAGGGGAGGTAGGGAGGTGGTATGTGTGTGTGTGTGTGTGTGCGTCCTCCTGGGATACTGACCTGAGTCTGGGCAGGCTTTTGGCTGTCAGAATGCTCTTCATCTCCAGATTCCCTGTCAGTTTGAGCTGGTTCACCCCTGTCAGGCCAGCGGTGGGCAGGCTGGTCAGAGAGTTCAAACTCAGGTCTCTGCAACACAACACACACACACATGCACACACGCATGCACACACACACACACACCACGGGCTACCGTCACGCGTGTGCATCATCAAAGGCTACTTGCTAGCACAAGTGTAGCATCTCAGGTGCATCACTACACGGTGATATGAGGGAGCAGGTGGGCGGGGCAGGGGGCGGGGCAGGTATGAGCGTCTACTCACAGGTTGGTCAGAGAGGTGAGGGAGAGGAAAGCATGTCTGTGGATGCTTCTAATAGCATTCCTACTCAGGTCTCTGTGGGAGGATTGAGCCACAAGGTTAGAATGTGCACGTGTGTATGGATGCAAGTACTGTGTGTGTAGTTTGTTTCTGTGTGTGTGCGTGTGTGTGTATGTGGTATTAAAGCGAGGTTAACTCACAACAAGCGCAGGGCAGAGAGACCCTGGAATGTGTGTCTGTCTATCTGGAGGATACGGTTGTGCTGCAGGCTTCTAGAAAACAGGAAACACACACACAGAAGAGGAGAAGAGCGCAGACACACGTTAGAGATCAGGCTCAGATTCAGTTTCAAGGTCGTACATGTGGACACGTATGTGCGTGAGAAGTGTCAACTCACATCTCCTGCAGCTGGAGACAGCCTTGGAGGGATGGCAACTCCTCTATCTGGTTGTAGGACAGGTCTCTGCAGGAGGATGAAGGAGAGGCGGAGGGAGGAGGCAGAGGGAGGAGGCAGAGGAGGAGGCAGAGGGAGGAGGCAGAGGGAGGAGGCAGAGGGAGGAGGCAGAGGAGGAGGCAGAGGAAGGAGGCAGAGGGAGGAGGCATGAGTCAGTGAAGTCTCACAGTGGCAGGAGTGTTGCATCATGGACCAGGCAGTCTCAGGGTCACTCACAGAGTTCGGAGGAGCTTCAGGTCGTCACACAGCTCAGCAGGAACAGCAGCGATGTTCGTACCAGTCAGAGTGCTGGAAACAACATAGAAACACAATGAATAGAAATAGAATAAAGATTATCCCTGCGGGAACAACATCCTCTGCTGCGGTGGCGGTGCTTCTTGTCCCCTGTGTTTACTCACAGGCTCTCAAGGTTGCTGGTTCCAGTGAGGACTGGGAACTCCTGCACCTGACTGGCCCCTCGGATCATCCTGCAACACAGCAAGTCCCAGAACACACTCACATCTGGCACAGCACAGCTAAGCCTGGCGGGTCATCGACAGTCTGTTGTAATAACTGTTTTGCACTTCTGGCTGGATGCTAACTGTATTTCATTACCCTGTACTTGTACCTGTGTAATGACAATAATCTAATCTAAATCTTCTCAAAATGGTCCTAGTGTCCCCCAGCTGGACACTGGCCAGGTCAGGTCCAGGCTGGGGGGGGCAGAGGAACTTACAGGGAGTGCAGGTCCGACAGGTTCTGGAAGGCAGAAGACCCCACGAAGGAGAGAGGGTTGTCGTACAGGTGGCTGGAGTAGGGAACAGGGGAGGAAGAGGGAGGGGAAGAGGAGAGGACAGTATATCAGGACTCATCCACTATGCAAGAATGGCACCATCTTCTGGACATATATTCCCAAAGGCCCACAGACACACTGGAAATCAGTACAGTTTCAGTTTTCTATCATTTTGCATACAGGAGAATACAACAGGCAAAGAGGAAAATAGAAAGGCAGAAAAAAGCGTGTGCTCATTTATGTTCAACTTTGTTCTAAATGTGGGTTGGATGTATAAAGGGTTATAGTGTCAGTACAGGCATTTGAACTTACATGGTTTTGAGAAGAGGGTTGCTATGGAAGGCTCCTTCGGGTATGGCAGCTATATTGTTGCTGTGGAAACCGCTGGAGAGAGGGAACAGACCCAAGACAAGGTTAGTGGTCCCCCCTCCTCTGTGACAAGCCTGTCTGTTATCAGGCTGGATCCAGCACTGTGTGACTGTGGTCTCTAGTATGGGTGAGCAGTCTCTAGTATGGGTGAGCAGTCTCTAGTATGGGTGAGCAGTCTCTAGTATGGGTGAGCAGTCTCTAGTATGGGTGAGCAGTCTCTAGTATGGGTGAGCAGTCTCTAGTATGGGTGAGCAGTCTCTAGTATGGGTGAGCAGTCTCTAGTATGGGTGAGCAGTCTCTAGTATGGGTGAGCAGTCTCTTGTATGGGTGAGCAGTCTCTAGTATGGGTGAGCAGTCTCTAGTATGGGTGAGCAGTCTCTAGTATGGGTGAGCAGTCTCTAGTATGGGTGAGCAGTCTCTAGTATGGGTGAGCAGTCTCTAGTATGGGTGAGCAGTCTCTAGTATGGGTGAGCAGTCTCTAGTATGGGTGAGCAGTCTCTAGTATGGGTGAGCAGTCTCTAGTATGGGTGAGCAGTCTCTAGTATGGGTGAGCAGTCTCTAGTATGGGTGAGCAGTCTCTAGTATGGGTGAGCAGTCTCTAGTATGCCCGGATACTGCCACAGACCTCCTCTAGATGGCATCTGTTTATTTGCCAAGTGAGTTTATTGAGGGTGGATCTGACCAACTATCATGTTTGACATTCTATACCTGTGCCACAGCGGTCTTCATCTCTCGAAGACAGAAGTTTTCAAGACTCTACACGATTTATATTTACATTTAATCACTTAGCAGACGCTCTTATACAGAGAGACTTACAGCAAGTACAGGGACTGAGGCAAGTAGGGTGAAGTGCCTTGCCCAAGAACACAACGCGTTGTGATGTTGACACAGCCGGGGTTTGAACCGGGTACCTTAGCCCGACGACCTAACCAGCTGCACCACTGCACCTTGACATGCCCCGTCAAGATCATGGGAAAGGTCGCACACACACCACACACACACCACACACACACACCACACACCACACACCACACACAACAAGCCACACCTCCCATCTGCATGAACTGCTGTTCTACTGAACTAATCCCAAATGTTCCAGGGCGACTTCTCTTGATTTCTTTGCGAACACTGCATCGATGTGACCTCAGTTCAAGTGTCGTGTGAAGAGCGTGTCGTGAACCCTCCCACTCAGCACTTTGCCTAAGTAGAGGCGGAGAGATGAGACACCTGACTGGGTTTTCAACTAACAAAGGCTTCAGAGTTGACAGGAAGTCCTCCCTGAGGTGAACTCTGCACATCTCCTCGCCTCGTCGCTGACAGACAAGAGGGGAGGAGAACAAAAGAGGACTAGAAAGGAAAACAGATAGAGTGGTCTGTGTTCTCTGATGCACCTTCCATATAGACGTCCTCATCACTCCCTTAGCCACCACACACGCACACGCACACGCACACACACACACACACACACACACACACACACACACACACACACACACACACACACACACACACACACACACACACACACACACACACACACACACGCACACACTCTGGCAGTGGTGTCTTCATCTCTCTTGCAGTCCCTTCTGTCTTCACTGTATTAGACAGTCAGTTCATAATACAGAGCTCCAACCACAACCCAACTTATAATTAGGAGAGCATGACAAATAGATGGGAATAGTGTGATGATAAAAGGAGTCATTAAGGAGTGCTCTTCACTTTAATTTGCTTAGTGAGTGTGTGGGTAGGTATGTGTGTGTATGTGGTGTGTGTGTGTATGTGTGAGTGTGTGTGTAAGTGAGTGAGTGTGTGTGTGTGTGTGTGTGTGTGTACTGGGAGGGCGGGGTCACTATACTCACAGTTCCTTTAGTTTGGGCAGGGCCTGGATGGCTTTGGGAAACAGCTTGATGTTGTTGAAGTTCAGATCTCTGGAGAAAGCCAGGGAAAGAAGGGGATCATTGGTTCAATCACACAATACTAACAGTTGTTTTTATTCTGCCAATACCCCTGTGCTAGCCTGGGCCTGCTGCCTCTAATGCCTGGTGCTTCCCAGTTCTGCCTCTAATGCCTGGTGCTTCCCAGTTCTGCCTCTAATGCCTGGTGCTTCCCAGTTCTGCCTCTAATGCCTGGTGCTTCCCAGTTCTGCCTCTAATGCCTGGTGCTTCCCAGTTCTGCCTCTAATGCCTGGTGTGTCACACTGCTGCCTCTAATGCCCGGTGTGTCACACTGCTGCCTCTAATGCCTGGTGTCACTGCTGCCTCTAATGCCTGGTGTGTCACTGCTGCCTCTAATGCCTGGTGTCACACTGCTGCCTCTAATGCCTGGTGTGTCACTGCTGCCTCTAATGGCTGGTGTGGAACACTGCTGCCTCTAATGCCTGGTGTCACTGCTGCCTCTAATGTCTGGTGTCACTGCTGCCTCTAATGCCTGGTGTCACTGCTGCCTCTAATGCCTGGTGTCACTGCTGCCTCTAATGCCTGGTGTCACTGCTGCCTCTAATGCCTGGTGTCACTGCTGCCTCTAATGCCTGGTGTCACACTGCTGCCTCTAATGCCTGGTGTGTCACTGCTGCCTCTAATGCCTGGTGTCACTGCTGCCTCTAATGCCTGGTGTGTCACTGCTGCCTCTAATGCCTGGTGTGTCACTGCTGCCTCTAATGCCTGGTGTGTCACTGCTGCCTCTAATGGCTGGTGTGGAACACTGCTGCCTCTAATGCCTGGTGTCACTGCTGCCTCTAATGCCTGGTGTCACTGCTGCCTCTAATGCCTGGTGTCACTGCTGCCTCTAATGCCTGGTGTCACTGCTGCCTCTAATGCCTGGTGTCACACTGCTGCCTCTAATGCCTGGTGTGTCACTGCTGCCTCTAATGCCTGGTGTCACTGCTGCCTCTAATGTCTGGTGTCACTGCTGCCTCTAATGCCTGGTGTCACTGCTGCCTCTAATGCCTGGTGTCACTGCTGCCTCTAATGCCTGGTGTCACTGCTGCCTCTAATGCCTGGTGTCACTGCTGCCTCTAATGCCTGGTGTCACTGCTGCCTCTAATGCCTGGTGTCACTGCTGCCTCTAATGCCTGGTGTCACTGCTGCCTCTAATGCCTGGTGTCACTGCTGCCTCTAATGCCTGGTGTCACTGCTGCCTCTAATGCCTGGTGTCACTGCTGCCTCTAATGCCTGGTGTCACTGCTGCCTCTAATGCCTGGTGTCACTGCTGCCTCTAATGCCTGGTGTCACTGCTGCCTCTAATGCCTGGTGTCACTGCTGCCTCTAATGCCTGGTGTCACTGCTGCCTCTAATGCCTGGTGTCACTGCTGCCTCTAATGCCTGGTGTCACTGCTGCCTCTAATGCCTGGTGTCACTGCTGCCTCTAATGCCTGGTGTCACTGCTGCCTCTAATGCCTGGTGTCACTGCTGCCTCTAATGCCTGGTGTCACTGCTGCCTCTAATGCCTGGTGTCACTGCTGCCTCTAATGCCTGGTGTCACTGCTGCCTCTAATGCCTGGTGTCACTGCTGCCTCTAATGCCTGGTGTCACTGCTGCCTCTAATGCCTGGTGTCACTGCTGCCTCTAATGCCTGGTGTCACTGCTGCCTCTAATGCCTGGTGTCACTGCTGCCTCTAATGCCTGGTGTCACTGCTGCCTCTAATGCCTGGTGTCACTGCTGCCTGGAGACGGTGGCCAGCAGGAAGTGAACAGAAGGAGGGCAGAGCTGATAGTCATCATGACCTCCGCTCCATTTATCCTGGAGCAATTACAACAGGAAGTGGACACACTGACGTCCAGGGAGGGAGGTGGGGGGGTGGAGGGGGGGTGTAGAGGGTGGGGCCTCACAGATGTACGCACGCATCCACTCTCACATGCAATGGGAGGGGAAAGTGCTAGGGAGCGGGAGAGTGGGAAAGAGAGAGAGAGAGAGAGAGAGAGAGAGAGGGGGGGGGTGAGGGAGAGAGAGAGAGAGAGAGAGAGAGGGAGAGTGAGAGGGAGGGGTACACAGCAGCATGCTGGGAAATGTGGACTTACAGGGTCTCCAGGTTCTCCAGGCCGGTGAAGCAGTTCTCGCCGATCTCAACAATCCTGTTGTTGTGAAGATGCCTGCAAAACAACAACAAGGCCACCTTCATCATCTCTGCATGCACAAAGCTGCTCTGTATGAGACCACAAATGTTAGGCTTGATGTTTCCCAGCAGAAGACACACACACACACACACACACACACTATATAACCAACTTTTCCATTCACCGCACGGCGTCCGATACACTGCGGATGAACAAGCCAGCACGTCGCCCTAGGCTGACAGGAAAACTCATTGAATCTCCTCACAAGGTAAGGCCAGAGTCCTGTGGAGCCGTCAGGGACAGCGCAGAGCTGTGATCACTAAATCAGCTGTCAGTTTGAGCTCGGCTCTCGTCTACTCAGGTCTGTCTACGGCCTGATGGATTCACAGTCTCCCCTTCCTGTTTATTCTCACTGCCCACTGGGGACGCAGGTCTGTCCTCCTTTCCTGCTGATGAGGCCCACGGGCGCGGCCGTTCGCCGGCGCGTGCACGGGAGTGTGCGCGTACGTTGAAAAGTAAGCGACGGCTTCAGACTTCGGAACGAAGCCATGCTGATGTATTTAACTGATAAGTCATCTGCTTTGGGGGCAGAGAGAGCAGCTGGGTGGGCTCGTCTGGGTCAGCGGAACTGCGGTTGGTCCGACAGTCGACCAAGAACGTTGTCGACTAGCAGCTTCCTGGTTTGTTTATTTCAAACACGTCATTCAGAGCTGCCCGAAAGGAGACAGCGAGGCGGGAGGAGGGGAGGAGCCTGTACTCACAGCACCACTAGGCTGCTGAGGTTGGCGAAGGCCTGGTCGGGGATGACAGGGATGCGGTTGAGGGCCAGGGTCAGGGCCTGGAGGTTGGCCTGGTGCCTCAGGGAGTCGACAGGGACCTCCGTGAGGTTGTTGTCGTCCAGCCAGAGGTGTCGCAGGTGCTGGAGGCCCTCAAAGCTGTCCTCAGGAACCACGGTGATGTGGTTGGCGTCCAGACGTCTGCGGACGGAAGGAGGGAGGGAAGAGGGGAAAGTTGAAGTTGAGGAATGAAGATAAGGGAACTCTGTGATCAATAGCGTATCAGCTAGAACACGCCACAGTTCTAATCCAGAATGCGTTGACAGTGCTGCAACCGCAGATAGTTTCCTGAGTTGTGGCAGAAAGGCATTTCGCTCCTGGTCCTGAAGCACATCAGACACTGTGTCTTAAAGGATAAACAACCATGATCCAACTGTAGAACTCAACTCTGACTTGCTAGTCTGCTGTGATCAGATCAGATCCTCCTCTTCATTCCACTGAACTCAAACCAAGTTCCCGTTGTTATTCTCTAACTCCACCTCTATCTCTTTTATCTCTCACTCCACCTCTCTTTTATCTCTCACTCCACCTCTCTTTTATCTCTCACTCTACCTCTCTCTTTTATCTCTCACTCCACCTCTATCTCTTTTATCTCTCCCTCCATCTCTATCTCTTTTATCTCTCCCTCCATTTCGATCTGTTTTTATCTCACTCCATCTCTTTTATCTCTTACTCCACCTTCATCACTTTTTTCCCCTCAACTCCAACCCTATCTCTATTTTCTCACTCCACCTCTATCTCTAATTCTCTCACTCCATCTCTTTTTCTCTCTCTCCCTCTACATTCCCTAAGGGTCTGTGTTGGAAGCAGCAAGGTTTGCTGATTGACATCTTGTTCTGAGAGGTTTCAGACAAACCCTGTCTGCCAAAAGGCATTACTTCAGCTTCAGACCTTAACCCCTCTGAGGAAGTAGCAAAGAGTGTGAAACAGAGAGAGAGAGAAAGAGAGAGAGAGAGTGAGTGAGTGAGAGAGAGAGAGAGAGAGAGAGAGAGAGAGAGAGAGAGAGAGAGAGAGAGAGAGAGGGAGAGGGAGAGGGAGAGAGAGAGAGAGAGAGAGAGAGAGAGAGAGAGAGAGAGAGAGGGAGAGGGGAAAACAAGGGGCTTAGGAAATGGAGGGATCTGTGAGGTGATTGTGGAGAGCTGGATTTCCAGAGAGCCTCTGCAGCTCTACCTTCCTGATGGATCCAGGGACCAGATCCTAGTGTAGAGCCAGGCAGACAGACAGGCTGGCAGACAGACAGACAGGAAGGGGTGAGACTCACAGAGACTGGAGGGCGTGGAGGTTCTTCAGAGCCACACTGGGAACTGTCCTCAGCTGGTTGTTCTGTAACATTCTGAGGAACAGAGAACACATTAGGAACCTCCCTGGGTGCAGTATCTATGGTTACTGGTGTTACTGGTCTCCATGGTGCTGCTGGTATCTATGGTGTTACTGGTGTTACTGGTCTCCATGGTGCTGCTGGTTTCTATGGTGTTACTGGTCTATACGGTATTACAGGACAGGGAGAATCCAACCACACACACAACACAGTACAGCACACACACACACAGCATAGCACAGCACACACACACAGCATAGCACAGCACAGCACACACACACACGTTACCACACTCAGGAGAAGGTCTGTCTAACCTGCTCTCCTGATTTTGTCACTGATTTACTGCACGCTGATTTATCACACTCTGATTTACGACAACGAAGAAATACTGTATCTGAACTGGTAAACAATCATGGTTACACAGTGACGGACGCAGAACCGTGTGTATGAAGTGTACAGTAGGAAGTGTGTTTGTGTGTTAGAGTGGGTTGTGGCTCAGGTAGGCCAACAGGACTTTGGACTCTTGGCTCAAAGCAAAAAGGTAAAAAGGGCATGGTCTTGTGTCAGCGCGCGTGTGTGTGTGCCTGTATGTGTGGGTGTGCGGGCGTGTAAGTATGCGCCATGCAATGAAAAGTGAACTTACAGGACTTTAAGCTGGTGGAGTCCAGACAGGGCTTCAGGGTGGATGAAGGACAGATCATTTCCTGCCAGCCGCCTGAGATGGAACGACAAAATCAGAGAGAGAGAGAGATGAAAATAACATTGAGAAATGTTTTTAAAAACAGGTCAGTGGTGATTGGCCGATATATAGGCTGAGGGCGGTTCATCACTGGGTTAAATATTCTAAACATCAGCGAGCATTAGAAGCACTTTACTGGAGGAGGCTGGAGGTATCAGACCCAGCATGGCACCCTGGGACGTGGAAGTGAGATGAGCTGCTCTCACTTCATATGACACCTTGGACATGTTACGACTGGCTCCGCACACACGCCATCCTATTTTTACCCCCTTCTCAAACCCACCCATACCCCCCCCCCCCCCCCCCCTTCTCCACCCCGGGTCCCTCTCCACCTCCCTCCCAGGAAAGCTGCTGGCTCAAGCAGTGCGGGGACCATGTCCACTGGAACTATTTGAAAAGAGCTCTGCAGTATGTGGAGACTCTGATAGGAGGTTGGAGCATCTACTTAGTTTGAATGCACAAGTCAGCCTGGCTGCAAGTTCTACTGAATGTAAATGTTACTGGTGTGAATGAGGACAGAGAAAGAGAGAGAGATAGAGAGAGAGGGAGAGAAAGGGAGAGATAGAGAGAGAGGGAGAGGGAGAGAGATAGAGATAGAGATAGAGAGAGAGGGGAGAGAGAGAGAGAGAGAGAGAGAGAGAGGGAGAGAGATAGAGATAGAGAGAGAGGGAGGAGAGAGGGAGAGGGAGGGAGAGAGAGAGAGAGAGAGAGAGAGAGAGAGAGAGAGAGAGAGAAACAGTGTCCATATAGCGCCTTTGTCTGTGTGTGTTCAACAGATGTGTGTGAGAAGAGATAAGGTATGAAGAGACAGATATAGAGAAAAAGAGAGAGAGACAGAGAGGGAGAGACAGAGAGAGAGAGAGAGACAGAGAGAGAGAGAGAGAGAGAGGGAGAGACAGAGAGAGAGACAGAGAAAGAGAGAGAGAGAGAGACAGAGAGAGAGAGAGAGAGAGAGGGAGAGAGAGAGAGAGAGAGAGGGAGAGAGAGAGAGGTGTTGGCTGGGTTGAGTTGGAGACATACTTGGACTCCATATCAGGTCTAGAGAGATTAGCAGGTGATTTATCACCATGTAACTGGAGTCCAGAAGCCAAGCTGTCACAAGCAGCAGAGTCCCAACCACGCCTCCCCCCCCCTCCCCCCCCCCCCCCCCCCCCCCCAAGAACCCAGAGCTGCAGGGTGTCAGCCTGAAAGCCAGGAGGTGTTTGAGGAACGAGCCACACCACCTTAGACTGACACAACAACCCGCTATCCCCCTCACCACCCCACGCCCCCCCCCCCCCCCCCACACACCCCCAACACCACCCACCTCATGCACACACCCCTCTGCTTTACACTTGGCCATAAACCCTGACCTGATTTAGTCCTACCCAGGATCAGGAGGTAAAGTCCTTCCAGAACATTCTAACCTAAATACAGGCACTGTTGAGAACATGCAGAGTATGGATGTGTGTGTGTGTGTGTGTGTGTGTGGGGGGGGGGGGTCAGCCCCAATTCTTCCAATAAATGTAAATAATCCTGTTCTAGTGCTGGAGGAGGATGCAACCGATTGAACACAGCTATTAGTAACTTCCAGAAAAGTGTTGAATGGCAGAAACAGCATCATTCCAAAATGCTGCAAGCATTGCCGACCATCGAAGACTGTGATCACACACTGTTTACATGATATATAGCAGCTGCGGTTGACCATAATTGTTAAATTAGGATTTGAAACCCTATATGGCTGTCAGACAGAGAAATGCTCTCACTCGCTCCTTATCTCCCCCTCAGCTTGACTTGGCCTTCAGTCAAACCAACACTGATTGGCTCCCAGCAGTACTTTCGTCCTACAAGGGACGGAAGGTTTTTCCAGCCAACCCCTTCAAATCCACCACACATCCTATCACCTCTGGTTTACGTTGTGCTTGACAACTGGTTTGCACTGAATAAAGATAGAAGGAATGCGAATGCAACAAACTTAGCTTTTCAGTCTTGCCAGTATTTCGACTTAAATCGGCCGGCAGCCCTGTAAACCTCAAAGAGGCAGAGGGCCTCGTCTACAGCCTCACCGCACCACACACAAACACACCAACGAATTGCTAGGACATCCTTCATGTCCCAGTCCGCCCACTCCTTTTCTCTCAACACGCGCAGGACCATCCCCCCCCACCCACACCCCCCCACCCCCCCACCCCACCCTTCTACCCCACAAGGCTACGCCAAGAGGAAGAATGTGCTTAGCCTTGGTTGAGGGAAGACTCAATCCTTCTCCTCTCTACAAACAGCCCTCAGACATGCTGATACAGCCTGTGCCGAGTCACCAGAGGCATTCAGGGAACAGCAACAGGAAGGAGGCGCTTTCTTTGTTTATTGTCGGTACATATACACCCACACACCCAAACACACACACACACACACACAGAGATACACATACACATATTAATTATATATATTTAACAGTCTATGCCCATTACAGATGAGGAGCGTTGATTCCAGACTGACAGCCTCAACATGATTGCGAGCTGCCAGCTGCAGCATTCGTGTTGACGTACCCGCAGGTGAAGCAGGAGCGAGCCAGACAGGCCGCGTGGCGCGGGAGACCTCACACGCCAACGTGCAATTGGATAGAAAAGTGGGAGGGTTTACATGGCTGAGACCTCTCTTCCTCTCCAACTGTCTCCGTCCATATCTACACTGCCGCCTCCCCCCTCTCTCTCTTTCCCCCTACCCCCCGGGCAGAATTCAACCGTCTCTGGTCCATAACCCCTCCTCCCTCCCCAGACACAGAGCAGCCTTCTGAAGATCCTTCAGCTTGATCCACCTGAAGCCTTGTTCCACTCAGGAGTTAACCAAAGACATCAGCAAACCCAGGGCACCTGTCAATCACAGGCGTTCCGGAAACACCATCAACAGACATCACAGGTGTTCTAGAACACCATAAACAGACCCTGCATATTTTGTCGGCTCTACAACATTCAGAGAACAATTTCACAGCTTCAAGCAAACACAAGTAGAACATGCCACCAAATTCCTGATTAATTAACGTTCAACAGTGGAATAAAAACAATGGAAATCTAAGGGATATTTAACACCACTCACATACTTCCTGTACTTGCTCCAGGTGACATTCCTGGTGTACATTATACATGACAGGTGTGTCCACTAGGGCCCCTGTGTCAGAGGAAAGGTAACAAGGTGCAGTAAGAGTGTAGCTAGACTGCGTTTTCTTTTTTCTTTCTTTTTTTTGGAGCCCCAGTTGTTTTGCCTCCTTCCTTCCTGCCTTGCGCATTCCTCTGCACAATGCGATGAAAAGTAAATTGCCCTTCGACAAAGCACACCAGAGTCGTGTTTGTAAAGGACTAAAGGAAAGCTAAGACTGGCCTGGCAGAAAGATGCAGGCTTTTTTCTTCAGCAGAAAATGAAGCAAAACACAAACCAGCAGCACAAAGAGCTTCCAAGCCAACATGTTCACTGGTGGTCATCCTGAATCCTCAGGGTTACCTGATAGACAGATCTTATCTACCAGCTGAGCCAGACACAGGACATATTTAAAGAGTAAAAAAATGACAAACACACAGATTAGATAGGGATGCTGAATGAAGACTTTAGACTTCAGGGATGTGATTTTGTCACCCCGGCTTAATTCCCCCCAAAAAACACACGC
>CM059295.1:14655000-14795000 GCA_030340665.1 Neosalanx taihuensis
CACATACCTGGAACGCAAACAACCGTCCTGGTCTGCTAGCATGTCTGTATCAAAATAGTGAGCAATTGCGAAGAGTGAGAGGACGCTAATATGACTGTTAGTGTGAAAGTGAACAACTGTGTTGTTGTTCAGTGAGGACTTTGTACCCGTGTTTACTGTCAAACTTCATTGGTTGCAAAGTCTATCTGAGTTCATCACAAAGGAAGCCAAATGCAGGACGGAAGACAGAGGAGATTAAAGAGAAAGAGAAGAGGGGGAACCATGTGTGAGAGGAAAAGAGAGAGAGAGCAAGAAAGAGAGGTAGGCTAAACATTCTCCCATCCAGCAGTCATCCTGTTTGTGAGCGGGAACTGACTGGCTCCTTTCACCTCTACTGACCACGAACAAAAGTGTCATTCAGCATAAGATGGATAGAGGGCACCAATGGTAAGTATGCTAGCTAGACCACTGGAGTGAAAGACCATTAGCCCCCCCCACCCCCCTCACCCCCCCCTCCCTTTTTTGTGCCCCCTCCCTCCGCCTGAGGCTACCCAAGTCCCAACTTGTGCTTGTTCACGCTATGAAAGGACTTCAATTGAGATGTGGGCCACACACTCGCACCCCCTCCTGTGCACGCATACGCGAGGGCGTGCACATGCCACCAGCGTGCACATGCCACCAGCGTGCACATGCCACCAGCGTGCACACACTCCCGGCTCTGGGGAGGCTCCGTCTTCTGTCACTCATCACATCCTGAGTGCAGATAGCAAGCAGAGACACAGCTACATTAAAGGACTGGGGGCAGGGGGGCAGGGGGGCGGGGGGGCAGGGGGGCGGGGGGACAGGGGGGCGGGGGGACAGGGCAGGATGGGGTGGTGGTGGTGTGGGGGGGGGGGCTAGTGTGCTGCTGCATCGAGGGGCCCCCTTTTTCTCTTCCAGCCCCCCCCCCAGCCTCTCTGTCCTCACCTGTTTCCCTCAGGCTCGCCTGCTTCCATTTCAGCTGCCAGGAATGACTTCATGGACACACACCAACAGGCAGCCCCCGCAATCACACAAACCCAACATCCCTCCACAGTGCTCTCCGCCCCCACCCCACCCCAGCCCCCACCCCAGCCCCCACCCCACCCCACCCCAGCCCCCACCCCACCCCACCCCAGCCCCCACCCCAGCCCAGCCCCCACCCCACCCCAGCCCCCACCCCAGCCCACCCCAGCCCCCACCCCAGCCCACCCCAGCCCCCACCCCACCCCACCCCAGCCCCCACCCCACCCCAGCCCCCACCCCACCCCAGCCCAGCCCCCACCCCACCCCAGCCCCCACCCCCCTTCTGCCTACAGGACCAATGCATGGGGCTAACACAGCACATCAGGTGCTGTCAAAACAAAGGAGGACAAACCTTCTCCATTTCCTATGTGCAGCATATCTCCAGCAGCCATAGAATCCTATGCTGGAATCCAGGTTGCTAGACTTCCAATAGTATATATCAGGAAATATAACCACAAGTACAATCCTAATTCTTATTACTCTCCATGGCTCTCCATCCATCTCTCTTCCCACAACCCCCATGTGCTTGTGTTGCTGCAGTCAAGGCAAGCAGGTAGTGGTGGAGGGAGAGGAGTGTGGCTGGAGTACCCAAACAAAGCCAACCTTCTGGGGAATCATTTCCTGGCCTCCGGAGACAGAGGGGGCCAGCAGGGTTCCTGTGAGTCAGCTGTGTGGATGGAGCTGCTTCTGTCGTTAACTGCAAGCGTGTCTGTGTGTGTCCATCTCTATGTTCCTCTCCATCAGTTTGGTTCTTAACACGAAACCTCATAGGTATGTCAGGATGCTCTTTCCCAGAAACAGTCTATAGAGGCTGGTGTGGGAATATCTATTCTGTTAGTCTCCCTTTTTGTTGTTGTTGTAATTATCTTAAATCTCAGTCCCCTCCTCCATCCCATAACCCCTCTCCTTCTGAAGCTGCCTGACAGGAGAGAGGCTTCACAGCTGCTGTGTGTCTCGTTAATCCAGGGTGATCCCCAACCCGGCCGACGATCTCCATACAAAAGACCCGGGGCGAGGAGGGGGACAGCAAGAGTTCAGGAGACACAGGGAAGAAAAGAACCTCCACAGTAACAGAGAGAATATGAGAGAGACAAAGAGAGAAAGTGGGGGAAAGAGAGAGAGAGAGACAGAGAGAGAGAGAGAGAGAGAGAGAGAGAGAGAGAGAGAGAGAGAGAGAGAGAGAGAGAGAAAGAGAAAGAGAGAGGGACGGAGAAAGAGAGAGAGTGAGAGAATGTGAAAGGCTGGCTCTAAGAGAATGAGCTGGATTTGTCACATAGTTATGAGCTGACAAGCGGTCATTAAGCAGTACTGATGGCCTTGCACAGAGAGAAAGAAAGAAGGCTTCACACATTCTATCGTAACAACATGGCACAATAAGGCGACTCAACGCCCTGCTTGATAACTGGTTCACTACCCTGCCAACTTTAAGGCAACAGGCTTTAGAGCAACTGAATGACAATGATGTGGTTGAAACACAATATTCAAATAATTTAGCCAATATATAACTGTACTGCCACTGGTTAGGACAGACAATGACTAAGATCATATTATCTTTATCCTGGACATACTGTATATTTTGCTGTACATTCTGCACATTCTGTACAAAAACTGAAAATCATGTACATTCTAATATAATACTGTATATTATACAAGACCATTACTGTATAATTGTAAATGTATAGCTTCTGTACATAATCATTATGCTCCCTGGGAGGATTCACCTCACCCACCATTTTTTTTACTTATTGTTATTGACCCCACCCCCTACCCCTGTGTACACTTTCTAATCTTTTACCTCACACCCTTACCCTTAACTGTGCTTTGCGAGACTGTGTGCCGTTGATACAAAGGAGTTTCCCTCGGGATCAATAAAGTAATCTGAATCTGAATCTGAATCTGAATATTTTTACTTGGACACGTTTGAAAGAATTGGAAATAATGTAGTGTGATTTCGGCGATTGAGTAAAGAAAAATATCCTTTGAGTACCAAGCCAATGATCTAGAACTGAAGATTTTCGTGTTTTGTTTGTTGTTTTAACATAAAGAACCACAACACTCCTGTGGACTTATGTCTGTCTGCTCCAGAATCCCAGTTCCATCATGCTCACATTATCCACTCCTGGTTATCAGACTATTCTAGACCGCGAAGAAACTTCTAGAGCACGGCCATGTTCGAGAACCGCAACACTGACAGATCAAAACAAAACCAATCCTAGCATCTCTGACGGTGTATTTGCTATCAAACAAAGGTGTGAAAAATACTAATAATTTAACGTATGGATACGAAGTAGATGTCAGATTGATACTCTCAGGGTCACGTTATCTTCTTCTTGCCTTAGGTAGTCCAACACATGCTCCGTCAAACAAACAGTGGCCGACACACACAGGCCCTCTCGCACAGTGGGAGGGGCTACCTAGCTGATGATTGACTAGCACATTGTGAAACAGTTAAGGCTGTAGGAGAAGGGATGGATTAGTTTCACTTCACTGTAGGCCCATAGAGTAATAATCAACTAGTGTGCTCTACCCCCTCTCTCACAAACATGGCTGGCTTTACATACCATCTTACAAGGACCTGGAGAGATTTTCTACTGAATACGCCACTTGTTTACGTTTGTGTTTACGTTTTTTTAACTACACTCATTTGGAAAAACATCATTTAGAAGGAGGGCATTCTCCCCTAGTTATTATTTGCTGCTGCCTAGGTGTGTCCCTACGGTTCAACCTGTGTCTATAGAGATGGATCCTTTAACCATGATTTTGCACATAACGAATCAGTACAACAAATCAAAAGTTGGCGTTAACAACATAACTTCAGGTTTAACCCGATACAGGAACCCCTGGGTTAAACCTGAAGTTACCTTTTTAACACCAACTCTTGATTCGTAGTACAGGCCCTCCTTTCATGGTCTAATAATGCTCCCAAACACATGGTAGATTTATAGCACTGACATTTACATGTAAAGCCAAACAGCAGCCACCTATCTTGGTGGATGGGGATGATATTAGATTTGTTCCCAGTTACATGTAGTGCCACTCAGTCCCTTTTAACTTGTTGCAAGCACCTTCTGTTAGATAAACTAAGAAATGAATAAAGACAGGACTTTGTCCTCCCTTGGAGGACATGCTGGAGCACAGCTCAGCATGATGTGGGAGCATGTGTGGTTGTGTTAGTGGTTCAACCCAGACCTGCTTAAGGTTTGGGTGCTTGTGGTCTTACGAGACATCTTCTAAAAACAAGGATGATTCAAGGATGAGAGGGACGGTGTCCAAAATCAAACTAAACCATAAGCATCATGTGAATTAGAGTAACAAATGACCCAATGCTCAGATGGAGGCAGACCTTCACAATCATGGCAAAGTTATTGTGTCAACAATGAGGTACTAACAAAACAAGCATGGCAACAAACAGAAGACTACAGCAACATTGATACTGTGTTCATTTAGCTGCATGATAAAGTCTTAGGCCTACTTACAGTTATTTAACATTCACACTCCAACACAATGGACACTGTTAGGCTTAAAATGTTTCCATTTCGTAGAAGTGGGCTCTCGGTGTAAAACACAGTAGAGTATGGGCAAACCTAGTCTGTATTTCTGACAATAACATGAGTTTGTTCATGGATGCAACATTTGAAAATGGAAAGGGTGCAAGATGCAACATTTGTAGTAAAGTAACATGTGTTATTTGACTTACAGGTAGTATGTGAAGGCACTGAGGCCAGCAGGGACTGTGGTCAGACCCTTCCCAGAGCAGTCTGCCCCTCCGTCCTGGTCACAGCTGCATGAGGGGGAACAGACAGCCGGGGTGGACTGTCCTTGACCAGCCGCACCATCATGTTGGAGACACAAGAAGATCCAGACAGCAAAAAGACGCATCTTCAACTCAGCTTCAATCTGGGGCAACAAAAGCCTTCCTGATCATCTAGTCCTGTTGGTCGACTTTGTCATGTGGCACAGTAGCAGATAGTCTGTGTGTTTTTTCGTATAGGAAGCCTCTTACTAACACAAGGAACAAAAACTGTTAATGCTTTCGGATCAGGCACACCTAAAAATGTCCGTCCCTGTTCCCCGCTTTGTCAAACCTGGGACATGTTACTGGAGCCTGTGTTTCTCTGCGGGTTCATATTCCTGATCCCCTGTCTCTGGTCCCATGGAAATAAAGTCGGTTCCCCTCGCCTCCCATATGATATCTTCACCTTCGCTTTTTTCCCCCTTTTCGTAATCTCATTAAATAAACAGAGTATATATCCTGCTTCCTTTAAAATGAACACTCAACAGATTGCTGAATTTGCAGAAAAAAAATGAAATAAAAAAACATAACATGTCGCATTTTATATATTGTTTTCCCTCTCTCCTGATTTTGTTTCCTGTAGAAAAGCACAAGTCAGCTTTCAGCCATTCCTCATGTTTCCTTCGTCTGCTTTCCTGGCTCTGTGTGTGTGTGAGCACCCTACTGGAGAACCTGCAGCATGATCGGGGGGGAGGCCTCCTAAAACCATGCACATTCACTGGACTAAGTCGGGTTTGCAAATATCCTACCCTCAGTCCAATCCAATCCAATCCAACTTTATTTCTATTGCACTTTAAAACTACACGGTTGACCAAAGTGCAGTACATAGCAATATTAAAAACGCAACAAATAGACACACACTATACACAGTAAAAGACAACACAACAATTGGTAAAAACTACATAGGAGTTACCAGTTAGTCTTACACAGGGGCGCAGATGGCAGGGGGGATGTGTGTGCCCCCCAGTTCGTGACCCCGATCCCACCCCATGCAGACACACACATGCTTTTGTGAAGAAAAATTCAACTGTTGATGAGCTGTAGTTGCTCCCCAACACCAAACATGCACTTTCTGCTATCTCCTGTTCACCCATGTGATACATTTGGAACTTTTTAGTGTATGTACTGCTATTATTTTATAACACAATGCCCTAATGGTTTAATGAACTATAAACAAATACATAAACTGTTTTTTTTTTCTTCTAAAATGTTTCATTTGAAACATCTTTATTGAAAGCCTATGTGTCTGGGTGACATGTGCTCATGTTCCTTCTGACTGTCCCAGTGTTTCAGCTGGCTTTGAGCTGCAGAGATGTCATCCCAAACACCCTCATGATCACACCATTATGCGGGGTGGACAAAAACTAGTAGTTGCTCAGCTACCATCCAGAATAAAAGCTAAATTAAGGCAACAACATACAATCATTTTTCACAAAGCAAACAACATACTTAAATTCACATACCCAGCATTCAACATTAACATTATGCTACATGAAATCAAAATGGAGGATATGTACCTGTGCACTTCACCCTCTCTCCTGGAAGGCTCCAGCAACCCAAGAGAGGTCATTCATCAAATGTTTGTAGTTGTAACATTTTATGACTTTTCAGTTGCAAACATCATATTAAGAGTGAAAAGACTCACTGTTAATCTCATTTGTTTCTGTTTGGAACCAGCAAGATAGAATCATTATTATTGGCCTAATTAGACCTGCCAGATCGTCTACCCCATAAAGAATATACATGATAATGTCCCCGTCAACACATTTTCCGCAGAATTGCTGAGAAGAATAAGGTGGGAATTGAGGTGGTTAGTAACACTTTAAGACTGCATAACCGTGAAAGAAAGCTAACTTTAGCTAGATGAATCAGTCATAGTGTTGGAGTAAGGGTTATTCTGTGTCATAATGAGTCAAATGTATTTCTATGTTGTAGAGGATTCGTGCTGTAATACCATTTATGTTCTGAACAATTAGAATCTTACCAGGTTTGATCTGATTACTTTTGTTTTGCTACTAGACGTACCACTCTCTATCACACTGTGTTAAGATTACTTTACTTGATTGTTTGAAACTGTTCTAACATGGGGAGAATATCAGTAAACAACACTTTTGACGTTGGTCTTCAGGTTTTATAATCAGTTTTTACAGTCTAAACGCTTTATCCCAGTTATCAATAGTTAAATTCCATCTGCCACTCTAGTGAAAACATGCTGACGTCAGTCGTTTTATAGCTGGGTTGGATAGAGAGCAGGAAGACAGACCCTACAAGTGAGTTTTCATGTAAATCACATTTGCATAATTTGGCGAGTGAAAGGTGCAAACGGCGTTGTTTTGATAGGTTGTTTTAACAGGAAACTGTCCATGCAGGAGACCATTTACATTGCAAATTGAGAAATCAGGACACGAATACACGTCATGTCAAAACAAGATTATCCAATCAGCAGTGGTCCGAGTAGGGAAAAGAATAACTGGCCCATCAATGGGTGATTTTAACTTGTGTGACATAAACATTGAAATCATTTATCTTAAACTAAGATTACTTCAATTAAGTTGAACTGATTAAGTTGAACAATAGCAGTATTGATGACGATGGTTGTGTGTTTTAACCTGGAAATGGGAAAGTTCAGAAACAAATACTGACAAATGACATAAATCTGTGAAATATAATTGCAATATAAATGTTAAGTAGTTGCATGTTAAAAGGCAACCTACTGTATTGTCTTTTACACAATATTACAGTGAAATAACTATGCACAAATTGTGTCCAGACACAACTGAGTTTACATTAAATGTCCCATAGTCCCAGATCATATTAAAAAGTGAGTCAGCAACATGCAGCATCCACATCCTATACTGTGCTATCCACCTCCTGAATGAACCCCAGATGTGAACCAAAGATGAGAAACAAGCTCAAGTCTTAGGAAGAGAAATACCACCACTCAGTGGCAAGACTTCAAAATGTTCCAGCATTTCTTCCCACCTTGGTGGAAGTGTAATCCAGACCAGAGTAATGGAAGCTGTACTATGATCCAGAGGAGAATAGACTCTGTAAAGAATACATCACAGTCATATACTATCAACAGAAATGTGTTAATCGGCATGACAAATGGGGCAACATTTTAGGTTGGGTGTTTCAGGAAAGATTTTCTGTCTGTTACCCTGGACCAGATGCTCAAGAACTATAAACACATTTTCTCAAGAAAAGTTCTATTGGTTCAATAGCATGTTTTGTTTCATGTGTAGTTGTGTCATATTGTATTGTCTTCTTATCGTACTGTAATATACTATGTTTCCCCGTCCTTATTTTCTGATAATGTTAATTAGAACAAAGAGCAGCAAACAGCAGCAAAACCTGTTCAAACCTCCAGACAACAAGTCGTGCTGAACATTCTCAAATGGTTCCTCCAATCATAAGCAACTCATAGCCACTTATATTTAATTAAGCTGAAGATATGATAGAGATCATGCTACCATGTTAGATCAATCACAGGCTGCGCCAATAATCTACCAGCATACACTGTTGTGCAAAGTCCACACTGAACTTCCAAGGTCACTGTGCCAATTAAAGTAGACCTTCATTTGTCATTCTCTACTGAGCTGAGAGGCTTGTATGCGTAGCACTGTTACAAAGTTCCAGTGTTCACTGTAGAGCAAGTCCCCTCAGGCTTACTGAGGGTGTTAAAACCTTAGCAGGGATGGGTAGAGAGCATCTTAACGCCAGATGACGCTGTCTGTCTGTCTGTCTGTACGGACACTAAGATGAATGTGTGACAGAAGGCTTCTGACAGGTCCGTTAGAAAGCAGACGTTGTCTGAAGAGCATAGTTCACACACAAAACACACACTCACATCCACACATAGTCTACACACACACACACACACTTATTCACACACAGGACAACAGACCAAAACAGAAAATATAGAAATGACCTCATGAAATTAAAACTATTATTCGCTGTCTTGAGGACATAAGTTGCATTCAGAGTTAGAAAAAAATACTTGTGGGATTTCTCAGGCAACCCTGAGTGGGCCTACTGTACATAACCTTGGGCCATTGTCAGGGTGTTTGGTGGCATATAATGGAAGCCATTGAGGACATGGGCCATTGCTGTTGGAGTGAGTGTGCTCTGGCTCACAGCATGCATCTGGGCATCTGCTGTATCCCTGCTAGAGACTGCGTGTTGACTGAGAACCTGTTGTCATGGAACACATCATATTCAAAAAGAGTGAATGGAACAGAATGCTGGATTGTATTGTGTGGACGGCGATGGTTGTGAAACTGCAAATTCTTGCAAGGATTGTCTCGTTAGGACTTCAAAGACGCGATGTTAGCTTCCTGTGTGGTCCTGCCACTCAGATCAGCATGTCTGTTAGGACTGGTCTGCTACCACTGTTAGGAATGCCCTACAGCCATGTTCCCCTCTGTCATACACACACATGCAAATCCACACACACACACACACCAATAATACAAGCAAACCACTGCGGTTTCACATGATTTGATGACATCAATATCTGGACACTACAGAGGCTCTTTATCCGTATGATTTTCTCAGCTGTGTGAAATATCCTTGTTGATTCATACAGCGCCTGGCCTTTCATACACCATCCCTTACGTTAGTCCTGTTCTGTTTATCAAATGAAATGTCAAGTGCTCTTCTTGTCATGAATGTTGGCAATACAGATTTCTGCACTTCATTTCCTGAATGCCTAATCAGACGTCCCTAACGTTAACCCTGCCTTTCAAAGAAATCCACTCTGACGAAGACACTCCAACCTCAGCTTCTAGGATAGGAACCAGGAGAGAAACACTACGTTCGTTCCATTCTGCTCTTACAAATGCAAATGTCACTCTCAGCCGTTATGCACCACAGAGAACAAGAGCACAAACTCACTCTGATAGTCAACCCACACCCCCCCTCTACCTTCACACACACACACACACACACACACACACACACACACACACACACACACACACACACACACACACACACACACACACACACACCAAAATATAATTCACAGAATAATGATCAAAAACAGCAGAAGCATAGAAATCCGGAAGCTTCTATGAAAGGCAGCGTTGGCCTGTAGCTGCAGGCTGTGTTGTGAAAGCCCGCTGTCAGACAAATTTCCAACCTCTCAATCTGGGAGCCCTGCTGATGGGGAGGCTTGGCTAATCCTGCCAGCTCATTGTCAAGCAGCATTAGGAGGGGACAGGAGCATCAGAAAACCATGCTGGTCCCCTTTTGTGCACCCAGAAAGTGCCCTGCCGGTACACAATGAGGTGAAACACTGGAGCAATTTGAACATGGGAATATGCTTGAACAGCAACAAGGGTGCGAGTTCACAAAATCCTGTGGCCTTAAAAAATAAAAGCCCAGTAAAGAAACACATCTTTTGTGTTTCTCCTCTGTTCTCAAAATACAAATTCAAGTGGCCTTAATATGACCTAGCATAGTCAAGATTTGGCACAGCATCAGGAATGAAGTCCAGTGTTAACTACAGGGATTTTTCGGGTCGTGTTTTAAGGAACGTGGTTAAAGTAGTTGAGTAACCAAGTTGTCTCAGCCATGAAAAGAGTAAAACTATTCTTAATATTTGAACCAATAATGCCCTGTGAGTTGAGAAGCTTTTGAGGACCACAGATCAGGTGAGTCAGATGCTTTGTAACATTATTTTCATGGTCACAGACCTCGCTGAAATGAAATAAAGGAACCCAGAGTTTTGCGTCATCTCTAAGGCTGCATGAAAACCATCTATGGAGCTATTGAGTTTGTGGCATGACTCATGGCCTATCACACTGCATTGGTAAACCATAGGGAGGAAAGAACTGTAGGGTTATAATACAATACTTCAGAAAATAAGAAGCAGAGAGGGGAAGACAAAACAAATATGTCTCTCTTGCTCCTTCCGTTTTCCCTCTGTCAAACCCTCGATTTCTCTGTCTCTCTTTCATTTCTTTATCTTCTTCCTCATCTTCTTCTCTTTCTGAGAAGCAGGTACTGAAGGAATTAGAGGCAGGCGCCATTGCTTCCATTCATGTTAAGGTCATGGAATACTCCATGATGTTCAAGCTTTGATGTTTCACAGCTTTTTGAGTCGGCGCTGTAAGGCAGAAACCATAGGTGGTCTGATGTCACAGGCTAGCAGCTGATTCACTGTGAATCCCTGTAAGACACTGCCCACTTGAATCCAAAACAAGCAGTACATGCAGGTATCTGAGTTGCAATAGATGAAGGATTACAGACAGGATCTCTGTGTCTAACCCATCACTGTCTACTGGTGCACGACTCACTCTGGTTCCACTGGATTCATGTCAGGCACCAGCACCACCCAACTCTATCACACCCTCCCAAGACCTATCCTACACCCACCGGCCAAATAACCCTATTTCATTTTCTCCTTCCAGAAAGCCTACCTCCTGCTGAGAGACAACAGAACGATTTCCTATCGGTTCCCAAGATCCACACTGTTAGTGAGTGTGACTCATTGGCTTATACAACACATGCCCTTATGGTTCTTCAAGTTATCCCCTTCTCTCTCTTTATTCTTCTCTCCCTCCCTCTCTCTCTCTTTCTCTCCCTCTCTCCCCTTCTCTCTCTCCCCTCTGTCTCTCCCCTTCTCTCACTGTGGGTCTCAACACGCTCCCTCTTATTCTCTCTATTCTCTCTTTCTCTCCATCGCTCCATCCTTCCCAATGGTGCTGAGTCTCAAGGGTAGACTGAATGTCCTCTTCCATTTGGCTGCTATTTTGGACTCCATGTCAACAAGACATGAGTCACCATTCAACACAAAACAACGTCTTTCATGGACAATCTCTCTGGAATCTGCCACTGTATAAAACCCAAGTGGAACAGCTTGATTTCCTCTCATTATTTCGCAGTTCCAATATACATGATGCTCACTGAAATCGTGCTGCAATTTCTCAAGGCTGCATTTGCTCTGTGCTTGGTTGCCAAAAGGGTTAGGGCATGCTGGATCACTGGGAAAAGGGGTTTAGATTTCAGACTGGTGTCCCTCGTCTCCTCAAAATGAAGGAAATGGCACCCTGGAACCCTGTTTTCATAGCCTGCACCCACAACAACTCTTCACCTACAACATCCTCTCAGAAAAAAGAGGGAATTCTTGTCATGAAAGACTTGAGGTGTATGAATCTGATGCATTCGCAAGCTTTTGTCTAAAGGACGTTTGCATCCCACTGCCACCGTGTTTGTTGCTGTGTGAGGTGTTGTCTTGTCAGTGAGTAATGTACCCAGAGAGTTCAGAGGGAAGAGTGTGAGAAAACAGCTTAACCCTGTATTCTCTCTCTCTCTCCCGGGCGACACCCCGAGAGGAAGAAGGAACTAACAACAAAAAGAGAGTTTGTTTCCCTGTTTTACATTCATACATCCTTGTTTGAAACTCCACAAGGCGCCTATATTATATTCATGAACATTCTTGTCTTCTTGTAACGTTAAAAACTTTTCTCCTTGCACTTTTAAGTGGAGGGGGAATTCATTGACCTCAGAATAGGAAATGCAGTTTCACAGCTTGCACACATGTTAATGCTGATGAAGGTTTTGGTGTCTCACGATAGGCTGTCATGTCCATTATTCCTGTCCATGTCTGACCTGCCGGATGTAGAGAGCCAGTCTTGGCCAGCACTTCTCAACCTTCTAAGATCTGCACATATTGCAGGAATGCCTCTGGTACACTGCTGGACCCTGCTCTTAATCCAAGAACTGCTTATGTGTCGTGATGATGGTTGTAGCCAAGTTGAATTGGTTAAGTACAATCCTCAGTGTGAAAAGCACCAGCTTGTGTCTTTGAAAAGCTAGTGTTTTGGTGACGTAACAGGCTTGATGATTAGTTTGTGCCGTGTGTGAATCAGGAGATCAAACCCTGGTGTGGGCAAGAGAGGGAGGGAGCCATTTTGACGAGTGACAAATCACACCTGTTACAGTGGTGCCGCAATTAGATTTGTATTTTTTTTCTTCAAATTCTGAAAATGGATCAAGCATATTATTCATGTGTACTTGTACGCATTTTGCTTTACTGCAATATTCCCTGTTTTGTACTTCATTGATAGACATTTACATTTGCACCTGTTCGTTTATGACATTTATACATTTTTGCTTCAACCTCATAATCTGCAGAATTACGTCCAATGTTCTCTCTTCAAGGCTATTTTTCTACCTCTGAACGTCATCTCCGATGCATTAAATGTCTGAATGAAATCTGCATACAAATATAGATATGATCATTATCAGCAGCATCATAGACAGAATTGTTAAAGGCTTTCTGGCCTCTATGTCATGAAGTGGATCCATGGTGTTCTCTCTGAACCGCTCAGCTCAGAGTAGCCCAGAGACCAGAGCCCTGACCATATTTCCAGCCTCTCCTTCTTGTCTCAAACTAATGAATAATTTCTCAACCAATGTGCTCAGCCCGAGTACATCAGAGGACCGGATCGCGTCATTGGATCTCTCTTACGCACACATCCCTGCCAATGCAGCTAGGCAAACCTTTCCCCAAAGGCCTCTGGGAGTTGTTGTTTTTGTTGGAGTGTAATGGCTAGTGTTCTCAGCAAGCCTGAAAGTGGAGACTTACAGAGGGGAGGACTTAAACGGATAAATATAAATCTCTTCTGGAAAATGAGCTTGTGACGGGAAAACATATTTGGAGCTTTTTTTACTGAAACCTTAATCTATATCATTCCAAGATCTGTTTTCTCTTTAACGGATGCCTAAACTCTCTCTCTCTCGATCTCTCGTTCTGTCTTTTGCTCTCGCGCACACACACAGGCAGAACTTGTAGCGGCTCGGTGCTGTGTGTATCCATCATGGCGTCCGTGGTAGCAGCAGCAGAAGAGGTGGGTGTGGAGCTGCCTGTGTTCTCTCCTAGACTCTGAGCCCCCGCACCGAGTCATTAAGCATCTCTCCCAGCTGAGAGGCAGTGTCTCCCTATTCACACGCACGTCACAAACACTCACACTCACACTCTCAATCTCACACACACACACACACACACACACACACACACACACACACAGTCACATGCACTCACATGCACGTCACATGCACACACACGTTCCCCATGTACACGCGTCACAGACACGACTCACACGCAGTTACCAACAAACACTCACACACACACTCTCTGAAGCAGACTCATGCTCACACACACACACGTATGCACACACTACCACATACTGAGACGTAGTGTTGCACACAGTGTCATTACCAATATAGTCTTTCTATAAAAACATATTACTCCTCACTCTCATCCTCCCACCCCCCTCCTCCCCACCCCCCTCCTCCCCAACCCCCTCCTCCCCACCCCCCTCCTCCTCCTCTCTGCCATATCACACCTTCTCATAAACAAAAGTCAATCTAATTCGATTTTCGGTGACAAGACTTTGGTAAAGACTGATTAAGAATAAAACAGTTTAAACTATGCTCTAGTCTCTACATGGTGCTGAATCGAATGAAAGAATAATCATTGAGATACCAGCAATATAATTTCCCATAATTTAATCATCATAAATCCAGTCATGACATTGTTTTATTTTATGTGAATATGTTTGTATACCTGCATCTGTAAATAATACACTAATACCAGAGTCAGATTGAGCGACTCAAACTGAATCTGTATTGTCAGCATTCGAAAGGCAACGTTCTCATCGAGGTTTTCACAGTATGGTTCGGTTTTCTCTGTCTTTCTTTGTCTCTCTATCTCTATCCCTTCATTTCACCCCCTTTTCCATATATCTCTCTCACACCGTCTCTCCACCCTCCTCTTCCTTTCTCCATCTTATTTCGGAGTCTCTCTTTTCTCACCTCTCCCAATCATTTCTCTCTGTCTCTGTCTCTCACTCACCAACACCTATACTCCTGCGTCATCAGCCTGGCTCTCCTCTGAAGGGCAGCTCACTTAGAGCTCCCATTGGCTCAGTCAGTCCATGTCGTGATGACATCTCACACCCTGAGCTTAATTAAATACTGGAGCGTCTAGAATTCACACATGTTCACCCTCCCATCCTTCCTATGTACGTCAGTGGCATTTTATCAATGAAGACTTTTTTCCCCTGTGCTTTAAGGTGGACTCAATTAGAACTGAACACACACAACCGCTATGGGTGATGTTTCTGACTGTGTCTCGGTTAGTGGGTCCTGTATGTTTTTGTGCTTGTGTGTTTTGGGACTGTTTGCGTGCATTTGTGCGTGTGTACGTGCGCGTGTGTATGTGTTTATTAAGCCATCATCCTTCACATTCAAAGTATCAAATATCCAACTATCATTCAGTTTCCAAAGAATGTAAATGTTTTCTTTGCATTGTTAAATTACATGATTTTGCACGGATCAACGTCACAATAAGAAAGCATGCGGCTGCTCGATTCAAAAGTCCCTGAATTATCCTAATGTTGCTGGCTTAAACAGGACTGTTGGCTTGTCTGGCTCCTTATTGGTGGGAGCGCAGTCTGATGAGGCCCCTCCCCTCTCCTGACAGCCTGTGTGTGTCAAGGCGGGGGGTCCCTCCTGGATCAATGCCAGCTGCATGATTAAACACTCTATTGAATGGCTTTGCCCTGGCCCCTGGCCCCTGGCCCCTGCCCCCTGAACCTGAAACTCTCCAAGCCACCAGCCCAGGTTGTCAATGGCAATGAACAACAATTAAGCATCTCTGCTCCACACCCAGAACCCCAAAGAACAAGACATGAAGTCTTGGTCCGGTTGTGGAAGGAGAAGGTGGAGGTGGAGGAGGAGAAGGAGAGAATGAGGAGGTGGCGGAGGAGGAGATGAATGAGTTGTGGTCTGAAAGTGGTCAAAACAGATAGCATACTCATTTCATTTTGATACAATTCATAAGTTATGCCACTTAAATATTGTTTAGAACGTTAATACAATTACATTATTAAATATAAAGTGGAACATTAATAATGCATGTGTTCAATTATGAGCTGGCAAATGGACTAAAAAACCTAATGTGGTAAACCTAATGGTATGTATTCATGTGTGTGGGAGAATGGGTGGGTTGGCAATATAACTTATTCAGTGGATAAAATGTTTGTGGTATCAGAACAGGACCTTGGAGAACCTTGTCTAGAATATCCCGGCCTTCTGCTTCCATACTCTGCTGCTTGTCCATGCTTGATCCCTGTCCCCACAGAGCCTACATCGTCCAGAGCCCAGGACTTGACAAGGCATCTCTACAGCCCCCACTCCCTGCCCCCTGCCCCCCGCCAGCCAGCCAGCCAGCCAGCCACCCTCCCCTACTCCCTTTCTTCCAACCCTGCTGTGTCCAGAACCAGACTAACCTCAGAACTCTTCCCACTGGCTGCTCGGAAACATGTCCCTCCATCAAAAACCTGGCGAAGCTCCTGTATGAACCTGCAGCACTTCAGTAGATGTAGACGAGCCTCCACAGTCAAAAAGAATATAGTTTACTGAGCCCCCTTCACAAAAACCTCTTTAAAAAATATAGACGCCTCAAATCTTATGTAACTCTGATTAACAGTTGACACTCACGCATTATTAGAAGGCTGTTTGGCTATCGAATGCCATCAGTGATTCCAGCGATAAATGTGAAAAGCGTGCTTATTTTTAGAGGGTTGATGGCAGGGTGGTTCTGATGAATCATCCAAACCAAAACACGGGGGATGCTTTGACCCGCCATGAGGAAGAGAGGAAGGGGGGGAGGGGGGCAGCCTATGTCCTCATGGCCTCGCAATGCTCCCAAATACCTCCTGTAATCAGAACGTCAAAGCACAAAACAGACATATAAATCACTTCACATTGGCCAAAACAAACGGGGCTATTAACCAGACACAGGCATGGAAAACTGTGTCATTGCCTTACAATTTTGGGGGGCATATTTTGAATACCTCAGCTGACAGGTCAAACCTACCACCTCATTCATTAGGTGCACATCTCCACGTCTTATATGGTCAATGTATTGAGGCTCACTTACAACGTATACAAATACAAAGTGATGCTGTGTGTTTTGAGGGGGTAATGATCATAGACTGGGACAGGCTAATGGAACGTGAGGCTGTTTCTGTTTTAAGAGCATTCTAAGTCTGGAACGCTGTCATCCATTCTGAGGGTTAGCTGTCATCCAAAGCTAATATTTACAACACTGATTGCAGTCGATGTTGAGGTGAATCAGTGAGCTGAGGCTTGCTACCATCCCATCTGGGTTTTCTCACTCATCAAAAGACATTTTTGTCTTCTTTCTAACTAAAGTTTACTAAAGAGAGGGGGGGGTCAGGTGGCTGCCAGTTCGATTCCCGGCTGAGGCAACATGATGTTGTGTCCTTGGTCCAAGGCACTTCACCCTACTTGCCTCAGGGGGGAATGTCCCTGTACTTGCTTTAAGTCGCTATGGATGAGAGCATCTGATAAATGACTAAATTTAAATGTAACACCAACCATATTTGCCATCAATATCGGACCTACCGAAATCCATCTGTTCCCCACTAAAAATTTTCCTTCTCAACTTTTTGACAGTAATTTATTGTATTTTTTGTTGCTGTCTAAAACAGGCTATATGTTTCTCATTGGTTTGGCTATTTAAGACTGGATCTGATGGGGGGATCGGGGTGAGGGGGAGTCGACAGGAAGGTGGCTGAATACGTAGGTAGACGCCTGTGTTTGAGCCACGAGATCTGAGTTGTTTTAGATTCTGACATCCCTCCCTCCTGTCTCTACCCCGCCCGCCCCCCTCTTTCTCTCTCCTGTCTCTACACCGCACGCCCCCCTCTTTCTCTCTCCTGTCTCTACCCCGCCCGCCCCCCTCTTTCTCTCTCCTGTCTCTACACAGCCCGCCCCCCTCCCCCCAACCCCTCCTGTCTCCTCCCTCAATTGCCGTCTACCGACGTCGGAGTGACGTGGCCCCGGAGTCACAGCAGCTCAACTTTTGTCAGCGGAGTTAACGAGGTCCGTGGAACTTGGCAACCGCATCTGCGTTTGCCTGATCAGTTACCATGGAGATGACTACTCAGGAGATTTGGATCATACATCTTTTGATCACATTCTTAGTCTCATCGAACAGCGTTTTCCAAGGTGCTTGTAAAATCTGCGTGTGACTCTGTAATTAAGCAGTACCAATATGTCCATCCTTTCCGAATGTTTTCCTAATGAGATAACCTGTCAGTGAGTATTGATCTGTGTGGCTGTGGTCTGTCTCACCAGTTCAACGATTGGATTATTGATTACATTCTTATGGTTTCAAGTGGTTCCCATCGACACACATAACACTCACTGTAATTTCATGTTCTACAACAACTGTGTGCATCCCAAAAAAATCACACAACGCTGCCCCAGGCATTAAGCATGTTTTCTATATTCAATGAGCTCTGCTTCTGTCCGCTCCTCTGCACCAGTTTGTCATGTATGTTATCTGTGCTTTGATTTGAATGATTAACGCTCCTCCCCACAGGAGAGGGAAAAACAAAGACACAAAAATAACATTTCTCTGTGAAGCTGTCTGGAATTTATAGCATACTGAGTCACCTACCCCCACCCCAGAACCCTCTCTCTGCTACCTCTCCTAGACCAGCTAAACACGTTTCCCTGTGTAGTGCAATTTAAAGGCTTTAATCTACCTCTTCATATCTGAAACTCATTATAATAACCATGTTTGAAGCCTTTCCAAAGCAATTTGCTATTGATTGGGTTCCCCCCACTCTCATCAGAGACCCTGTCTGTCTCTCCATCCTCGGATTCATTCGGAAACATGTGCAATAAAACTATTAGTATGCTGTGGTCCAGCTGAACCGACAGAGCTGTAATAAGTCTGTAATGAGGACGGGGGTGTGTGAGAAGTGTGTCTGTGTGTTTGTTTGTGTGTTGGGAGATACAAAGTGTACAGGGGATGTTGGGGAGAAAGGGGGGGGGGGGGTTGTATGGGGAATGTGGAAAATGCAATGGGTGCAAGGTGATAGAGATGTTGTGTAAAGCAGAGGCAGAGATATGTATGTGTGTGTGTGTGTGGGGGGGGAGGGGTGAAGGGGAGTAGGGTGGCAGAGCGATGTGTGTGTGTGTTTGGGGTGGGAGCGGGCTGCAGGAGTGGTGATGCGGGGGGGGGGGGGGCTGTAGAGGATGACTCATCCACAGGAGTAAGGCAGGGAAATAAGCAATGTGAAGACTATAGTCTCTCTCCCTCTCTCTCCCTCTCTCTCCCTCTCTCTCTCTCTCTCACTCTCTCTCTCTCTTCCTCTCTCTCTCTCTCCCTCTCTCTCTCTCTCGCTCTCTCTCTTCCTCTCTCTCTCCCTCCCTCTCTCTCTCTCTCTCCCTCTCTCTCTCTCTTCCTCTCTCTCCCCCCTCTCTCTCTCTCTCTCTCTCTCTCTCTCTCCCTCTCTCTCTCTCTCTTCCTCTCTCTCTTCCTCTCTCTCTCTCTCCCTCCCTCCCTCTCTCTCTCTCTCTCTCTCTCCCTCTCTCTCTCTCTCTCTCTCTCTCTCTCTCTCTCTCTCTCGCTCTCTCTCTCTTCCTCTCTCTCTCTCTCTCTCCCTCTCTCCCTCTCTCTCTCTCTCTCTCTCTCTCCCTCCCTCTCTCTCTCTCTCTCTCTCTCTCTCTCTCTCTCTCTCTCTCTCTCTCCCTCTCTATCCCCTCCCACTTCTGAGCTTCACATGCCCGTGAATGACACAGGCTGTCACATCGCTGCTGCGACACGTCCACAGAGGTTATAAGGCTTCATCGGTACAAAGAGTGAGGAAGGGGAGGTGCAAGGGAACTGGGGCTGTTTGATCTTATATAGTACATGATGATCCACAGATCTGGCTTTAGCAGAGTGGGACTCTTGGTTGTGACACAGTTCCTCCTGAGAGGTTATAAACACTGCTATGAATGCCAGTCGTCTCCCATTTGTCTGAACTGTGGCATCAGTGCTGAGTCTCAGCTCTCAATGTCATACGTGTAACAACTGTTCCTGTGTAGACTTTGCTGAGTTATTCAGCCCACAATGAGGACGTTCTTCAGTAAGTCCAGGACTTTGCTTCCATTAAGTCCCTTCTCAGGTCTTGTTAACACCCAGCCCCAGCCCCCCTCTGCTGCTTGCCTCCCTCCTGTGGTGTTGCTGCTTTGATATGTAGCAACATAGCGTGGGTGTGGGGGGAAAGGGGGGGGGGGGGTCTAGAGTCTGTGGTTTGAGCCAGGCGAGCAGACTGTTATTACCCAGTGAGTTTTACATCCAAGCAGGCCTAAGAATTGCTATAGCCCCTAGCACTTACCCCTTAAACCCCTTTGGAGTCATGCAGTGCAGTCGGTTAGGGAGTCAGGCTAAGGTACCTGGTTCAAACCCCAGCTGTGCGTGCAAGGCACTTCACCCTACTCTGCTGTGAGTCGCTCTGGATGAGAGCGTCTGCTAGATGAGTGTAAGGGGTCAGGGGTGAAAACACGAGACGCCACTTGGTTCCGGTCATGTGATCCTACACCGTCACTCGCTGGCTGCAACGTCACCAGAGGCGACAAGTATCAACCATCAGAAACATCCAAGATGCCGTCCGCAAGTGTGTGTGTGTGTGTGTGTCGATCGCATGGTTAGTGATGCATGAATCCATTCAAGACTTGTCGAAAGAAATGCGGGACTGCAAATGTAACGAAATTATATTTTCCCAAACATACACACTTACAGCGGTAAAGCCGCCTTGTAAAGCAGGCCTGTCCATTAGAAGGAACTTTGGATTCAGCGTCCTGTTAAAGGATGCACTTCCAGGGGGAGTTGGGGATCAAACCACCAACCCTGGAGTTACTGGGTGACCCTCACCGTCCCTTGAGTCAAGGCCAGACCGCCATATTGCATCCTGACAAATCAGACAGTGGGAGCAGCTGGAGAAGAGAGCTGAACGACACCAGAGATCAGAGCTTTTAGAATGTGCTGCTTCTAGAAAACTGAAAGGGGGGGCGGGGTCTCATCACAATGGGGTGTGGAACCAGGAGGCAGATTGATTGAACAGCCCCAAGGGCAATGTGGCAGCAGACTGGAGGCTTTGCTCTTACAGAAACACAGAGGACAGGGCCTTTCATTCTAACAGAACACAGAGGTAGGTTCTGTTGATAGATCCAGTATGCACTAACTGGTGGTAGGTCATTTGCTGGTATGATATAGGAGTGGTCATGGAAATTAATAAAATGCTGAAGATTCAGATCATCCTCTTTGCAAGCGAGCAACGTTTTACTACCAAGACAGTGAACTTGACCAGCGATAATAACCGTGATACCAAAATAGCAATATGGAAAGAATGGAATTGTTCAATATTACTGCAGGTCCAAGGCCAAAAAGGATTCTCCTGACAGCCTGACCACACCTGGGTAAGAGATTACAGAACGTTAATCCAAGAAACTATGTAGGGATGCACAGTAACATGGGCAGGAACTGGGACAAAGGAAAAGGCTGAATGAATATAAGGCAAAGAGTTCCGCTCATGAATAGCAAAACAAGCCATTGCAAAGTTATTTTGGTGAGTGGGGATTTATATTTACAGGTGTTGATTGGGATTTAGGACAGGTGTAGGGGAAGGGCTTTACTAAACGAGGGGTGTGGCAAGAATTTGGGAGATGATGACCTCTGGTGGAACACAGAGGAAGAGAAAAGCACTGTGCAGGTATTACTGGACTATAACACGTCATATTTTATCGTCTTCTCTCCCATCCTCTCCTCTTCTCCCTCCTACCCTCCTCCCTCTCTACTTGCTGTGATTGTTTAATGAATGAAATAGGCGTTCACTGGGTAAAAAGTCACATGTTGAAATTTCCTGTTAGGTGAACGTGGTAATTAAGCCAGACACACATTCTAGGCACATAACTTATCACTTTCTTAAAAATATCAAGGTTTTTTTTTTCAAGAAGCTTCAATTAAACAGATATAAATAGCTTCAGTCTGCCAAAAAAATTAAAGAAAAAGGTACCTCTTCACTGTGTTGTCAGTCAGCTTTCCACAAAGAATGGATAGACTGTAATACACAGACCCCACTATACATTGTCTACAAAATTATACAACAGCAAAGTATATGTCACAGGTGTAGATATGGATAAGGAAGATATTTTTGGGTGGTGGGATTTTATGCATATCCTACCTCATGCTACTTCCAAAACATAATGCAAAATATCCACACAGTGGATTGTGTTGTTGGTTACTAGTTAACAAGATGGGTGTGCATTTGCATTTCACACTTGTGACATAAGAAGATTGGCCTACACCAGATCCTTCAGTTAGAATGACAAATTACAGGTTACACTCTGTGACATTAAGCCAGTACAACAAAGAACCTTCCAACAGCACCAGCAATCCAAGCATTCTCATCAATACTGAGTAATAAACCAGTAAATTACCAGTCAAATATTTGATTAGATAAATTGATTAGACCATTATGGGATTATATCTGTGCACCCTCCCTCTTTCACTTATGTCTGCCGGAAATGGTTCCACATATTTAGAACCCAGACTTTTAGCCCGTGATAACTCTTCTTGTCGTTTCCCTAGTTGCAAACCATCAAATATTTAAACCGTAATTAAACCCTACTAGATGATTATCACATAAATCAGGGAGGATCATGGGGTAATGAGTCATTGAGAGAAAGCAGCTCCAGCACCAGGCTGGCTGACTGGGTCCCCAGTGGCCCCCAGTGGCCCCCAGCTGGTTTGTGGGTCAGCTTTTTGCCATCAGCAACACAGTTCAAAACATGTGAACGCTGATATCAAAGAGCACCTTCTCAAAGGACGCCTGTTAGTTGAACAAAACCACTAAAAGATCTCTCCGTGTCTTTCTCTCTCGCTCTCTATCCTTCTCTCTGACAACAAATGATTATATCCTTCTACAGTGAGGGTGTATCTAATGATAAGGCTGCCAGGAGATCACTCCCCCCCCCACCCCTCCCCCACCCCCTCTCCTCCCTTTGTACACCAGCCTGACTGATATTGCTCTCTTCACCTTTTGGCCTGGAGCAAGTGAAACAGAAGAATGAACTCCTCTGGAAGGCCAGGCGGTGGACAGCTAGTGTCTTCTGTCATGAGCTGCACACGTAACCAGTTTGAGCTCCTCTGAGCCCAGGAAGCGCTGACGTACACTGGGTCACACACGCCCGGCACGTGCCACCTGCGTCTGACGGAGAGAGACAACAACCCAGAGAGAAGGAGGGAGGGGGTAGCAACGGAAGGGAGTGGAGAAAGAGAGGGGGGACAGAGAAAGAGAGTGAGAGAAAGATAGAAATGAGAGAGAGAGAGAGAGAGAGAGAGAGAGAGAGTGTTCAGAGAGAAAGAGAGGGCGAAAGAGAGAGAGATAAAGTGAATCTCCCTCAACCACTAAGCTTTGTGATTTCAGGTAATCTAATGGAGGTGTGTCATTAGGACAGCGAGCCTGGTGAGTCATAGGTCAGTGGTGAGAGGAAGGTGAGAACATCTGAAAGCCTAAAGTGTTTAGTGAGGTAATGTGGCCTTGTGCTTCTCCAGCACCCAACATCAAGACTTATTGCATCCTCTCATGCGGAAGCTCCTCACACCTAGTCTTCATGTATGGCTTCTCAGTACACCACCACCCTCACACACTACACACCCCTCACACACACCACACGCACGGCATGGCAAACATACTGTACGGAGACGAATGCACCTCATACTGTGGTTGCACTTGTTCAGATGGACAATGGGTTTGAGACAAAAAGCAGATTCTTTTTTCCACTGCTTATCAGACCAACCAACCAACCCACCCCCCCCTCCCCCCACTCCCCCAAAAATAATCATGAATGGGATTAGCGGTGTGAAGATGGAATGGAATATGGCTGAATGGAATGTGCGAATGGATCTGAGCAGAAGTGTTCTCACTTAGACTTATCAAACTAGGTAGAATCTTATCACAAGGTGGAGGACAGACGTAGAGAGGGGGGGGCAGAGGAAGCATGAGGTAGAGAGAGAGGGGGGGGCAGAGGAAGCGTGAGGTAGAGAGAGAGGGGGGGGCAGAGGAAGCGTGAGGTAGAGAGAGGGGGGGGGGGCAGAGGAAGCATGAGGTAGAGAGAGAGGGGGGGCAGAGGAAGCGTGAGGTAGAGAGAGGGGGGGGGCAGAGGAAGCGTGAGGTAGAAAGAGGGGGGGGCAGAGGAAGCGTGAGGTAGAGAGAGAGGGGGGGCAGAGGAAGCGTGAGGTAGAGAGAGGGGGGGGGCAGAGGAAGCGTGAGGTAGAGAGAGGGGGGGGCAGAGGAAGCGTGAGGTAGAGGTAGAGAGAGGGGGGGGCAGAGGAAGCGTGAGGTAGAGAGAGAGGGGGGGCAGAGGAAGCGTGAGGTAGAGAGAGAGGGGGGGGCAGAGGAAGCGTGAGGTAGAGAGAGAGGGGGGGGCAGAGGAAGCGTGAGGTAGAGAGAGAGGGGGGGGCAGAGGAAGCGTGAGGTAGAGAGAGGGGGGGGCAGAGGAAGCGTGAGGTAGAGAGGGGGGGGCAGAGGAAGCGTGAGGTAGAGAGAGGGGGGGGCAGAGGAAGCGTGAGGTAGAGAGGGGGGGCAGAGGAAGCGTGAGGTAGAGAGAAAGAGGGGGGCAGAGGAAGCGTGAGGTAGAGAGAAAGAGGGGGGCAGAGGAAGCATGAGGTAGAGAGAGGGGGGGGGCAGAGGAAGCGTGAGGTAGAGAGAGAGGGGGGGGCAGAGGAAGCGTGAGGTAGAGAGAGGGGGGGGGCAGAGGAAGCGTGAGGTAGAGAGAGGGGGGGGCAGAGGAAGCGTGAGGTAGAGAGAGACAGAGTTAGAGTGAGATGCTCAGCACATAATGTACCCCTGTATTCCCTGAGTGGCTCAACAGACATGATGACGTGAGTGTGAGCGTGTGAGTCAGCGCCGAGGACAAATGTGTGGCAGGACTCACACAACATAGATTAGAGCCCTGCTACACACACGTGTGTGTGTGTGTGTGTGTGGCACACATCTCTCATGACATACTGTGCATCATCTCCTGTTTCATTGCGTGAAGATGATACGCAAGATGGCCGCCTAGTGTTAGCATGGATATGTATCGCACAAGCTAATGTGGAGCCTTTTAACCAAAAAACTAAATTTGTACTTCATCATTAGCCTTCATCGTAAATCCACAGGATGTTGTTGACATTGAACCCGAAGTGAGAATGGAGCCTTTGGAGACAACATGCCGTTTTATGATGTGATGGAAAAGAACAGTTAAGTATGCAACTAGCGCTGTCTGTCTGGCTGACATTTTGCAGAGGTTATCACAGCGGGATCTCCAACGTCACTCCAGACGATCTGCAGGTGGGAACACCACACACTAACAGAAAACAGGTCCGTTACAAGGCCTTGTCACGCTGCTAAACAGAGCCAGAACAAACCCAACCAACAGGAAGTGTTTCAGATGTTCCCTTCCTGCCCTGGAAGCGACAGTGCTGATTGGTGTTCTGTGATCACTGATGCTTGATGACCGCTGTTTCATTTGGGCTTGGCTTGGATACTCTAGTTTGGCTTCAGTCAATGATCCAGTTTAAGATCTCTTTTCTTCATAGTTTTTTCTTTTTTTTTCCCTTCCCTGTGTTGTCTAAGGGTGTCAGACTAGGTTATCTGGAGGAGATTGTGAAGTTGTTTGTTCTTGTAAATAGAATTTCACAAGGTTTGGGATAATGGGGTTAAACTTTGATTATCCGGTGAGTCTCTGTCAGACATTGTCGACTGAAATCAAGGGCATCATAAAGGGAAATTCATCCACAAATGACTATTGGGGCCCGTTAATCAACTCATTAACATACAAGTGCATCTCTGCCATTTTGAGCTGCTCTAAGCCATGGAGCCATGGATTCTGCGAGCCTCAAACACGACTTTTGACAAGAACAATGTTGTCGTGCGTCGTGTCTGCAAATGTACTGCCAGCAAACCTCCCTGGATATGTTGGCTGTCATAGTGTTCAATTCATCCTGTAACCCTTCTGTAAACTCTTCATATCCCTACATCATCAACGTGCCTTGTTCCTGACAGTGATACAAAGCTTGAGACAGCTCCTTCATGTCGGCAATGGCAGACAATCCTACATAATCGTGTGTTGATTATTATAGAATCAGTACGTTATTTGAATCTGAAGCAGATTTCCGTGTTCGTGGGCCGTGTTGAATTCTCTTTATGTGGAACATTATTTTTTCCTGCAAGATTCTGTCAATGCCTCTGCACAGAATGCATAAAACGTGATTTGTGTTGTATAAATTATATGTAAATCGTATTTGATATAGCAGGTCCATTTTGTTGAAGCAGTACAGCCCCTGACGTAAGTGACATAGGTTGCCTGAGGAGCGAAATGTCAGCTATATAAATATAGCCTGTTCTTCCACTTGTAGCTAGCAACTGGCTATCTAATTCACAATTCATCTAGCATATAGAGCTTTTTCATTTCATGCTATCATAATTTATATTAGTACCTGTTTCTAATGACTGCCATTGTATTCATGCACTGTAAGATTTGGTCTAGTAAGCTAGTCAGGAAAGTAGCCTTTCCTTTCAGTCTGTATCTTAAGTGTTTATATATTTTTGCTTCTCTGCTTGTGTGCCTGTGCTTGTGTGTGGGATTACACAGAGTTCAGGGGAATGGGACTTGGAGTGGTAATCTAAAATCTTGCCCAGGGCTTCAACAGAGTCAAGGCCGCCCCTGTGCAGACTCTTCTTCAGCCCTGGACCATGTGTATCCTCTGGATGCATGATTCACCGGATGACTCACCTCCGTGGATCACAAGCTCCACCATGGCATTAGCAAATTTGCTCTGCAAAATGAATTTAAATCTCTCAGTAATTACGCCAAAACCATAAGACTCATGAAGTCTACAATACCTGAGCTACATTTATTAAAAAATGATGAGAAACTATTTGAAGACAATAAAAGAAATTGAAAATGTAACTATAATGAAGAAGAAAAAAAGTATTCCTCATTTAACGTCGGATTAAATGAATTTGTCCAGGAATAGTTCATGGACACGATGTGATGACGACCTGCATCTTAATGACAGAGTTGGGTACATAAAGACAATTCTGCTCCATTGCTCTATGATTATAATGTTTGTTTTTTAAGCACAGACTTAGACAGCCTCCCTGTGATTATGTCTGTTATATGCACCGACCTTGTGATCATAGGTGGACAGCTAGTAATGTCCTTCCTGTTTCCAGGACAGACATTGGTATTGATATTAAACTGAACATTAGGATGTTTGTGGGTTTTATTTTACGAAGCCTGAAAAGTCACTTACTACATGGGCCCATTCAAATTGTCTAAATTATTTTATGGATTAAATCAACATTTGTAAAAGAACAAATGAAAAACAACAAAAAAGGATTTGATTGTTTTAGCATATATTTGCATATTGCTAATGAGCTGTTGTAGTGACGCATTAATTTGTACGGAAAGAAGCATCCAATTGAAGTGGTGTTAGTTCCAGAACAGTCCCCTGCCTCAGTCCCAGAGGCAGGCTATGCTGCAGCATTTCGCTAGTTATTTTCTGAATGAAAATCTAAAAATACACGCCGTATTTTATGAATGAAATGCTAAAAATACAGCTCACATTCATCCATCCCCAGACTGCTTTTCCCTCTCTCCCCCCACCCTCTTCTCTCTCTCTCTACATCTCTCTCTCTCTCTCTCTCTCTCTCTACATCCCTCTCTCTCTCTCTCTCTCTCTCTCTCTCTCTCTCTCTCTCTACATCCCTCTCCCACCATCCCTCTCTCTCTCTCTCTCCCTCTCTCTCTACATCTCTCTCTCTACATCTCTCTCCCTCTCTCTCCCTCTCTCTCCCTCTCTCTCCCTCTCTCTCTCCCTCTCTCTTCCTCTCTCTTCCTCCCAGCAATTTGTCTTTCTCCAGCTCTAAGATCCGAGGGACGACACTCTGAGCCTGTCGCCATGCCGCCATCTTCATTTCCTGGCCTGAGACACCAAATGTCTGTTTACATTCCCACTTGATCGGTTAGGCAGGAGGCTCAGGGCTCAGGAAGAACACATAAGGTTGTGGCCTGCCTCTGACACAGAGACAAGGGTCTGCACCTCATCACCCCCCCCCACCCCCCCACACCTCCACCCCACACACAAACACACACACCCACACATCCCCCCCCCCCCGCCCTCCTCACATTCGTTTAGCCAAGAGATGGTTGTCCAGTTAGCACAACTCGATGTCCTCTCCATCCCGTTGGAACCATGATTGGCTGGGTGTTAGCCAGTGTTAACCGGGGTGTTACCCAAACCAGTGAACATTGAATTTGTCTCAATAAACAGGGTGTTATCCAAAACCAGTGAAAATGTGTATCTCAAAGAAGTCTGAGCCATCTAACAGCCCTCTTGACTAGTTTGCTGTTGCTGACTGCAAGACTTTAAGAAGACATTGTGTTATTTTTCACCTGTTAACCTGCTAGTGTTGGAGGACAATAGAACCTAAATCTATAGTCTTTAACGGCTGAGATCTTGCTGGCGTTCGATTGCGCCTCAATTCAATTACACTTAAGCTGAGAATATCAGGATTCATTACCTTTGCAAGTGCTACTTAATCATTTCCTTTCCATTAGCATTTAACATTTAACTTCAGCTTTCCCTCATTACTGGTATCGGAACATACGGTGGATAGTTTACAGTCGAAGTCTAAAGTTCATGCTTGACTGTATATAACTAAGATGTTAATATCATTTAAAACCGATAGGAGACGCCACTGTTTGTCACAGTGCAGACGCACAAGGAAAAGTGGTTAGAGGTAGTGTAAATGAAAAAAGTATATGAGGGATTACTTTCCTCACACTTGAATAAGAGCACAACAAGTTGACATCAGGCATTTATGAGCTAACAGTGGATGAATGACGGATGATGTCCCTTTGACCTAACCGATGTGGGGTGTTTATGCAAAACTAATTCAGAAATATGTTTTTCTGGGATTTTTGTTTTTTTAAACCCCCATCAGCTAACTGGCCTTGGCTCCCCTATGATATCTGGACCCCCTGCCGCCCATCCCCTCTCCCCTTCCCTCAGGAAGCCTGCTGGGCTACAGCCATGACAAGTCTTAATATTTACATTCCGCTTTGTCATGAAAAACGCCTCAGACTCAACAAAAGAGGGGCTGAAAGTGTGTGGGGCTGGGGCGGAGTTCTTAAAAAGGAAACAGATCTTTCCTTGGAGCCATCTTTAGAATGTAGAGAATGCTGTGATGTCACCAGCAGCAGGAGTGTATGGAACGTCAGAGATGCTGAATCAATGTCCTGTAACCTCCCCACCACCCAGAACACAGAAGTACTACTGTGAGAATACGACTCATTCCTCCATAGTTAGTCTAGCTGTTTCCCTGAAATACTTTAGCGGACCATTAGTGAAGTAGACCATCATAAACTTGACTACGACTCAGAGACCGACGGGGATGATTCATTCAGTAATATATAATATCAATCTTGAGGGCTGCCAGGTTTACAGTGAGATAAACTCTCTAAGACATGCCTAACAGACTAGGTTAAGGTGGACAGTCTCGCCATGTGGAACTAGTTTGACATGCAGAGGATCCAGTATTGGAGAGCACCAGGCTTTCTGACTGATGTTTGGTTTGCTAATCTAGGCCATCGCCTGGAAACAGAACCTCACAGGGGGAATGACAAGTTACTGCAGGGACCGTTCCCTAAAATAGGGACAGTCTGGTCTGCTTATGTCCATGGTGTTGTTCACCAGCAGATCTGTTGGAAAACTGTGTTTTGCTGAGAGAACGGCCCAGTCCAGATGTCACACGAAAATAATGCAAAACTTCATCACAACCCACACCTAACATTCTTGAACAGGGATAGCAAGAGATGAAATGCTATGGAAGCACAGTAGGTGCAACATGCTGGCATGGCAAATGTTCGGTAGGAGGAGAGTAAGGAGGACTACTGGAGGTGGATAGAGGTGAAGACTGCAAGGTCAGCCAACAGAAGGGGTGTAAAGAAAGATCTCCCACAGGTTTGAAACACTTCCAGTACCTCCTGCTGGTGATGTTCCTCCTGGCTCCTGCAGAACCGGAGGATTCTGGAACCCTTCCCCTGTTGGCCCGCCAGACAGTTCCATCTAGTTTTCTGCTGATCTTTCCTCCGCGGCAACATCGCTGTTCCGTTTCCATAGTGACTCCAGGAGCCTTGGCTCCCGGTGGCTAAGCTCCCTCTGACCTTGACCGTTATACCTGGGTGTGTGTGTGGGGAGGGAGAGGGTTATGTGCAAACATGCAGTTCATTTGAAACAAACTTTCTTTCAACAAAAAAACTTACTTCTACCTTTTCTAGGCTTTCCAACAAGGCTGTCACATCAACAAATCAAATCAAATCAACATTTATTTGTATAGCCCTTTTTACAAGCAATGTCACAGAGGGCTTCACATATGCCCATAGAACCGCCCCTCAACCAACCTAAACCCTCAAGGAAGACAAGGAAAAACTCCCAGAAAAACTCACTAGGTAGAAAAAATGGAAGAAACCTTGGAAGGAGCAATTCAGTGAGGGATCCCCTCCTCCAGGGACGGTTGGAGAAAGTGAAGAGCGGAACACAGGCTAAAACAGTCATAACTCTAGAGAGAGTTAACAAGTTGCTAAAACATCAATACTCAATGCTCAACGTGGGTCTTAGGTTGCACAGCGTCAATTTAGGCAGTCACTGGGCTTGGGCCCATGATTGGCGCAGCATCACACGCAGGGGGATGAGGAAAAGGACCGGGAACTCTCTCCTTGTCCATCAGGGAGACTGACGTCCGACTGGCGACCAGATCCGGGGTTGGAAGACCATCTCGGATCAATGTCCACTGGCACCAGGTCCAACATTGGCCGATGACCACGCAAGTGCTGAGAGCTCAGTCCCCCCATACCAAAGGGAGGTATGGAGGGGAGGACAGTGAGACGGAGTAGAGGAGATGTTAGAGAGTGCAAGGAACAGCTAACAGTTATAGCAGTATTCAGAATGAGGTCCCCACCGGTCAATGTGGGCTAATGCAGCAATTTAAAAAAAAGGGGCTATTGACACAGCCTTAGACATCAAGACAGCACCAGCCCCCCTCAATTGGAACATAAATCTGTTCCATGAGAGAAAACTCGAAGATATATATAATATATGTATATTATTATTATTATTATTATTATTATTATTTATATATATATATATGTATATATATATATATTATTATTATTATTATTTTTTTTTTTTTTTTTGAAAGATAGTATCTTTTGAAAGCCAAGTCTCCTGTCGTCTCTAACTGTACGGTTTTAGAATCAGAATGGGGGTTTATTCGCTATGCAAGGGTTAACAAACATAGAATTCACTCTGGCAATAATGTGCAAACATAGAACATATATGTGGCATACTAATAAAATATAAATAAATACAATGTAAAATACACTACATATATGATACATATAAACAAATAATACAAATAATACAAGTGATGCAATAGTACAAATAATAAAGGTAACATGGAAGTACAAACAACATGGGTACAGACTGGAATGGATATATATAGTACGTGGGGGGGGGGGGGTGTATATTCACAGTAGTGTAAACAATAATACAGAATTCACAGTAGTAAGTTTTAAAGTTTGTTAAGCTAACTACACTAGCCTAATAACTCCCACCGTAAACTGAGTTCTTTCTACCACAAGAGAAAAGTTCATCTCATGTGTGTCTCATGGTGGAAAGATCTGCTCTGCTAAATTCAAAATGCTAATCAAACATTACATGTTGCTACCACTTGTTAACTTTACAGTAACTAGCACTAGTTAGCATTCACCAGTGCTATTTAGCATTAAGTTGGGCTACTGCAGCTTATTGAAGTTTCAGTAAGACAGCACCACACATAAATGTTTTCCCTGCTTATTCAGTATCTGTATCTCTGATCATCAATCTTGTTAAATAAACATGATCATTACATCCGTATTTATAAAATGTAACATGACTAGACATGAGGCATTGTTTCAGGATGATTCACAACCTGATTCAGAAGCTGTATTCAGCACAGACAGGGATTTACATTGATTATCACCAAAAACCCAAAACGTTTTGGATCGGATAATTCCTTCACTGAATAAGAGAGTTTTGTTTTTGAGATGGAAGATGACACACGTACACACACACACACACACACACACACATACACACACATACACATATACACATCCTATTACAGGAACCTTTTTCTAATCTCATGGATGGCATCCAGTGTAGTGTATGACTCATATCCAAGCTCCTCTGCAGACTTCTGGGTGTGATGTGAATACTTATTAAGCCCACTGTTCCTAAAAGTCATTCAAGTCTAACGTTTGTCCTCATGATGCTGAATGTACGGAAGAACTCTCAGTTGCCAATCGGTCTCAAAACCCAGGAGATCATCTAAGCCTAGCCTTATGAACTATGACATATGCGGTGCAGCAAGGATATTAATATAACTTTTGTAGAATATCTCTTTGTATGTATGCTGTATACGCTGTGTGACTTGGAAGAAGAATTTCTTTCAAAATATGCTGGCTAGTATGTATGTAAATTTCCTTTGTACCAAATATGATGGTGTCAAGAGCGGTTTGCATTACTGCTACCGGTTTGCAGTATTATTCATTGATTTGTTACCTGTTTACACAAACAAGCTACTAGACCAAAATGTTGCCCTTTTTGTGTGCCTCTTGAGAAAGGCCAGAGAATGCTAACTGACCAACTGAAATAACTGTAGTTTGACGTCATTCTTTTTTATTTTTAGAAAGTAATATTTGGGTGTGGAAGTGCCTTTTCATGTTAGTATCAAAGTACAATTGCATAACACACAGTCACATGCTCTCACTCGCACACACACACGCTCAAACTCACAAACAAATACACACACGCACATACACATGCGTGCGCTAAAAAACACGCACACACACACCCCTTCTTGACAGTGTGTGTGTGAGCGATATCGCTCCGTGTTCAACACGAAGAGATGTTGCTCCATGTTTCTTTAGACAGGAAACAGCGGCACTATTATGTTCCTTGATAAAAAATGCATTATTCCATATATCTTTTAACATCTTTTAAATGTGAGTGTGTAAAGTTGAAGTTGTACTTTTGTTGTATGAGCATTAGTCATTGTAACTCTTCCACTTAGAATTCTGTCTCTCTGACCTGAGCAATCCAAGGCACGAGGTTAAAGGGGATTGTTAGCAGCATGCTGTTACCATCCAATCTGCTGTGGTTCAGAGGCTGCTGCAGTTTCGTCTTGTTGTGCACACCTACATATCTGAATATCTCAGTGAACGTACCTAACCACATCTCTCCTTTCTGTCAGGGACTTGCCAGGGAAAGATAGCGAGATGATGACAGGGAACGACCACGACGTCGAGACTAACAGAAAGCCATCGAAAGACAGACAGAAGGAGAGTGGTAAAGGTCATCATTCCTGGCTCTTTCATTCGTCTTCTTCTGATAATCTCGCCATACTCTGCAATTTCCCCACTGCGGGACAATTTTCTTATCATACCTGATCCACTTATTAACATTATACTTGAGAAACTCAACTCCTGTTGCTCCCCCCTGTTTTCAGCAGATCATTACTCTAGTGGGTGAGCTCTGGGTGTGTAACTGTATCCCTGTGTGTCTGTGCGAGTGTGTCCAGGTGTGTGTGTGTGTGTGTGTGTGTGTGCGCACGTCTTAGCAAATTGAAATTGGAGACCAGACTGCTTTTCAGTCAGCAGGGGGAGAAAACACTTCACCCTGATCTCAGTCTAGGAGCACAGCCTCTTCCTCTCTCTCTCTCCCTCTCTCCCTCTCTCTCTCTCTCTCTCTCTCTCTCTCTCTCTCTCTCTGCGTGTCTTTCTCCATAGCTCTCTCTCTCTTTCTATGCCTTTTTCCTTCTCCTCGCTCATAATGTCTCAACGTCCTTCTCTCCACTCCATCCCTTTCTCCTCTCTGTAGTCTGTCCATCACAGGACAGAATGAGTCAGAAGTGGCAGGTTAGTCTCACAGACAGAGCCAGTCTGCAGAGTGTTTATAAAACCCAGGCCTGCTATCCTTCACTTCATCATCAATGATAAATGTGGCCCATGGTTGCCCGACACCAATTCTGGTTCAGTTCTGGTCTGTTTTACACTGCTGACAACAGTTATTTCATGGATACAGACTGAAAGAAAATGGAAAACCTGTTAATGGTTTTTGACATGGTTGTGGTTATCTTTCGCAGGGGTGTTAAAAAAAACAACAACAATTTACTTAACTCTTCATCTTCCAGACACAAAATCATACACAGACACTGTTGCTTGTCTTTTTTTTACCCACACATATTCTAAACAATAATATCTCTACTCTGATTTAGTAGTGCTGCATGGTCATAAACTCGCCTCTATTCTGTTCTCTTTAATTTGACTTTTCAAGTTTTCTTCTTGTATTGTAATCCACTAAACGTTTTCTTTATGCTGTTCTAGTCTACTGTGCTCTGTTCAGTTCTTGTCTGACACTTCTACTTCTACTTCTCAGCTGTTTCCAACTGTACTCTAACATGAGCGACAGGAACCAGCTTCCATCCATCCCTCATTCTGCCAGTGGCCCACGAAGTATAGGCAGGGTCGTCAACCCAGCAGGCTACGTGATCGATCATGACGTGTGTAATTCTCTCTGGTTTGGACCCCCACACCCCCACACACCCCCACACCCCCCACACACACCCTACGCAGCTACTGGCTCATAATTTCATCCCTGTTTAAACTGTGACCCAAACACATTAGCTCTTAGCCTAATTGACTCCCTCAGCTTAACGTCCCCTCTGTGAGTTTATGAGATGAATTATGATGCGGTCTAGAAACATGGAGACCGTGCTTGATTAATGTTAGACAGTCATTCATCTGGATGCATGTTTTCAATAAGGGCCTCCTGCCAAGCTGCCTGGGCTCCCAGTCCCCCAGTCCCCCAGTCCTCCAGTCCTCCAGTCCCCCAGTCCTCCAGTCCTCCAGTCCCCCAGTCCTCCAGTCCTCCAGTCCTCTAGTCCTCCAGCCCCCAGTCCTCCAGTCCCCCAGTCCCCCAGTCCTCCAGTCCTCCAGTCCTCCAGTCCTCCAGTCCTCCAGTCCTCCAGCCCCCAGTTCTCCAGTCCCCCAGTCCCCCAGTCCTCCAGTCCTCCAGCCCCCAGTCCTCCAGTCCTCCAGTCCTCCAGCCCCCAGTCCTCCAGTCCTCCAGGCCCCCAGTCCTCCAGCCCCCAGTCCCCCAGTCCTCCAGTCCTCCAGTCCTCCAGGCCCCCAGTCCCCCAGTCCTCCAGTCCTCCAGTCCTCCAGTCCTCCAGCCCCCAGTCCTTCAGTCCTCCAGTCCTCCAGTCCCCCAGTCCTCCAGTCCTCCAGTCCTCCAGTCCTCCAGCCCTCCAGTCCTCCAGTCCTCCAGTCCTCCAGCCCCCAGTCCTTCAGTCCTCCAGTCCTCCAGCCCCCAGTCATCCAGTCCTCCAGCCCCCAGTCCTCCAGTCCTCCAGCCCTCCAGCCCTCCAGTCCCCCAGGCCCCCAGAGGCTCAAGCACCACACAAACACGTCTGTCAAAGCTATCAATTACCTCCTTCATATGCATTCGAATATTTAGCACTAGACTCAGATATCGAGCCACTTGTCGGTCATGAGACCTGGTTTCGTCCTCCATATTGGAGTATCTCACAGCTCATGAATTAAACTTTTATGATGTTGATCAGTGTGTCGTTGCTCATTTGATCAGGTCTTGTGTGTTGAAACACAGGCCTACAAGTTGGACCAGTGTGACAAATGACAACATGTACATGAGTGTAGACACAATGCTGAATACATTTAGGGCAGTTACTACATCAAATGCTGGCTGAATGATTTTGTAATGGTTGAATGTGTGTTTTTTTGTTGCACATTTGTATTTATTATCATCCTAAACTTTAGCCTAAATACTATCATACTCAAGTTTGTCAGCAACCAAAACCACAAACATTTAATATCTAAACCAGGATGTGATTTCATAAATATTTGACCTAAGTGACTTTAACAGTGTTAATATATTGCAGTGGCTGGAGAAGATGGTGGAGGACAGTGAAAAAAGACATGGTAAGGGTTGGACCAGGGGTTGGACCAGGGGCAGGGAAAGGAAACACTGCAGGCAAACAGCAGGCAAACTAATGAAACACACTAATCAAGACTGGCCAGTTTCAGCTTAGAGCTGATTAGAGCATCAGCATTCAACCTTAGGTTAATAGACATTAATTGAAAAGTAAACAGTTTCTTGTTATATTCCATTGTACAGGTTTCCCATAGGTTTAGGTGGGGTAGTCTCAGATAGTGTGATTGTAGCTGACTTGTTATGTCAGCCCTGACTTGGTGTCACTACAGAGAACCCAGTAGTCACAGCGAAGGTACAGATACGTAGTTGTAGCATTGATTTCATTGCTAATTACATGTTATTTGTATCATTTGTATTATTTGAATCATTTGTATTATTTGTTTATATGTATCATATCTGTAGTGTATTTTACATTGTATTCATTTTTGTATTAGTATGCCACATATTTGTTCTATGTTTGCTCATTCCTGCCACAGTGAATTCTATGTTTGTTAATCTTGCATAGCGAATAAACCCCATTCTGATTCTGATTAACTTCTGGGACGAAATCAGTCTAAGCATGGTGACTTTACTGTTTTGACGTAACTGTGACGCATAGCAAATGAACAGGCTTGTAAACAGCAGTGAAGACCATATCTGTAAAGAACCTCAGCGGCAGGGAAATGGTTCCAAAAATACAAACGTAGGACTTGAAACGTAGGACACACAGAACCAAACTTCAGTTATTTTGGGCCAGTTACTTAACTCTTTTAAAACTTGAGTCACGATTTTATTTCTGCTGCTTGTTGTTGGGTTATGTTGAGGGAACGCATCCTAAATAACATGGAGGATATAAATAGCTAAGAAGTACGTAGCATCTTCTCTCACTCACTCACACACACACACACGCACATACACACACACACCCACATACACACACACACACACACCTCAGCTGTCTTCTGCATTTTAATTGTCTAGCTGTTTGAAGAAACTCAAAGTGAATATGTGATTTGTCAATTGATTCTTTTTCTCCCAGGCTATGAATAAAACCCTTTCATTATTGATGTACTGACGTCAGATGCCTGTTTGAATGTTGTATGTGGTGCAGACCTCTTTCTCCAAGCTGGCTATTTTCTCCCACTCCACCCCCCCCCCACCCTCATGCACACACACACACACACATGCACCCCTGCCCCCCTCCCACCCTGAACACAGACAGCCTCATTCCCTGTGTCACACCAGCACCTGACATTAATGGAACTCTCAGTGCTTACGTTGCTGCCAGCTTGCACAGAGACAGCAGCCAATGGGAAGGGGCCCCAGGCACACAAGCAGCCAATGGGAAGGGGCCCCTGGCACTGGGAGAACAAGCCATTCACTAGCGTTAAATAACATGAGTATCCTTCCCTCTCACTTTCTATATTTCTGTGTCTCCTAGTGAACCCTTTCTTCATTATTTCACTGTTTGCCTTTTTCCGTCTCTCTTGATCTTTCCTCTGTCTGTCCAAGTCCCCCCTTCCTTCTTCCTCATCTCTCCCTATTTTCTCTGTCCCTCTGTCTCCTCCTCCATCTCCAGCTCTTTCTTCCCTCTTCTTCTCCGTCTGCTGGAGGCTTGTTTGTGCTTACAGAGCAGTGTGGTTCTCTGGAGCAGCTGCCTGTCAGACAGGCCAACACCAGAGCATCACAGAGCGTCACAGAGCGTTACAGAGCCTCACAGAGCGTCACCGAGCATCACAGAGCGTTCCAGAGCGTCACATGGCGTCAAAGAGCATCACAGAGCATCACAGAGCGTCCCAGAGCATCACAGAGCGTCACAGAGCGTCACAGAGCATCACAGAGCGTCACAGAGCGTCACAGAGCCTCACATAGCATCACAGAGCGTTCCAGAGCGTCACATGGCATCAAAGAGCATCACAGAGCGTCACAGAGCGTCACAGAGCATCACAGAGCATCACAGAGCCTCAGGGAGCATCACAGAGCGTCACACTCTGTCAGACTGCAGATTGCTCGCCTGTCCAAAGCCTAACTGGAAAGTTTAGAGAAAATGGTTGAGAGAAAATGAAGTCAAACGTAGATGTAAAGGTATGCAGGCTGTTTAAAAAGTAGCCTTCCAGTGTATTAGTAAGTACAAAACTAGCATGGTTATCCTCACAATCAATATTTGTTGAACCGGTTTGATTTAAAACTGATAGCTGATTGGTAGAGAACGGTTTCTCATTCAATTATGCTGCCTGGTAACAAGAGGGAATAGGTCTTCATGACAGAAGAATCCGGGAGTTTTCTTCAAAGACTAAATATGAGAGCAACAGTTTGGAGACAAGATACAACACAGTTGATGATTTTTTTACTTAAATGAGCTTGGTGGCATATTATATAACTAAAACAAAACTATTTTGTTACTGGCTGATGAGTCTGTTCCAAGGTCTTCCCTGTTGACAAGGGTAAAAATAAAGAGAATATCATAGTATCACTTCCCAGAGCAAATAAAAATCACCCAGAGAGCAGCAACCTTTCAGCAGCTGTAACGAGGAAAGCGCTCTTCACGGAGGACAAAGAGAAAATAGAGACTAATTGGGGCATTTTGCTGCTTTTAATCTCTGGACGCAGTCATACACTGCCTGTGTGGAACAAGTGATGATAGAGTGAGAGATACCAACAAAGACAATAGATGTAGGAGAGAGAGAGACTAACACAGACATTAGACGGAGAAGAGAGAGAGACTAACACAGACAATATGTGGAAAAGAGAGAGAGAGAGAGAGAGAGAGAGAGAGAGAGAGAGAGAGAGAGAGAGAAAGAGACTAGCACAGACACTGGAGTGAGGAGAGAGAGAGGGACAGGTATGATGCAGTGCTGACAGCAGGACGGATGACAGGACAGGGATGTTGAGGATGACTATCTCTGGGGAAGCAAGCCTCCTGCTCATCCTTTTATATTCATTATTGACAATCAATAGACGATGGGGGGAGGGGCTCAGGGGCCGGGGGGGTGGTGGGAGGGTAGAAGGTTTGGGGGGGGGGGGTTGTTGAGGGAAGGGTTTGTGTCTGAGCTTTCTTGTAAAGTGCATGAAGTGTATCTCTGTTAATGATGGGTGAATCATCATGCACCCAGTCCCCCGCCCCCCCCCCCCACCACCACCACCACCACCACTCCCCTCTTCCGCTTCCCAGCCCCCCTCCCACCATGAGAGCTACACTAATGAGCTCCTCAGTAGCATCGTCTTACACCATGGGCAGATAACGTGGGGCCTGCCCTTTGTCCTGACTAGTCTGGAGGCAAGTCTGCCTCCTGGAGCAGGGCTGTTGTTCAGTGCTGTACAAAACAACAGGGACGGCCAGGGATGGGTGTGGCTGCACCTCTGTTATTATTCCCACAGAAACAGGCAGCCTGTCAATCGATCAACCTGAAAATCAATCAGTCAGCCTTCAAATCAAGTCATTTAGAGTCAGCTAGGCAGCTAAATCAGTCATTCAGACAGCCAGCACACCAGCCTGCTATGTAGTCATTCAGATAGCCAGACAGCCAGACAGCCTGCTAAGCCGTCATTCAAGGCAGCCGACCAGCCTGCTAAGCAGTCATTCAGCCAACCAGCCAGCCACCCTGCTAAGCAGTCATTCAGCCATCCAGCCAGCCACCCTGCTAAGCAGTCATTCAGCCAATCAGCCAGCCAGCCTGCTAAGCAGTCATTCAGCCAACCAGCCAGCCAGCCTGCTAAGCATTCATTCAGCCAACCAGCCAGCCAGCCAGCCAGCCAGCCTGTTAAGCAGTCATTCAGCCAACCAGCCAGCCTGCTAAGCAGTCATTCATTCAGCCAACCAGCCAGCCTGCTAAGCATTCATTCAGCCAACCAGCCAGCCTGCTAAGCAGTCATTCAGGCAGCCAGGCAGTCAGGCACATTGAGGCAGATGCAGAGAAATGTGAGAGGGTGTCAGTGAGCCTGGTGATGACGCTCTCGTGGCTGCAGAGAGCTGGCGAGGCCGGGGCCCCAGCTCTGACTCACCTCATCCCCACGGGGCCCCAGCTCTGACTCACCTCATCCCCACGGGGCTGCTGGCTGACGTCACCGTGGCATTTCTCTGCTTCAACTTCACTCGCGAGCAGCCGCACTCCAGCCCACCATCCACTCCTCCTTGCCTCTGAGACACGCACGCACTCCCACATACACACATACGCACACGCACACAAAAGCACGTACGTATACACAAGCACACACACGCACGTACACACGTCGGCAGACACACAAACACATGAGCAGAGAGGCACATGCTGTCCTGTGTTCTCGATCACTTTCAGTCTCATCATTTCTGTAGGTATCTTCATCTTCATTTCATTATGCACAAAAACACACACACACACACACAAACACATGCACACATGCGTGAATGCAGGCACACACACACACACACACACACACACTATCTTAATGAATCCCTTTGAACCCAGAGTCAAAGCCTTGTTCTCTGCTGCACTTTCAAAACAGATATAGTTAGTACCAAATAAGAGTTTGCCATGTTCTCCCTTTAGGGGAAACCTTTTTAGGGCAGTGGAAAATCTTTTCAAACGTTATATGGGACCTAGTTAATTGATTAGCCTACCAAAGAGGCTTTACGCACACCAGAATCAGTTCTACACAAGAACATAACAATATAACCTTTCTTTTATATTGTCTAGAACCCTGTGTAGATGGTTCTTTCTCAGATAATTTTGCATGTCAGTGGAGGGGTGCAAGGCAACTTCAGAAGGCTTTGTTGTAAGGTCAAAATGAACAATATGAAGGATCTTACAGGCTTTTGATTGTATCGTGGTTGGAAATTCGTCCATGACTCATTACGACATAAGACCTTAAAAGATGCAATCATTCACTTCTTGAAGGTGCAACAATATACCACAATGAAAAGTAAGATTAGATTTAACTTCAATTTGAATATTTACGCCCCCTCAAATACATTCTGAAACACACGATTCCTTATTGGACTTGCATTTCCATCGAACACTAATTTTATCATGTGAATTGGTTGATATGAGTGGATATCAGGAGAGCTCAGATTTTAACTGCATACGAAATAAACCAAACTTGCATGATTCAACTGTTGGTGCAAACCCCATAGATCTGATCCCTTCTAAATCAGATGGTCCTTCTGAGTTGAGTCTACTTCCTTCTGAGGTGAGTCTACTTCCTTCTGAGTTGAGTCTACTTCCTTCTGAGGTAAGTCTACTTCCTTCTGAAGTGAGACTACTTCCTTCTGAGGTGAGTCTACTTCCTTCTGAGGTGAGTCTACTTCCTTCTGAAGTGAGACTACTTCCTTCTGAGGTGAGTCTACTTCCTTCTGAGGTGAGTCTACTTCCTTCTGAGGTTAGTCTACTTCCTTCTGAGGTGAGTCTACTTCCTTATGAGGTAAGTCACACAGTTAATTTCCCTAAGAGTGAATGTGTGAGAGTGTGCATACAAGGACAGCACAATATATTATACAGAACTACATTGTATAAGTATAGTATTATTGTCAGAAGTCATGGTGACATCCCAACTGTGAATCTGAGTGGCAGTAGATTTCTTGGTCTAATTTAATGGACAGAATTATGGTGGCCAGGAAGCATGACTATAGACTGTGACGTGGAGGATGGAGTTGATGCTCCACCTCGAAACAATCAATGCTGATCAGATGAATTGAGGTGGGGCTTCAGTGTGATGCCAGATATTGAAAAGGGAAAATTGGTTCTTTGCATTCCCGTCAACACACCCACACGTACAAACACACACACACACACATATATATTCATAAAAAATGCATAGGCCTACACATACAGTATATAAATGTGCCCTTGGTTGAGTGGTGATATATTGAGTTTTAAGTGAGCCTCCTAGGTTGCAATTATCTCTCCAGGTGTATTTATCATGATAATTGTACTTGCTCTTTAGTAATCAGCAATAATCACATAATTTGTGAAGTAGAAACCTTACAAATTCTCCTAAGACTCTCCTTAATTTCTGTAAAATGTCAAGTATAAGGTAAAAAAAACAAACTTGCTATGTGATTGAATGGCAACTGTACTGTATTAGTGAACTAGGTTGGTTTTAGTCATAATGCTGGGCAGAGAGAGCCGTGATTGACTGCTCTGGAATAAAGCTATCAAAAACGGATTGCATTGATTCATCTGATTGTATTTAAACTAAAATGTATCACAGTCTAGTCTCTATTACCCGGCTTTATAACTTATCGTAGGTCATTGTTGCTTCACAAAACCAATTCCAAAACGTGTTTGGGACAAATTGTTTATGCCAGGTTTCAAATCATATTAACTCCATTTTTTATGAACACAGCCAACTCTGGGGTTGATGTTCTGACCAATCAGAAGCCTCCATCTCAGCGTCAGAAGCTGAGGACTGTGTGGAAGTCTCAATGGAGTGAGGAAGGCAGGCCTGTGTCATTTCCTGTGGGGCAGCTGTATGCCGAGCTATGACTCAGGCTCACCATGGCCAAGACACAGAGCGCCATCTGTCCACCAGCATCCTGCTCCTTCATGTTTATTTGTCCTCCGAGTTTTGACCCGAAGCAAAGTTGTCTTTGTCCAAAGTCTAGGACCAATATGGCGACCAAATGATCAATAAACAACCCGAAAAGATGGCCAAGTTTATCAACCCCCCCCATGGCGGTGCTCACAACTAGACCCGGTGTCTACTACATTACAGTTTTAACAAACATGAATGTATTTAAAATATTTGATTTTGAGACTGTATGAGCTGCATGTCACAGCAACAGTAAAACTGAGAACAGTTCTCTGTTTCGTTCTTCGTTTCGCACATAATGAATCCTGAAAAACACGTCCATGTTTAAACCAACAGGGAGTCATGGAATCTGAGCCCTATGCAGAGGAGCCAATGCTTTAATTGAATTGCCCATCACATCCAAACCAATCAGATGGCACGGCTCGTTAACCGTCATTTTGGCCCAGATTCAAAAGGGAATCACACTCCCCGCTAACCCCATTACTGCAAGCTAACGATGAGAGACAGCTGCAGTCATGGCTACAGACACGACCAACCACAGGCCTCCTACTTTCACCCTGCCGGCGTTCTATCCGCTCCAGCAACTACCTGGCTGACCATTGGTGTTGAAGCCTTGATGAGCTAACACTGCGTCAGACAGGCACTGTGCCTGTGTTCTCCCAGTCTTGATGGGGGGTGTGTGTGTGTGTGTGTGGGGGGGGGGGGCATTTACACCCCCAACACAAACCCTGTCATTAACCAACCGCCGAGAGCCTGTTTTAAAGTGCACACGCGCCGAGTCGCCATGGATAAGTGGAGTGGCGTTGCTGTGAGGCACTGAGGACTGCTGCTGGGTGTGTGGTGGGCCTCGCTGCACACAGGTGATCCTCCATCCTCCGGGGGGGGGGGGAGGCAGAGCGGCGCTGTGGCCAGATTGAGCCGGGGGACCCCTGCTGTGAGGGAGATGATTCTATTCTGCTCCTGCAATTCCAGTATGTTGCCTCATTGGGTGTTGATTACAGACAGCGCCTGGTTTGTCCCTGTCATCCTCCCTCCTGAAAGACACAGACTACCTTCAATCCTTGAGAAAAAAAGCAATTTGTTCACAGGGCCCAGCCAATAACCGTAAATAAGTCAAGCGGCGTTTTACCATTTTATACTCTGCATTATTCTAACATATTTTCTCTCTCACAGAGTCAAATTCAGGGCTTGTTTGCCACACTGTTCACCTACTGTGCATTAAAACATCTGCAGTAGAATTCTAGCCATATGCTATACATCTATACATCTATACGTCTAAGAAACATGGTAAAAACAAGTCAACTTTAGCACATGCATCTTATAGCACATGCATCTTATCACACATGCATGCACATATGTTGAACTGCCCACCCCAGCCTGCCTCTCCCAACCTCACTGTTACTCTGCCTCCCAGTCACCCAGCCTCACTGCCACCCAGCCTCACTGCCAACCAGCCTCACTGCCAACCAGCCTCACTGTCACCCAGCCTCACTGCCACCCAGCCACCTAGCCTCACTGCCATCCAGCCTCACTGGCATCCAGCCATCCAGCCTCAGTCACCCAGCCTCATTGTGATCCTGCCTCCCAACATTGTCTCAGAGGTGGGTAATTCAGACCCCTGTCCCAGAAGTCCCCCAGAGAGGCAGCGCTGGGTCCCCTGTGAGGCCAGGCCCTCTCCCAAGAGCTGCTCTCTGTCAAAGGGAAGGAGGAAACACAGAGAGTGTCATTAGGCTGGACATAGGATGTACTAGTACAGTAACTGTGGCTGGTTCAGGGCACAGGCTTTCACAACAGTGTTGATGGAAGGGGGTGAGAGTGGGTGAGGTGACTGATGGAGGGGGAGGGAGGGAGAGGGGCTCCATAATAAATTTGATGTGAATTGCATATTTTACTCATTTAAGTATTTAATTGAATGTCAGTAAAAGGCAGAGGAAGCCCCTGGCTGTTCTGAGCTGAGCTAGTGGCCGTCTGTGTGTGTGTGTGCAAGCTTGGCTGTCTGAGCCTGTGTGTGTGTGTGTGTGTGTGTGTGTGTGTGTGTGTGTGTGTGTGTGTGTGTGTGTGTGTGTGTGTGAGCGTGGCTGTCTGAGCCTGTGTGTGTGTGTGTGTGGGTGTGTGTGTGTGTAAGCTTGGCTGTGTAAGCCTGTGTGTGTGTGTCTAAGCCTGTGCTTGTGTGCGTGCGCAGGACTGGAGGATGCAGTGAGCAGCGCTCCAGCTCCAGCCTGTCTCCTCCACCTGGTCTGCTCTCTCCCCAGAGGCCTGCAGGCCCTGCGTCATTCACAAAAATCATTCAAATGGCTTTGACCTCAAAGTCTGTTTCATTGAGAATTCTTTTTATAGCAGAGACAGCATAGGCAGGGGCGGGGACTGAGCGATGGTGTTGGGGTGGGGGGTGGGAGGGAAGGAGGGAGGGATGGGGGAGGAGAAGAAAGGGGAGGGTGTTGGGAGATGCGCTGTCCCTACCTGACTAAAGCAGGCTGCTCCAACAGAGCTATACAAGATTCCGCCTCTCCTCCATCTCTCCAAGGGACAGCCATTGATAGAACCGCACACACGCCTGGCCCCTCTCAGGTGGCGCGCCATTGGCTAGGATGTACAAATGTCTGCAGCTACAGAACCACAGACATTTTGATCTGACATGACTAGAGTGCCAATCACGTAGCATTAGAGATCGAGCTTAAGCAGGAGAGGAAGGAGGGTTTACGATATTCTCTGGTTTCCCTAGAATATTCAAGGTTGAGCTACCTAGTAGGTATAGTACTATTTGAGCAATAGATCATTTTTTCATGGAGTGTTATTAATGATGATACATCAAAAACAGTTGGGGAAAAATAGATTAACCACAACATACGATTGTAATTTTATCTTCCATCTTTATCTTTCACGTTTGTCTTGGCTTCTCCACACCTCTCAGAGATTATTCTGTTCATCTGCTTTCACTAAAGAGGAGTTTTCCATTCCAAGGTGACTTCCCTGCGGGGGGGCATTAGCGTGTTTGCCCCCCCACCTCCACAAACATCCCACTTCCTACTTCCCACCCCAACAAAACCCTCTTCGCCCACTCAGTGGTTGCCTAATGGGCAAAAGGTGTCTAATTATGACTAAGTAGGACTAATGTTAGTGTAGCGGTCTTTTACCACCCCTACAGAGAAAGTGAGCAAGAAGGAGGGTGAAATCACACCACGTCGACCTTCAAAGAAGCTTCCTACTTCCTGAAGGACATCTGATACAAGATCATTCAATAGGGTTTTTTGCTTCAACTCAGCTGATGTTTTGCATATTGTGCTTTCTCTGAGAAAAGGAAGGAATACATGATTACAGCGGAGGAGAAGGTCTTTATTGGGATAGCCTGAGTTCAAGTACATAACCAGGGTAGAGTTTGACTTCCTGTGATGGGAAGACAGAAGCATGTGTGTCCTGTCCTGTAGGACAGCTTGGGTGTAACAGTGTCTAATGACTGCGTCCACAAGGGGAGGGACACTACAGGGACACTATGGCCATGATGGATCCAACTCTGAGTGCATTCAGGTCCATAAACACTAAAGACGATCCACCTGCGTGGGCTGATAGACGTGAGTAAGGTCATTTATTACGGTTTGAAACACTGTTTTAATATAGTCGAGTTGCACTGAATTGAGTAAATTCGCAGAAATCATTATCCCATCCAGACAAGAACAACTGTTATGCACTCCTGCAGACCTCACTATGAATTTTCGAGAATAATTAGATTTCTCTTTTCTTTTTTTTTTCTTCTCGGAAACCCCGCAATTCCAAGCATAATCTTCATTGTCAGTTCGCGAAGCTGTAACTTTTCTCTGGAAACTTACGAAGAATTCATTAAATCTGTTTGTGAGTTTGTTCCTATGGCAACTTACCAGACTGTCGGTACAGAGGTATAGATAGAGATAAGGTGATCTTGTGTGTTGCTCTTTTTACCTAATGTTCACTCTGAGAATAAGGTTTCTGTGAACCAATCAATTTAATCACTAAGTTCTCATTCAATAGTCCCTCCTTGGTAGTGGTTTGAGCTACCTAACTGATACATGGCGAGAATGACTTGACACAGAGACTGTTTACTTAAGCTACTGTTTCCATGGTAATTGAGAACATGTAGTCGGAGGTGAGTCTCATTTCCAAGTATCGACATTCCCTTCCTCTGCTTCCCCTACACGACTTCCTCACGTCTACATTCCCTCGGACACGACCACAGGCTGGCATGACCATGACCCCTGCCCCCCCCCCTCCCCCCCTCCCCCCCAAACGACTGAGACACACAGGCCCTGAATCACTGGTCAAAGATCACCCCTTGAACCTCCCTAAAATTCGATTTTGGAGTGGAGCCCTCTTTAAACTGGTAAAAACATGTTTTGAATCAAGAGGCTGAGTCTAAAACCTTGTTCTTATTGCTACTCAATCAGATGGTCAAAATAAATGGCCACTCTGAGGTAATTTTCGGTCTAAAGCGTATTGCTGCTCATCCAGAGGTATGTTCTTCTTCATGGGCGTCCATAACAGACTATTGAAGTGAACTGTGATCCTGGCTGGGAGGATGATGTCACGCTGTGGGAGGGGCTTCACACCAGGTTAAACCAGCACGGCCATTTAGGCTCTGCTAAATGTTACTCGTGCCGTTTAGTTTCCAAGGTAACAAGACGGGTATATTTAGAGTGTACAGAAAGAGGCAGAAGGAGATGAAAAAAACAAAAAACGTGTTGATGCTTCTTGATGGTGCAATTACAAACAAAGTCAAATATTAAAGATCAGAGCAGTTGGAGGAGACATTCTACATCATTCACCAACCCCCCCCCCCCCCCCAACCACCCCCGCACACCACACACTTTCTACTGGGCTTGACTCACATGGTATTTCTACTTGTTAATGTACACCTGCTCCATCACTTGTTACTATACTACTGTGGAACCATGAGAGGAGGGGAGAACCTGAGCTGGAGGGTTCTTATGATGACACAGAACACCAGCGCTTTATCAATGAGACTGAAGAGAACAGAAGCTGTGGCCAGCTGGTCTGCTGAGGAGGGCCACAGGACAGGGGCAGGGCGGGGCCCCTCTATGGTGCAGGGCCCCTCTATGGTGCAGGGCCCCTCTATGGTGCAGGGCCCCTCTATGGTGCAGGGCCCCTCTATGGTGCAGGGCCCCTCTATGGCTTAGATTATCCCCGCTTCCGTAAAATGTCTGGATAAAAAAAAAAGTAACACTAACATAAGTGTAGAAAACACCCTATGGTTGGAAGCTGTGACTGGTGTCCTTATGACATCGCTACAAAAATACATACACTCAAGTTCCCCGTCCGACACGGGCGTGGGTCTGGAGGGCGATCACAGCCTGCGTGCCGCCCTGAGCTTGGCTGAACGTCCCCTGGGATTCTCCATCACATCCTCAGCCTGAGGCATCAACACCCCTCTCTGCAAGGGCACCCAGGGAGCCGTGGCCCTCCGGCCTGCCCCCACCTCCTCCTCCTCCTCCTGGCTCTCACACTGCCCCCCTCCTCCTCCTCCCTGCTGGAGCCTGTGGCGGAGGCTGCGTCTGGGGGGAGCGGCCAGGTCTTCTCCCAGCAGGAAGCGCTTGACCAGGCGGTCCTCCAGGGAGTGGAAGGTCAGGACGCAGAGCCGCCCCCCCGGCTTCAGCAGGGTCTGGGCGGAGCGGAGGCCGGCGTGGAGCTCGTTCAGCTCGTCGTTGACGAACATCCGCAGGGCTTGGAACGTCTTGGTGGCGATGTGAGCCGGCCGCTGGAGACGATCGCTGCGAGCGTAGAGGGCGGCGGAGGAGAAGGACCCTGAAGGGGAGAGAGGAACAACAGAACAGGATTCACTGACGCAGGCTACATTCCTCAGGCTTCTGAAACGTGATTAAATACGATGTTGCTCCTCCCCAGAAACAAGACTATTCAAAAGCTCAAGGTGAACTACACAATTAAGCCCAGGTCTAGAAAGAACCATCATTACTGGTTTCCAGAACCACTGTTATTAATGCACAATAAATCAGACTCCCGTGAAGCTCTGTTAATTGTCCACTGTTTATTGTACGAATACAACTAACCACACACCCCAATTGATTCTGCTGTTGGCATAAAATCAATCCCAAAAAAGTTCATAACATTTCTTTATCATGTTTTAATTTTACATGTCGAACACAAGAAAACGTCCCAGAGAAAGAGAGAAGACAAAGACAAGTAAAATGAGGCAAAAGAGATGTGAGGAGACAAATAGGAGGGAGGGATGGAGAGAGGAGGGAGGGATGGAGAGGAGGGAGGATGGAGAGAGGAGGGAGGGATGGAGAGAGGAGGGAGGGATGGAGAGAGGAGGGAGGGATGGAGAGAGGAGGGAGGGATGGAGAAGAGGGAGGATGGAGAGAGGAGGGAGGGATGGAGAGAGGAGGGATGGATGGAGAGAAGAGGGAGGGATGGAGAGAGGAGGGATGGAGAGAGGAGGGATGGATGGAGAGAGGAGGGAGGGATGGAGAGAGGAGGGAGGGATGGAGAGAGGAGGGAGGGATGGAGAGGAGGGAGGGATGGAGAGAAGAGGGAGGGATGGAGAGAGGAGGGAGGGATGGAGAGGAGGGAGGGATGGAGAGAGGAGGGAGGGATGGAGAGAGGAGGGAGGGATGGAGAGGAGGGAGGGATGGAGAGAGGAGGGAGGGATGGAGAGGAGGGAGGGATGGAGAGAGGAGGGAGGGATGGAGAGGAGGGAGGGATGGAGAGAGGAGGGAGGATGGAGAGAGGAGGGATGGAGAGAGGAGGGATGGATGGAGAGAAGAGGGAGGGATGGAGAGAGGAGGGAGGGATGGAGAGGAGGGAGGGATGGAGAGAGGAGGGAGGGATGGAGAGAGGAGGGAGGATGGAGAGAGGAGGGAGGGATGGTGAGAGGAGGGAGGGATGGAGAGAGGAGGGAGGGATGGTGAGAGGAGGGAGGGATGGAGAGAGGAGGGAGGATGGAGAGAGGAAGGAGGATGGAGAGAGGAGGGAGGGATGGAGAGAGGAGGGAGGGATGGAGAGAGGAGGGAGGGATGGAGAGAGGAGGGAGGGATAGAGAGAGGAGGGAGGGATGGAGAGAGGAGGGAGGGATGGAGAGAGGAGGGAGGGATGGAGAGAAGAGGGAGGGATGGAGAGAGGAGGGAGGGATGGAGAGAGGAGGGAGGGATGGAGAGAGGAGGGAGGGATAGAGAGAGGAGGGAGGGATGGAGAGAGGAGGGAGGGATGGAGAGAGGAGGGAGGGATGGAGAGAGGAGGGATGGATGGAGAGAAGAGGGAGGGATGGAGAGAGGAGGGAGGGATGGAGAGAGGAGGGAGGGATGGAGAGAGGAGGGAGGGATAGAGAGAGGAGGGAGGGATGGAGAGAGGAGGGAGGGATGGAGAGAGGAGGGATGGATGGAGAGAAGAGGGAGGGATGGAGAGAGGAGGGAGGGATGGAGAGAGGAGGGAGGGATGGAGAGAGGAGGGAGGGATAGAGAGAGGAGGGAGGGATGGAGAGAGGGAGGGATGGAGAGAGGAGGGAGGGATGGAGAGAGGAGGGAGGGATAGAGAGAGGAGGGAGGGATGGAGAGAGGAGGGAGGGATGGAGAGAGGAGGGAGGGATGGAGAGAGGGAGGGATGGAGAGAGGAGGGAGGGATGGAGAGAGGAGGGAGGGATGGAGAAGAGGGAGGATGGAGAGAGGAGGGAGGGATGGAGAGAGGAGGGAGGGATGGAGAGAGGAGGGAGGGATGGAGAGAGGAGGGAGGGATAGAGAGAGGAGGGAGGGATGGAGAGAGGAGGGAGGGATGGAGAGAGGAGGGAGGGATGGAGAGAGGAGGAGAGCAGTGTGGCATTTCTCCCCTCCTCTCAGCAGTGTGACTCACCCAGCAATCAATACAGTCAGCCCATCCCTGACCACACCAACTCTTGCTCTCCTCTCATCCCTCTTCTTCGCTTTCCCTTCTCTATGCCCCTCTCTCTCTCTCGCTACGTACTTCTCCTCCTTTCCCTCTCTTTATCTCTCTCTCTCTACGTACTTCTCCTCCTTTCCCTCTCTTTATCTCTCTCTCTCTACGTACTTCTCCTCCTTTCCCTCTCTTTATCTCTCTCTCTCTCTACGTACTTCTCCTTTCTCTCTCTTTATCTCTCTCTCTCTCTCTTCAGGTTATCTCAAAAAGATTTCATAAAAATAATGGGGGAGAGACAATAGGAGAGCGAGGAAAAGGTTGAGGCGGGGGGAAAGTATGAGAGGAACCAGAGAAGAGGGAGATGGAGACAAACAGAGTCTTGTGAGGAAGAAGGTCCAGTTTGCAAGGAGACTCCTAGCAGCCTTTAGGAAAAACCACAGCTCAATACCAACCCGGTGTACCTAACTATGTCAACAACCTGAAAGATCCTAAGATTGAACTGAAAACAGATTCTCTTCCATCTCAGGTGGTTAAGAAATGAAATGAAAAAAATAACAACAAAATATTCTACTTCAACTGCTACGACAACAGGAAGAAAAAAACCCACCACCAACAGCAATTAACAACAACAGAAGTGTTATGGAGACAGGAAGGCAGGATACACACTGCTGATCCTGTCAGGATCTTCAGAGCTTCACTTAGTCCCTGTTCTAGTTCCTGGTTCTAGTCTAGATCCTGGTCTACGGTGTAGACCGCCGCCGGCTAATCCCTCTCACAGTCCGAGGCTATTTGCTTAGCAACAGCAACATTACCGCTTGTACTTCTCTACACAAGCACCACCGCTGCGCAATACACGACCTAGGAGAAGATGGTGCGTTGCGTTCAACCACTTGATATGATTCACTTCGAGGTGCCCCAAAAGCCCCATTAAGGAGGCGATATTTACAAGCTGTGTGTTTATATGCAGGACGGGCGGTGGTTAATACGCCCGCGTCATGACTGGCTGATAAATCCTCCTTTAGGAAAGAGAGGCTGTACTAGAGGCTGTATTACATCATGGCTGTCAGGGCTCGCATCCACCCAAGCGCTGAACATCCCTCCGAGGACCAGAGGCACGTGTCAGGTTATTAGTTTCTCTGTTAAACTAAATATTAACACTGGAGGTGGCCACGCTTCTATCCTTCAGCCCTTCAATACCTCATAAAGCACCTGCTATCCTCCACACATACCAAGAGTAAGAATCAATGATGTTACTCCTGTAGCAAATGTCGAAATATGTAGAGGAAAACCATCCTAACTCCTTTCAAGACACTCAAAGCAGGTGTGACTTTTCATTTATTGACCGAGATTTTAGAGCGTGCATGCGCATGTGGGCGTGGCCAGTGTGCATGGATACACTCTAGCAGTAATCAATCATGTTATTCCCACTGGCTGCGTCAATCAGCCCATCACACTGCTCCCAGTCCCCTCTGCTGGGGTAACAACCACCAAACTCTGCGGGAGAAAACAAGCCCTTGGGAACTCTCTCCCATTAGCTGGAGAACCAGAACCTGAAGCCCAGGTGTTCCCGGCCCGCTCGGTTCCATCACCTCATCATGTGGCAGAAGGTGATGGGCGAAGGAAGCTGGTTTAATTCTCTTGAACATGGTCAAGCTGATGTCAATGTCTTATCTTCAGACTAATGGAAGGACGTCACTGCGCTTCAGCAGAATATAGACACGGAATGGTGGAGGGAGGAGAGAGGGAGGGAGGTAGGGACAGGAGGAGGGAGGAGAGATGGAGGAAGGATAGGCAGAGGAATGGAGGGAGGCAAGATGGAGAGAGCAGGAGGGTAATAAAGTCTGAGACGTCAGAAGTCTGAAATGTCCAATACCAACAAAAAACAGGATGTCTGAGCGCTGGGGACCATACACCCCCCCCTCCCCTCCCAAATACCTGTCTGAGCAATGGAGTGGCTGTGTGCCCCCTGCCCCCCCCCCCCCCCCCCCACCCCCGGGACCTACACAAGTCAGGACCTCTTGGATTGATTGGAATAAACATTGGTGGTGACTCGCTCTACTCTTCAAAGACATCAAACAGCAGTCCCTCCCTCACACCTGTTCTGCTGCCGTGACGCACGCAGCTCCACCATCCAGAGGACCCCCACACACCCCCACACACCCCCTCACACCCCCGCACACCCCCTCACACCCACCCCCACACACCCACCCCCGCACACCCACCCCCGCACACCCACCCCCGCACCCCCGCACCCACCCCTACACACCTCCGCACACCCCCGCACACCCACCCCCACACACCCCCGCACACCCACCCCCGCACCCCCACCCGCACACCTCCACCACTCTCCCAGGTACAAAAAAGAAAAGATATAAATATATATGAAATTACAGGCAAATGTCAATAGAGAACATGACAACCGATGTGAGTGTCCATGTGTGCAAGCACGGATGTGGGAACATGCGTGTGCGTGTGTTCGTTTGGAGAGAGAAGTGGGGGGGAGGCAGGAGGAGGAGTAAGGGAGGAAGAGGAGGGGAGAGACGGAGGTGGAAAGGAGCAGATGAGGAGGAGGAGTGGGTGGAGGAAGAGGAGGAGGAGAACGAGGAGATGACGGAGGAGAAGGGGGCGGAGTAAGAGAGAGGATAGGGTCTTATGGGGGGGGGGGACCATGAGCCGCACCCTGTACCCCCCCTTCTCTCTGTCTCTCTCCCCCTCTCCCACTCCACTCTTTAAGCATTGTAAACTCATCAGGAGGGGTGTGGGAGAGGCGTCCAAAACACCGACGCAAGAGAGGATGATGCTCATGATTAGTGTTGCTGCTCGTGATTTATCCAGGAGGGAGACCCAGCCAGCATCTAATACCTCCCTCTCTCTCTCTCTCTCTGTCTCTCTCGCTCTCTCCCCCCTTTCTCTCTCTCTCTCTCTCTCTCTCTCTCTCGCTCTATATCTCCTCCCCTCTCTCTCTATCTCTCTCTCTGTCCTCCTCCCCCCCCCCCCCCCCCCTCTCTCTCTATGTCTACCCACTCTGCCACTAGCCTCCCCAAATTGCTGCAGGGTAATTACGGCGGCATGCTACCTGCCACCACGCTGGCCAGCTGTTGGGTCCTGGTGATGGGGTACACCCTGCGTGCCTCCACGATGGCCAAGGCTATTTTCCTGGCGTGTTTTTCTTCGCCGTACGCCCTGAGAACAGACGCAAGCGCCTGCTGATCCAAGGCGTTCACCACGTCAGTGGCGCAGGGCATGTTGGGGTACCTACGCACAGAGAGGAGCCCAATTAAGCTGCTTGACGTCACGTCCTTGCTGACAGAGGCAAAGCCTGTCAAGCTGTAGACCGACACAGAGCTGGAAAAACCACCGTGCCTGCTGCCGCTTTGCTGCTGAGGACCACGGAGAGAGAGAGAGAGACGGGGGGAGAGAGAGAGACGGGGGGAGAGACAGACGGGGGGAGAGAGAGAGACGGGGGGAGAGAGAGACAGAGACGGGGGGAGAGACAGAGAGAGACGGGGGGAGAGAGAGACGGGGGGAGAGAGAGAGACGGGGGGAGAGACAGAGAGAGACGGAGGGAGAGAGAGACAGAGACGGGGGAGAGAGACGGGGAGAGGGAAAGAGACATTGACAAAAAGATGGCTATGGAAAAAGACAGAGCGAGAAAGAGTGACAGACAGGAAGAGAGAGTGAGATACACAAAGGTAATGGGAGAGAGATGTCAAGAGAGCGAGCGAGAGAGAGAGAGCGAGATAGAGAGACAGGCAGAGACAGAGACACATCACCTGGTTTTCAGAAAACTGAACAGTTTTTGAACAGTCCAGAAATACATATCGAAATACATTCAATGCATTTCAATTCAACAAATTGCTGAAATGGCATGGTGATACATATTTGTATATACGACATAGCTAGTTATATATTTACAGTGTGAATTATTCATTCATTCATTCAATTACCAGTATGCTAATGTGGATTTGTGTTACACATAAGTTGAAGTCTTCACACATTAACATGCACCAGCAAATATTAGCAACAGATGTAGAAGTGTGATGGTGTAGTAAGTTAGTCTCTGTGAGTGAGTAACTGATGGGCAAGTTGTGTATTAATCATTCCCTTGAGCCATTCAGTTAGTTATTCTGTCAGTCCAACAAACAAATGAATTAACACTCAAACTGGTTACTGGACTGTTTAAACAGACATGACGTGTAGTTTTAGTGTAGTATGGTGTACTGAGGCTTGCTACAGTATGAGGGCTTCCCAGAGACAGTGCTACATAATCCACCTTGAATAGCTCATATCACATCACTGTCATGGGCCACCATCTCCAGGGAGACGGATAGACAATGAATTAAAGGCCTTTTGAAGGTTAGAAGTGCACATACACAGCTGAGAGAAGAAATTACATTCTCCTCGTGAGGATGACAGAATAGGGAAAATCAAATTGGCACAACAGAGTATTAGGTTTCCCAGCATGCAACTGGATGAGGATGGTGGGGAAAGACAGGACTCGAAGAGCAGTTTAATCCGGAATATTTATCTTCTTACACGTGCTACGAAGTATAAAGTGTTTAATTCTCTTCTATAATAACTAGGCTGAATGATGTTAGTATCCTTGACAGTTGGTTTCGTTAATCGGAGCATTTCAAATGACAGTACTCAATATTCTGAGTTCAGAGAAATGCATTATTGGTCATAGCTGGAAGTTGAACGCCCATACATCAAAAATATTTAAACGCAGTCTGTTGTTAAAACTTTTTGTACAGTTACATCCACCTGTGATGGTTCTGGTTGGAGTGGACTCTCCCCCCCCCTCCCTCCTCTCCCCCCCCCCCCCCCCCCCCCCTCCCCCTCTTCCCCACCTGTTGGCATCCATCCTCATGTCCAGCGGGCCGTCCTTGCTGAGGGAGAAGCCCCGCTCTGGTCTGTCCATCTGCATGGAGGAGCAGCCTGCGTCCAGCAGCACAGCGTCCACGCTGGCCGTCCTCAGGCCCCAGGCATCCATCTGGACCTCCAGCTCACTGAAACGACCCAGCAGGGGCCGCACTCGACCTCTGGAGGGTGGGGGAGGGCGGAGGGGGGTGTGGATAGATGGGTGGGAGAGAGGGGGGGACAAGAGAGAAGGGGATGAGGGGATAGGCAGAGAGGAAATAAATGAGGGGTGAGGAGGAAAGGAGAGTAGAAGACAAAAGGGGTTTTGATCGAATTATCAAATGTCACCAAAGACCTGGACAGAAATGCATGCAGATGACTGAACACACACACAGCATGTTCAGTTCATGTGCCGATGACAGCACTGCTGCACTGCTGTACCAGAGACAAGCTGATGTCTGGAATGTTCTACTTCTTGACCTATTAAATATTAACATAGAATTGATTGGCTATGACGGTCTGGCTGTAAAACCAGTCCATGCCTTTCAAAGCCTGTCTGCTTGGAACTCAAGAGGAATGTCCAGGTTAAAGCCCTCATTCCTCTGGTCGTAACACCTGCACAAGACACAGCTACACACACAGCTACACACACACACACACACACACACACACACCTTCCAACAGAGACTAAGCTTCCTTCTAACACGTCCTGACACACATACATCTACTTCCTCACACACACACACACACGCACGTGGGATACTCCAGTCACACTCATGCATTTTTCATGTGACCTTTTCAGACTATGAGCTGAGAGAGAAGAGGAGGGTGGGAGAGAAGGAGGGAGGGACAGAGGGAGGGATGGAGGAAGGGATGGAGTGACGGAGGCCAGGAGGGAGTCTCCCTATGCTGGGGGGGGTGTAGGGGTCATTAGGGCTGCAGAGGCCAGGTCTGCTGCTAGATGCTGACTGGGGTGTGTGGGTTCACACCCGACTCATCACACAGTCACACAGTGTGTCCTTCGTCCTTTACACCTCCACCCTTCCGCTCTCCCACTCCTTCTCTTGAACTCTGCAACTTTTTTTCCCTCCCCTCCCTCCCTCCGCTCCCTCCCCTCCCTCCGGCTCCCTCCCTCCCTCCGCTCCCTCCGCTCAGACTCTCTGGTCTAATCCACCCCCTCACTCACATCCTCCTCCGAGACGTCACAGTAAAATTAAATAGCTAGCTAAACCCCCCCCCCCCCCCCCCCCCCCCGTCCACTTCTTAAGGTCTCCCCCCTGCGTCTCAGCCAGGGGGTCTTTCCCAGAAGGCCCTGAGGGTCTGTGTTTCTCCGCCCACTGACAGCGGGGCGAGCGAGGGGAGCGAGTGAGGGAGCATCTCTCCCACGCTGCCAGGGCTTCCCTTCACCGAGATCCACAACTTCTTAAGACTTTTTTTCTTCTTTCCAGTCTTGTCATTAATTTGCTGAAAAATCTATAGCAAGACATTCCACACACCCACCACCGACTTACCCCCTCCCTCCTCACCGCTCTTCTCCCCCCATTGCCCCCCCCCCCCCCCACACACACACACACACACACACACACAAACACAAACTTCCCTCCCTCTACCTCTCTGGGTCCCCCTCCGCCCCCTCAGAGATCCGTATCTTCAGAGCTAAGCATCGACACAAAAGATAATCGTCGAGTCTGCCTGCTGCAGATGGAGGGAAGTTGCCACGTAAAGCCAAACTTCGGAAACTATCAGGAAGTACACCGGCCATATTGGTCAATCAAAACAAGAGAATATCAATAACTGAATTCATTTCTTTAAAATGATCATTTCACTTGCTTACTTTGTGAAAATGTAACTAAGGGAAATAAACGCATACGCAAATGTATTCATACGCATTACAAAAATGGAACGGGGACGGACGGAGAGAGCGTGACTAAGAGAAAAAAGAAGTTTATTTGAAGAGAAACTTGGCACATATGGTGCTGCGTCTTCCAGAGCCCTCCCATCATGAATCATCCATGGTTCTGACTTGAGCAATATGGCAGGAAGAGAGAGGAGGTGGATTAACAAGTAGATTTAGAGAACAAAAAAAACCTACTTTTAGGGTAGCTGCTTGTATATTGATAACTAAATATTGCATCCCCCCCCTCCCAAAAAAAATATATTATTAACTGACATTGACGCTGGAGCTTGTAGCCCCGTGCTTTGCTCACCCTCCAGGCTGCCCTGGGAGCAGCGAAAATATCAACACTGGACAGAAGAGGAGCCCCTGCTGAGTGATCCACTGACCCCTGCACCGCCGTGTGTGTGTGTGTGTGTGTGTGTGTGTGTTGGAAGGACTGTTTGTCTTCTACTATCAAATACCACATCAACCATTTTTACTGAAAGCAATACATGTGTACTTTAATCTTCAATTATAGTAGAAGTTTCGACATGCAGTTTAAGTAGACTTGTTTGTGGGCCTTTCAGCATCTTAGCTGAATGCTCCTAGTTCTTCCTCCATGTGTGTTCAGACTGGCAGCACATGGGAACACAGTTCAGAGAAGAAGGGTGACCAGCCATAGACACAGCCACAATATCAGCACGTCACATGACTACACTGTTCCAGGTGCGTTTCCTTGTGGTTCAACCAACACAGACGCTCAGAGCTGTTCACGAGGGGCACCACGCCACCACCTCTGGCCTCCTCTGGCCACCTCTGGCCTCCTCTGGCCACCTCTGGCCTCCTCTGGCCTCCTCTGGCCACCTCTGGCCACCTCTGGCCTCCTCTGGCCTCCTCTGGCCACCTCTGGCCACCTCTGACCTCCTCTGGCCACCTCTGGCCTCCTATGGCCTACTCTGGCCTCCTCTGGCCACCTCTGGCCTCCTATGGCCACCTCTGGCCTCCTCTGGCCTCCTCTGACCACAAGCATTTGAAGGCTGACCTTTGATACCATTGCAGAATTTAACCATATGCAAAAAAAAAACTTACATAATATTTTTTTGAATTATTAAGGTCTTTATGTGGCTTAGACACAAGCCTGGATATACCAGCACCTTATGTAAGATGCTGTATTATTCAAGAAGACAAGTTTCAGCACTGTGTTATGAAGTCCGAGTGTGGGCTTATAATTGCTTAAGAGAATTGAGCTATTTATAGTTGTTGCAACCCACTACATAATTCTGAACTTCACAGAATAAAATGAGAGAGGAATGCCTTTCTGTAAAATCTTCCCATACTGAAATGTTTGGTTACGTTATGGGAACTGGTTTAGGGTGCAGTTACTCAGGAAGAGGAAAATATCGTTAAGCTAGCGTCTCTGGAAGAATTAGACTTCCGAGTGACGGTTTAGTTCCACCGAAAGGTTTCCTGTTGGCCATTAACATTCCAAAAGCCTAACTTCAAATATCACTTCACATAATGTTGCATGTTTAAATCTTTGCAAGTCAAAATAACAGTTTATACAAGTGATTTAGACATGGAGTCAAACCTTTGTCACTGTGCAGTCTATTAAATGACCTGTAAATGAATAGGCTGGTTTTAGCAACACTTGACGTAAAGGCAGATGGTAGCCTATGGCAACACTAAGGAAAGCACAACACTGACTGGTGTTATGATGAGAGGAGCTGTTAGATAGACAGCTGTGGCTAGCTTAGTTGCCTGTTTGAATCAACTGTAATTACATTCATAAGAAAGTAAAATATTCTTATTTACAGTTCAGATTAGCACTCCCCTCCCTCCCATGCCTACTTGCAGACCATCTCCATAAAGACTATCAAGGTCTATACTTGTATAAAACAAATGCTTGCTCAAATACCAAATCTGATTACATGATTAAACATAAAGAAATATATTTCTTGAAGTTGAAGGTTCATCTATTTTTTTAAAGGAACGATGAACAAATGTGAAGTATTTTGAGCGGTACCTGAAGACACAAATACCTCCTCTGATTCCAATTTTCCTTCACGGTAAAAGTGTGTGCACATAAGATGTCAAGAGTTCTCTGTGTGCAAGAGAGTATGTGTGTGTGTATCCATGTGTGTGTGTGTGTGTGTCCATGGTGACGTGCTGCCTCTTCACAAATCAAGCCTGAAATATTCCCCTGTGTTACCCTGCCAGGTCCCTCTGCCTGCGTCACTGAAGCTGAAGACAAGATGCTGATTGGTTGATTGATTGATTGCTTTCAGCAGGGGAGCAGCATGAAAATATCTACAGGACATGTGCAGTTGGGAGAAAAGGAGAACATACACACACACACACACACACACACACACACACACACACACACACACACACACACACACACACACACACACACACACACACACACACACACACACACACACACACACACACACACACACACACACACACACACACACACACACACACACACACACACACACAGTACCAAAGGCCAGAACCTTTCAATAACTTGAATTTGATCTGGATGTGAACTTGGGTAACCTCGATTTGTCCTCTTTCAAGTTGAAAACAAAAAAAAAATGAAATGACCTGATAAAGATATTTTGGATGTTGAAAATAAGACATGGTACTAATTCCACAATAGAGCAGGTGAAAGGTGTGTTTTCCTTCATGCTCCTTCAGAAGAGAAGACCTGTGTTGCAGATCTATCTAATCACTGTGAATTGCAGGATGTTGTAAACAAGATGGATACATTTGGTTTCGAGATAAAGGGCCCAACTAATAATGACAGAAGACCGATCTCTTTGCTCAACATCATATGTATAAAACAAAAAGATTAGAGGTTTGTCACTGGTGGCGACTTTCACTTGATATAGGGCACACTGAACACAGATAACATGTGAACTTAGTACACCATAAATGACATTAAGACACAGAAGGAGAAAAAAAGACTGACTCAAAACGGTGCAATTTCACGGTGCCACATCCAGTGACATATCGGCAAACGTGAAATGTTATCCGTTCTGTCGGACACGATGGTTGACTCTCAGCGTCAACAGACGGTGCTGAAGTCATTCCTGACGTGATTTGTGTGTTGGAGGGGGTGGTAAGGGCCTTCACAAAGTCTGGTCAAGACTCAGCTGGGAACCTTGATGCAGACCAAGTGTTTGCACACTTTTCCAAGTCACATTCTACCAACACTAACTTAGCTTCATTAAAAACCTGCAAAAAAACTAAAGAACAAATTGGGATGTTGAGAAAATAAGCTTTTCGTCAAAAGTATTATGTTGTAATATTATGCGGATATGAAAGTGTCTTGCTTCATGTTTTCTGCAACTGTTTCCAAGACGGCTCGATGAGTGTGAGTATCTCTCAGGTCTGGGTCTCTGCCCTGCCCTGGTCACCTCACACAGAAGACCACAGCCACCACAGCTAAACCAAAATGGCTGCGTTATTACTCCAGAACACACAGCCCGTTAATAAAGCATCGTTATATAGCCAGAACTGCGTCATGGCTGAGACTCGCCCATCCAGACCGCACGATCACAACAACAACAGAAAAACTGGGAAAAATCCCACGTTAGATTCCTCCTCTAGGCTGCAATCTAAGCAATGTCATAAATCCAGATTGCGCATCCTTTTTGGTAGTTAGCATCGAGCCGGAGCTTTTCTGCAGAACCTCTGCAGGATGGGAGAAGCCAGAGGAGAGAAGCTTAAGCAGTCCTGTTGTGAGGAGCCTCTGCGTGGGCAGGCAGGATCTTTCATACAGGCTTCCAATAATATTGGCTAATTGCTAGATTTCTCTCAACTCATACCATGAGTGGGTGTTGAAGGGTTTATAGCAGGGGTATATTGCTGCTGACAGAATGCCCTGGTCTTTCTCTCTATCTCTCTTTGTCTCTCTCTCCTTTATTATCATCCTCCTCTCTCTCTCTCTCTCTCTCTCTCTCTCTCTCTCTCTCTCTCACACACTCAGACTCTCACACACACACACACACACACACGCACGCACACAGGCATCTTTCGGTAACAGTAGTCCACAGGGAGAGGTTTCCCTGTATGTTGCTACGTAAAAGGATTCCTACCCACGCCATGGTCTAAGGAACAGCTAGTTTTTATCCTCCCTCGCTCGCTCACGCACATACTCCCTCTCTCTTATTAAACATCCTGGTGTCTCCCTCTGCTCTCTCTCTCTCTCTCTCTCTCTCCCCCACCCCCTCTCTCCTCTTTAACTTCCCTGGGTTTCTCCTCTCTGTTTTCCACCCACTCTTATCTGGTGGAGCCGCTGTGGGTGGCTGTATCTCGCGTACACCAGCGCAGACGTAGGCCCCCGCTCTGACAAATGACGTGCAGGGCCCCCCCAACTAGGCGTGGGGAGAAGTGGAGAGGAATAGTAAAAAAAGCTGAACGCTGAGGCAGTGATGAATAACTGTCAGCAAAACACAAGAGAAGGTGGAGAGGGATTTGGATGCGACAGCATACACACCCACACACACACACACATACACACACACTTCAGGGGTCATGGGAGGAGTACCATAACGAGTGCTTCTGTGTGTGTGTGTGTGTGTGTGTGTGTGTGTGTGTGTGGGTTCTTGGCGTGACACACAAAAGGAACTCACTTGTGCTCGGCAGCCAGTTGTTGGGCCAGTAAGAAGGAGGTGGGGTCCCTGTCCAGGGCCAGGACTGTCACATCCGGGGTTGCTTCGACAATGGCCTTGGTGTGACCCCCACCTCCAAAGGTCATGTCTAAGAACACCTGCGGGGAAAGGATCCAACAATGAACGGCAAAGGAAGTGGGTGGACAGACGATAATGTGCTGCCCAAAAGATGCTCCGGGTGATAACCGGTTTTGGATGTTTATATTAGCACATGGCTGTCCAATCCTGGTCCTCGAGGGCCGCTGTCCTGACGGTTTTACTTGTTTCCCTGCTCCAGCACACCTGATTCTAATGAAAGGGTTGTTATCAAGCGCCGTGGAAGCCTCATAATGACTATTCATTAGAATCAGGTGTGCTGGAGCAGGGAAACATCTAAAACCTTCAGGACAGCGGCCCTCGAGGACCAGGATTGGACACCCATGCATTAGTGTGTCACAACACACAACACTTCCCTAGCTAGAGATCAAGTGAAGACTTCTAGATTTTTGGGTGTCAATGCGTGAGTCATCCCCTCCTGCAAGATCTCTCCCCACTAAGCCGGCAGTCTTAGCTGCTTGTTCCCAGGCCCTCTCTGCCCTCTCCGCCCTCCCACACCTCCCACTATACGTACTGACAAAGAAAATGCCACTGAACAATAAAGACGTATCCCTATAGCACATCCTATGTAAACATTTACTGTTAATTTGACTGTTGATCTCCCTGTGAAGTATTCAGACCAGGTTCTGTCGAGCTCCTCCCCAACTTCCACTTCCTGTTCATCCGACTCCTTTCTCTCCGTCTCTCTTTTCGTCAGTTCAGGGAAGGTGATGGGTCACCTTGAAAAGGGATCGTTCACTTGAATAAAAATGACTGGCCACATGACTCCCATTGATTCAGGTTTAATTTAATAGTCCCGAACTTGAAGACATTGCGAGGCGAAAATCAACAGTAGCTTTACCAGCTGCTATCTGATTTCTCTGGTATCTGTTGAAGTGCAGCTTTAGGCCCACTGGAAATTAGACATTGATTATTCTCATGGAAAACCATATTTTCCCCCCTGTCTCGCTCTCTTTTTCTCTCCTCGTTCTTCATCTCCTCTGTGAAAAGATGCCTTCTAAACATCTTTCTAAAACAGCAGAAACAGCCTTTCAGGATGACCTTATCAATCATGGATACAACGTTTAGATGAACTGACAAATCGTCTGAGCATGAAGGCTAGACCTAGCCATGCTGCTGTACATAACAGGGGCTAGACCTAGCCATGCTGCTGTACATAACAGGGGCTAGACCTAGCCATGCTGCTGTACATAACAGGGGCTAGACCTAGCCATGCTGCTGTACATAACAGGGGCTAGACCTAGCCATGCTGCTGTACATAACAGGGGCTAGACCTAGCCATGCTGCTGTACATAACAGGGGCTAGACCTAGCCATGCTGCTGTACATAACAGGGGCTAGACCTAGCCATGCTGCTGTACATAACAGGGGCTAGACCTAGCCATGCTGCTGTACATAACAGGGGCTAGACCTAGCCATGCTGCTGTACATAACAGGGGCTAGACCTAGCCATGCTGCTGTACATAACAGGGGCTAGACCTAGCCATGCTGCTGTACATAACAGGGGCTAGACCTAGCCATGCTGCTGTACATAACAGGGGCTAGACCTAGCCATGCTGCTGTACATAACAGGGGCTAGACCTAGCCATGCTGCATGCTACTGTAAATAACAGGGGCTAGACCTAGCCTAGCCATGCTGTGTGCTACTGTACGTGACAGCGGCCTTTTAAAACGGGAAGAATACTTTCCGGGGGAGGGTTTTATAGCTGAATAACTGTGTGATAATCACAGTGCATTCACAGACAGTTAATAGTCCCACCAGTCTAGAGCCAGATGCTGGAGGGAGGAAGAGAACAATTAATGATGAACAGAAGGACTGAAGGCAGGGTGGACAGGGGGTTAAGACTGGCACTGGGTGGGGCTTTTATTAAAGCTCTTCTTAGATCCTGAGAGCTTTCATTTTCTGTGCGCCATCCATCCATCCAAAGACTCTTTCTCTCTCTCTCTCTGTCTCTCTCCCCCCTCCATCTCTCTCTCTCCCCCTCTCTTTCTCTCTCTCTCCCCCCCTCCATCTCTCTCTCTCCCCCTCTCTTTCTCTCTCTCTCTCCCCCCCCTCCATCTCTCTCTATCTCCCCCTCTCTCTCTCTATCCTCTATCCCTCTCTCTCTCTCCCCTATCTCTCTCTCTCTCTCTCTCTCTGTGTGTGCGTCACTTACTTTTGATTTGTGATTGGCAAACCAGTCTCAGGGGCCTGAACTACTCAACACAGGAGGCCTTCATAAAAGGTCAGGTGGCTGAGCGGTGAGGGTGTCAGGTCAGTAATCATAAGGTCCCTGGTTCGAACCCCGGCTGTGCCAACATGACGTTGTGTCCCTGTGCAAGGAACTTCACCCTACTTATTTCGAGTGGGGAATGTCCCTGTACTTGCTGTAAGTCACTCTGGATAAGAGCGTCTGCTAAATGTGAATAAATGCAATTAATAATCTCCACAAAACCACTTAGTACCTCACAGATTCAATCTGCATATACTGAGCTTGCATCTGTTGAAGATCTAGCTCTGGTTAATTGTAGTTGTGGTGCGACAGAGATGCGAGATCACGTGTTCTTCCCTGAAAATACGTCACGGCTAACAACTGTAACCAGTGAGACCTTGTACTTCTTCACTAAACCTAGTTATGCTTTGCTTTCTCCCGTCGTGTTTCAAAGAAATCAGAAAGGTACTCGGGGGGGGGGGGGGGGGGGGGGGGGGGGCACTGCAGTCATGTAGTTCTGGCTCCAGAATCTGGACTTTCACTGCACTGAAGAGGTGGGGGGGGGGGTATTTTTTGGGTGGCAAACATACGGAAAATGACACAATAGAAGATGCCGACCGTTCCTGACAAAACACATGAACCATGCTGATCGATGGTGACGTTGGAGGGAGGGTGTGTGCGTGCATGTGTGAGAGGAGAGGTGATCAATGCCGTTTGCCTCTCCCTCCTAGGGCACAGCGGCAGACGGGGAGGGGTGGGGAGGGGTGGGGAGGGGTGTGGGCCAGCAGGATGACTCACTTGCATAATGAACTTGCCTGTTGTGCCATTCAATACAAGGTAGGGAAGAGAGAAGCACAACAAAAAAATAGGAGAGAAAGAAAAAAAAAATACAATAACAAAAACCTGCAAGGTAGACAGGCTTTTTACAAAAGGTAAGCTGTAGCTACACAGTCTTATTCTGAAAGCACACCGGTGTACTACTTAGGAGGGGATTTGTATGTGCGTGTGTATGTGTGTGTGCGTGTGTGTGTCGGTCTACAGTAAGTACCTGGTACTTTTCTACATCCCCAGAACATTGCTTTGTGTTTAATCGTACCCGATAATATTTAACACCTCCATCGAATTCCCCCCTCCCCCTTTCCTGACCACTGAGGGTGGCGAATAATAACAAGGATGCAACGCTGGCTACGGGGGGGGGGGCATCCCCTGTCGATTAACCCTGGACCTGTATGCATGCAGAGAACACAACATGCAAAAAGTTTGACCAGATCCAGCTTAATGTCGTCCATGTCTGTGTTGTTCATTTGCTGAGCTGTGTGATTATTGAACTGCGCCTGGTTGTGTGAAGCCTTGAGGAAGGCTTGGCCAGGCTGGCTGTCCGTACCACAGACAGCGTCACGCTTCCCTGGGAGTCGTTCTTCTTTAAGCAACCTGCCGTCGAGGCTGGCAGAAGGAGAAGAAGACAGCACCCTAATGCATGTGGTTATAACGGGCTTGGCATTTGCAAACGATGACTGACACTGACGTGAGTCACGATGGCGTTTCGCAGAAAGCAACGCCATGCAAGTTGTCTTGTGAACTTGTGTTCAGTAGCCATGTTGGGAGGAAGAGCCTTGAAGATTATCTGCATTTATTTTTGTTGACTCAATTCCTGTCCACGCTTCATCCCTGTGACTCACCTCCTCCCTGCAGTTTGAGAGGGTTGACAGTCTGATGCACGTTATGGCAGTTCCACCATACAGGCACTGATAAAAGGTATCTTTACTGTTCTTGGTTTACAACAAATCATGAATGAAATCCCCAGAGTGTCCAGGGTCACAGCACGATGACTGGATGACATCCTGTGACACAGCTAAGGTATCCAAAGCTGAAAGATCAGTTATAAAAGCCTGTCAGAAAAAAATAGCCTTAATCTGACCTCGCCCCCTGCACTACCACCAAATCCCATCATTGATATCAGTTGGCATGGCAACTGTTTAAACAGTCACCCACGGAAGTTGGAGTCGTAATTTGACTAGCCAAAGAAGTTACTGGAACCATCTTCCTCCTGCGTCGCTAAACCTTTGTTCAAGAGCTGCATAAGTGATCCTGCTGAATATAACTACGATCTCTAATCATTTGAAGGCATTTTCACCAGGAGAAGTCCCTTCCTAGTGTGTGTTGGTATTGCAGACAGGGTGTTGGTATTGTCTGAACAGCTCTCACTGGTCTGTCTGAGACAAGCAGGATTAGAGTGGACCAAGAGCAAACACACCCAGAATAACACATCACATCGTCCCTTCTCTCTCCATCTGTGTAAATTTTCATCTATTCTCTCTTTCTTCACTGTCTTTCCGTTAAAACAAGGACCAGATCACCTCCACTCTGATTAAGAGTGCTGAAGGTACAAAACGAGACGTCCGAATACTGGACAATTTGGACAGCATCACAGCTGGGTGGCCAGCACAGCAACACAAGACAACATTTACATTAATCCACTTAGCAGACACTCTTATCCAGAGAGACTTACAGCACATACAGGGACATTCCCCCCTGAGGCAAGTAGGGTGAGGTGCCTTGCCCAAGTACACAACGTCATGTAGCCACAGCCAGGAATCGAACTCGCAACCCTCCGATCACTAGCCCAACGCCTTAACCACGTGACTCTAACTAACAAAGCGAGCATGGAAAACTCATGCAGCCTGCAGCATGCAGCATGCAGGACGGCTGGATGACTGAAGAGGCGCCCGCATCGCTCGGACGTCCAGGATGGAGAGCTCCGTGGTCGGGGTGTGTAATATCTGCCTTTCCCACCAGAGGGGAGGGGAGAGTTAGGAGAGGTTGGAGTGTGGCAGTTGGAGCCAGCGACGTGTGGAGCTGAGAACAGCGGCCCGTAGGATTCCTCTAGACTTCAACAAACCTGCAACATCCCCACACCGCCGGGCAGGTTCCTCACACCGAGCCGCTCACAAACAGGAGGAAACAACAGCCTTCCAGCCTGCTTGTTCAACAGCAGTTCAACAAACTGTCCGACAAGCAGCAGTTGTCAACCTGTAAAGTTCATTCTGCCAAGATGTTTTCGACCGTGACCATATGGAAAATGCCCTCATGTCACGGTCTTCTTCCTGTGGTTGGGTTCATTAGGAAAAGGGGGGCAGGAACCTGAGAGAGCGCAGCAGAGACGACTCACGTAAATCCTACTAGTAACTCCCCAGCCCAGGTCAGTTACAGAGAAGCTTCTACAATGTCACTGAGGGGAGTTTTGACAGATCCTGTTACGCCAACAGACAGACCATTAGTGGGACAGATCCACCTCCACAGGATCGCTTTCCTCGCCGCGTCCGTCGCCATGGCAGCATTGGGGGGGTGCTGGGTTTGCGTTTCCCCCCCGTCACTCAAAGTTCACGTCTAGACAAATTACACACAGCGGCACACATCAGAAATTGGGCAATTCCTGGGTGATACCGGGGGCATTAGCGTGGTGCGTCATGCTCACACCCGTGCAGCGTGCAACCGTGCGTTTGCACACTTCCATATTGTGCCCCCTTATGCTGCAAGCCTCACAGGTAGACCCTTCTGAGGAGCGTGGAAACAGCTCCAGCAGGCGTTGCTGGTGGTTGTGTGAGCGCTGGTCAGATGCCGCTGGTCAAAGGAGGAAGCGTCTGGCTGTAGCGATGGTGCAGGAGGAATGATGGCGGTTTGCGGTCGGCGGCAGGGTCACACGGCTGAACGGCCACCTCGTCTCCATGGATTCACTCGGCTGCACGAGAGGCACACAGCCAGCTGGCACTGGTTAAGGCCATTAGGACATTGTAAACTACCGTTAGAAATACACGTTAATCTATTAAACACACATTTGCACACAGTCTAAATGAGTTATACTACTCGTGTCCAGTCTTTAATTAAGTAAAGTGTGTGCTGAACGAGGGAGGGGAGGAGGGGGGGGGGAGGGAAGGGGGGGAGCGGTGCTTGGGTTACTTGGTTTCAAACTAAGAGGGGTCTTCTTAATCTGATCAAGAGGAGGCAGGCAGGACAGGCAGAGGTGCAGCTGGGGCCTGGAGTTCAAACAGAATAAAGCAGGCCGTCCAGTGGATCCACACATCCAGGCCTGGAGCACCAGGCAGATGGCAGGTGAGAGCAGCATTAGATATCTGAAGGAGGAGAAAGCGTCAGGCTGCCGTTCTGTCAACAGGTTATTATGTTGATAGCAATCAAGATGGAGGCTGACGTGTGGTCGTCTGCCTCGCCTGCCTTTACAAGTCCTGAGTGGACCCACCTGCACAGGTGAGGCCTAAATCTGCCACATGTGTACACATTATGTGTGTGTGTGTGTGTTTTCCAGAGGGATTCCCAAAAAGATCTTGCCGGAGGCCAGTTTACCCTCCGTCTTGTATGTGAAGATAATCTCCCTTTTGTGAATGGAATGCAGTAGAGCTACAACAAATACAACCGAGCCCAGTCAGAAGTGTTTTAAAACTGCCAAGAAAACTTATTTTGAGAGGTGTGTGTGTGTGTGTGTGTGTGTGTGTGTGTGTGTGTGTGTGTGTGTGTGGGGGGGGGGGGGGTGGTAACTTGTGAAGACACGACCGAACTGCTATTCAAACCTCCTTGTTTTTGTTTCTCTATGACGTTTGCCGAGCAGCTTGTCAGACCATTCCCCTCAGAATACCACTGCAGCTGATCCTCATCAGTAAGTTACACGTCACTTAACTACAACACTAATGGGAGTGTGCTGCCTCTGTGCTGCTACGACCCACCGACACCCACTGCAGGACCCCCCAGCCCCAGCCCCAGCCCCAGCCCCGGACTCAGCCCCAGCCCCGGACCCAGCCCCGGACCCAGCCCCGGACCCAGCCCCGGACCCGGACCCAGCCCCAGCCCCGGACCCAGCCCCAACAGAGGCCAAACACCAGTGGAACCCATGTCCTGACAAGAACATGCTAATCCTCTGAAGTGAGAGTACAGCTTTAGCCAACGACCAAACAGCTGCCTAAAGTATCTGGGTCGCTGTCTAGGTTACTTCTCACTGGACTGGAGCGTAAGTTACTGAACTAACTGTGCTAGAATCAATCAATAAACCACCCTCGTCTTCACAATATACTATCCCCAACATGTTTTTTTAAAAGGTCTGATTTTCAATCCCTCAAATATATCTCAATTCCCTATTTTCACATTAGAAGTAATAACCGCTGTGCTAGACGGTTGTTCCCACCCTGGTAGAAACCTGCCTTGGTAATTCACCAGGCAGGATGGCAGAGTCTGGGCTGGCCGTGGACACGGAGACTGTCATCATTTCATGCCTAGTTAATTGTCTCATAGGTGCGATTGAGGCTGTAATGTGCCCTGCTGCCCACCACCTCTGAAGACCTCACCAATCACAGCAGCAGCATCGACCGCAGGCATTCCCCAAGACTCACGACAAAGAGTGGAGGAGGACAGGGAAAGGTGGGCGGAGATGGGGTAAGGGGGGGTTGGGGGGGATTTACCTCTCCATCACCGCCCCCAGATACGAGTGGCTGATGTTAGCGGTGCCATCGGCAAGTCCCATCCCAGCCTACCCTCCTCATAAAGCTGCTGTCAAGGCTGGCCTCCCGCAGAGGCTGGCCTCCCGCAGAGGCTGGCCTCCGCAGAGGCTGGCCTCCTACAGAGGCTGTCCTGAGGACTGGTGCGGGGGAAGCGGACAGGAAACCCTCCGTTCTGCCAGGGGGAAGCCAGCCTCACATCGCTCAGGCTGCTCCCAGCCCAGCCAGCAAGACAACACTGTTAAACAATGAAGCTTAACAGCAGCAACGAAGCGAACAATGAAGCTGTTTTCCGTGTATGAAACATACTTTCTACATCACAGGAGGGCAAAACTGCCAAGCTGTATCGTTAGCGTGCGCGTGTGTGTGCGTGTGCATGCTGCTTGGTGTCGGAGGTTTCTGGAAGTAGTGAACGACAGCTGGCGAGGAAAATGTTTGGCTACTGCAGGTGAGGCGAAGAGAGCGAAGTGAGCTCCTCTAAGTGTGGATGACTCATCCCCCCCCCCCCACCCCCCACCCCACCCCCGCCCCCCCTCCTCGTGAACCCAGCGTTTTTGCCTTGCAGGTTGGATATTCACCGAGCAACTAAGCTCCTCAAAACACAAGGCACACGATTTAGCGAGAGCACGCATGCCAGCCTTCTGATCATCATTATCATGGTGGTTATCCTCAGCATCACAGATGTGCCTCTACTTATAGTACTTACCCATTATGAAATAACTCATGGAAAGAAACTGATGAAACATGCGTCGCACCACGTGTAGATTGCTTATTCCACTAATATGTGGAGTTGGAGAGTAAATAGAAACACACTGGTACATTAGCTTGGTGTCATGAATAGCTGGACACTTATCCTCCAACGTCAGAACTGAAGGAGATGATATGAAAGCCCCAAGGTCTCCGTCTCACTGTCTGAGCAGCAGGCAGACAGACAGACAGGCAGACAGACAGACAGGATGTTAGTCATGCCAGCTGTGTACCGACGGGGGAGGAACAGAAAAGAGAATGAATAAAATCCTCTTAAACAGTTTAGACAGTTTCAAGTACACTTTCATAATACGCAAACTTTCATCACACGTAAGAGTTCAACGGGGTTGCGTTATCTGCTACAGACGAAGGAGTTCTGTCCTCGGGATTCTGGGAGGGACAGCAGTGTCTCTAGACCCCCTCTGGACCGTCTGCTCTCTAGGTCTCTCCGTAAAAACAAAAAAATAATAAAAGAAAAAGTGACACCACTTTGTTGAACACCAGGAGAAAAAAAACTGAAGACAAACAGATTCCTCCCAGGTTCGACAGAACAAAATGTGTACTTTCGTTGCCATTTGGGTTTGAAATGTTTCTTGATGGCAGTGAGGGGTGGGGGGGGGGGGGTAGGGGGGTACATTGGAGAGCACTGGAGGAGACAGGGAGGAGAGGATTGAAAGGAATGTACACACACACCCATACCAGACCCTATCCTCTTAATTCATCTTAACAAGAACAAACAAGAAACAGGGTCACACATGATACAGCGCTATCTATTCAAAAGGACTATGCGCTCCACTGCTGCCTGTGCTAAAAGACTCCACTTAGCCTTATGGGTAAGAGAATGTAAACAGTATTGTCAACAAGGCGTGCAAAGGAAACAATACAAACTATATATAGCAGCTGCTAATGAAAGATGGCTGAAAGGACAGGGGGTCTGGGTCGGAATCCTACAACTTTCTTCACAAATGCAAAGAAGCAGTGAGAGAAATGCCTTCGTCTCCTGAAGCTGAATTCTGTGCTACTAAAGGAAGACAAAGAAGGACAAGTCCATTAGAGTCTGGCAAGAGGAGTCGAGCTAAATGAAGATCGCACTGCCTGTGAAAACCTTGCGAATAGAGAACATGAAAGAGAGAGAGAGAGACAGAGAGAGAGAGAGAGAGCGAGAGAGAGAGACAGAGGGAGAGAGAGAGCGAGAGAGAGAGAGAGAGAGAGAGAGAGAGAGAGAGAAGCATATAAGGAGATGCTTCCGGTAGTTGAAGGTTGCTTTTACAATAAGCTTTGAAAGAAAGTAAAAATGCATGGGTAGTGTGTGTGTGTGTGTGTGGGTGGGGGGTGCTCATAGTTGAGGGAGTCTGTGTATCACAGCGGTGTAAAGATCCCCTATTAAAGACGTCCCCCCTGCCCCCCTCCTCCCTCCTCCCCCCCCCTGGCAGTTACAGACAGGATCACCACCACCAGTCCATCACCAGTCTCTGTATCCGTCAGAACGGGGGAGGGGGGAGGGGGGGAGGGGAGTTTAAGTGCATTAGTACCTCAGCGTGTTTGATCCCTGACAGACTAGACTGTCACACCTAACTCACGTCACACAGGTTTTTCTTCGTATGAAAGTTTTTCCTGACTTCTGTGATCACCGACGATAGTATAGACCCAGTAAATGTACAATGTTATAGAGATATATTAGAACACACTGTTCGTTTGTGTGTGTGTGTGTGTGTGTGTGTGTGTGTGTGTGTGTGTGTGTGTGTGTGTGTGTGAAGCACAACATATCGCAAACCTTTCTGATGATCCAAAACTCTAGCCATTTAATAAATGAAGCAGAAGGAATGACCCTTCTTGCCCTCACTGGAGCTAGCTGTGATCCACAGTGTAAGGTTGGGTCTGGGAGGAGTTCCAGACAGAACGACAAGCCGCTTCTTGGAGCTAGACAATTATCATCAGCGCCCATTGTTTCTGGGGTAAGCACTATCCCCAATATCAGCTTACGACTTCAGCATGGCACCCAAAGGTGTGGGTATTGTTACCAAATATGGCTCCTCGGCCACCAGAAGCCACGAAGGGGAAATCAGCAGTGCCTGCCAAAACAGGAGGGTCAGAACGGCTGACTTTGAACGACTAGAATTGTGTCTGATTTCTGTGAAGTGAAACGCAGGCTCGTCATCTTGCACCTGCCACAGGCTCTGCCTTCGGGCTGTTTTCTCGGCTAACAATAAAGGCCTGTGCTTTGGGGATGATAAAGTCAACCCAGCCCCACCTACAAGCCAAACAGAAGCCATTTCAATACCAGGCCCGCTGTTGATTCTGGCGGAAGCTTCTGCTGAACACAGCACAGCTATGACACAGATACACTGCAAACAGACAACCTGCAGCCACCAACAATAAGCCACAATCACTTAAGTGGACATGGGTAAGCCTCGCAGGATGCTTTCCTACGCACCACGCCGGGCCGAGGGGACTGAGGGAGAGAGAGGGGGTATGCCTACGACTGTAAACATCGCTAAGCAACAGCCTCCCAGCTCTCCGAAAGGGGCTTTTACCTAGGGACGCTGTCTGAAGACCTCAGGGCTGATAATAGTTACGCTGTGGTAGAGAAACACCAGTGAGGACTGCATATGGAAGACCCTGGGTTAGGTGTGTATCGGGGAGCTCCCACAGACACCCTGGGTAGTTTGAGCCTATGATATCAGTGCAGTCATCCACCCCCTCCCCCCACCCCCCCTCCCCCACCCCGCAGGGCAGGCAGGTGCTGGATGTGATGGATGGTTGGAGGACCAGGGCACCAGCTTCAGCTCCATGCTCCCACCGTGCGTCTGCCGTGCTGAGAATATGCATGCCGCTACTCCTGCGTTCAGGATGACCGAGTCCAGGTGTAACCCGGCACCGCAGGGGGTAATGCATCCCCCCACTCACCTTCCCATCTCCGCTCCTTACTACCCCCCACCCCCACCACCACCACCCTCCTCCTCCTTCCTCCTCCTCCTCCTCCAGGTTATGCACTCCAGGTCTGTCTGCTAGGCTTGTCCTTTACAAGAGTCCAAGCACACACGTTTTTAAGACGTAGTCATTCATATTTAATGCTGTGGAATACTAGAACAGTTGTCAAACTGTTTCTTTATGATTGTGGATCTTCTGTTTGAGTAACACTTCGCAGAAAAGAAGAAAGAAAAAAAAAAAAACTTGAGTGTTGCTGAGTAACTGTATTCTCACAGTTCCTCCATTGTGCGTATATCATTAAGAACACTTTCTCTTTTTTCCCATCCTGACTATTTTAAGCAATGTTTTACATGAATAAATAAATTAGTCATGTATTTAATTAATCAATTTGCTCCTTCCCATGGGAGATTGTGCTGTGTGGGGGCTGATTGCTGTTGCTGAGAGGACTAACAACACTTAAGTGCACGGACATTTTGATAAAACACGCAAAGAGAAAGGACACGTTTATCAAACCTCACAGCTCCACTTCAAGTGCCATCCATTAACGTACATTTGAAACTATTAACGTGTTTGAGGGTGAACCCACACAGGGCTAATTTGGGAAAATTGTAGCCTGCGTTAACAAAAGGTGACACTTTTGGATGATTAAAATGTGTTTATTTACCTTGAGTGCACTGTTGTTTGAACCTGATGCCACAGAACCTGTCCAGACCTCACCTGTTACCTGTCTAATGAGGGACGTGCACAATAGACAGCTGATGGGAGCCTTGAGAAGCACGCGCAGACGGTAAACCATCAAATAACAAAAAATATAACAGCAAAAGTAGGGTTCACAAACTGTTTGTGCTTGTTAGTCAGGTGTGAGGTTTTAACGACTGCTCTTTAATTAAATCAGAGGGCCGTTTCCAATTAGTCAGCGGAGGCCAGGACATTCTGAATCAGGCTGACTCATCCACACGCCAAAAACTTTGTTCACCTTCGTCATTCTTCTCCTTCTCCCCCTCAGAGGAAAATAATATATATAATCAACTGCAGGAGACGATGCAGGAAGAAGTGAAACTGTGTCCGAACTCTCCCTCCCTCTCTCCCTCCCTCCCTCCCTCCTCCCTCTCTCTCTCCCTCCCTCCCTCCCTCCCTCCCTCCCTCCCTCTCTCCCTCCCTCCCTCCCTCCCCCTCCCTCTCTCCCTCCCTCCCTCCCTCCCTCCCTCCCTCCGGCCACTGGGTGGGAGTCAGTAAAATGACGCAAAAGGGAGGCAACACAGGGACAGGTCTGCTTCTGAGTGTGCATGTGCACGAGCCATCTGGACACAAATGCAGGTTTTTCCTGAAACCGGCCATTTCCACACGTGATTGGTCGCATCGCCAAGTTCAAAACATTTGTGTCCTACCGTTGGGAAATACACATGATATCAATACTGCTCTATAGCAAGAGAACTAGCAGTGCTGTTCACACAGTAAGGGACTGAACTGCTCAAGGAGGAGACTTCATTTCCTGCCATCGCATCGCACGCATCACACCCTCATCACAACCAAACCCCCAGCTGCCAGGGGCTTGTTCTCCCAGACCCCCTACTCACCCCACCCTTAATAAGCACTCATTAATAATAACCTTGATCGGGAAAATATTCGTGAAGAAAAAAAAAATCTCTCTCTTACTCGCTCTCCCTGTTTTTTTCCCCTTCCCCATCTCTATCCTTCACCATCTACTTTCCCAGTAAACAACAAAAAAACACATCTTTGTTATGGAAATCTACCGCAATAACAGTTAAAAGCTCATTGAGGTAATGCAGTTTCCAAGCCTTCATACAAACCCCAATCAAGGACATGTTGCAGAGATGAGTCATCCGCTCAATCTAGCTGTCTACAGGGCATACATCTGATTAGCATACCCACGCTCACGCACAGGCCGCAAATGTAAATATTGTAATAAAACCCTCAGTAATACACAGCTCCAGTGTCTTGAAAGAGACTACGTTTTGTTTATTTTTCCCACTTTCAGCAATTTTGTATGACTGTGAGCAAGTGATCTCACATAACAGTTATTAAAACTGGATTTCAGGTGCAGCTCTAATATCCACAGAACCCCCCTCCCCCCCCCCCCCCCCCCCCCCCCCTCATCACCGGTCCATCCCGCCTCTCCCTGTGCATTCACAGAAGAAGACGTCCCCTCATCCTGCCAAGGAGGACGAACGCACGTACTGCTCAGGATGACATCTCATCAAGCAAACAGCAGTAAATGTGGAGCCCATGATGATCAATAAAGCAGTCTGGTCTGCTTCCAGTACTAGCTCTTTCAACTGACAGAGCTGTCCAACTTCCAGCGCAAAGACAAGGACTGAGATCGAATCCTACACAGTCTGGCTGTCGGGCCTGTGTGCTCTCGCTAAACATCCTCACTGCTGGTTGTGGTGTAGAAGCCCTGTCCAGTGAGGCTACCATCCTAAAAGAAGACCCTCATCTGGTTTATTATGGCGACTCTCCTGCCACTTAATGCCTGCTATGTAAATTGTTATTCAAGTGAAACATGATCTGCAGACAGAGGCAGACAGCAGGCAGGCAGGCAGAGAGATAAGGCAGCAGACACAGACAGACAAGCAGACAGACAGATAAGGAAGGCAAACTGGTAAGACAGGCAGCCAGCCAGGCCAGCAGATAGACAGACGGGTAAAGCAAGAAGGCAGACAGGTAAAGCAGGTAGACAGACGGGTAAAGCAGGAAGGCAGACGGGTAAAGCAGGAAGACAGACAGGTAAAGCATGTAGACACAGACAGAATAGGCAGACAGACAACTAAGGCTGACAGATAGACAGGTCAGGCAACCAGACAGGCAGATGCTCGCGCAGACAGACAGACGGGCGGGCAGAGAGAGTAACAGGACGGCGGGTTCGGTGGAACACCCACAAGGGGGTTGTCTGCTCTGCCGGTCCTAACTGCCTGGTGCACGGGCGACTCAGATCCATGCCATTTGGCTAATGAAATCCCAGACTGTCTTTCACACCACGCCCCCAGCATGCCTCCATGAAACGCCTCTACTCATGAAAGTAATGAGCCAGGGAGAGAGAGACTCCTCTGGCCACTGATAACCCCAAACTACACCTGCAACCTTACGAGACAAGGGCTTCATATCTGGCCGTCAATCAGCCGCCTCGTCCCTAGCTGGAGTGTTTAATTACAGAGATCAATAATTCACCAGCCTCCTCTTTCACTACTCTGTGCTCCGGAAAACAATGGAGGAGCAGAGCGTACCACAGGCCGGGCCCCACAGAGGGGGGCCCAAGCTTACCCACAAGTAAACTCCTTGCTCCCTTCTCTCATACATATGTAGCCTACTCACCTTAAACCTATCAATAATGTAGTGGCCCACCTAGATTTTCTTCTAGTTCTTAATGCATCTTGTCGTCACGTTTTAGAGCTATTTTTACATGACGGAGTTTGCCACTTATCAGGCCATCTCAGCTTCGAAATGACCGATTTAAAATACCCGAGGAAAATGTTTGGCGGTCAATGTGGACGTTGAAACTTCAAAATACACACAACCTTTGTTGACTCAATGATATAAAGCAAAAGAGGTTTCATCTTCTAATACAGCCAACGTTTAGGGTTGGGAGAAGCCAGCAAAGGAACTGGCAGAGGAGCAGGTGCTCTATGAGGAGGCCATGTTAAATCCACAAGGGGGAGCGAGGTGAGTCTGTGAGAAAACAGCCAAGCAGGTAGACAAGCTGGCAGGCAGGCAGGCCAGCCACCTCTCTCCTCATCTTACCCTCCTGGAGCAGCAGAAGTCTGGCTCTACTCCCTAGACCAGGGGTCCCCAACCTCCAGGCCACGGACCGGTACTGTGGGGCAATTAGTACCGGGACGCACAGAAAGGGTGGGGGGTGCAACTAAAGGCAGTTTCGTGAAAATATTGTGTAACAAAGATAAGTTTGCTGCCCTAGACCCCCGGGTGACTGCACTTTATTATACCAGGAAAGAGAGAACAAGGTAAGAGGACATGAGGAGGCGAGGATTCCTCCACCCCCCAAGTTTCTCAGTGCTTAGTCACCTGTCCGGCCCCGCCCCACTGCTGAGGTGCAGGAGGAAGCAGGAGGAAGCAGGGGACGGAGGGGAGGGTGGCACAAAACAACCTCACAGCTGGGGATTCCTGGCAGCACTGAACTAAACAAACAAATCACTTCCTACTTGTGTGCCACTGGGATGTCCTCTCTCTGTGGGTGTGAACGCAGGTGGGGGGGGGGGGGGGGAGGAGGGGGAGGAGGAGGAGGGAGGGGGGGAGGGAGGTGGAAGGGAAGGGAGGACAAGGGAACCCATGATGCAGCTACCAAGTGGAAAAAAACCCATCACCCACTCCATCTCTGCGGACTGGTAATGAGCGAGAAATAAATCCATAGACGTGGTGGTGGGTGGACCAGACACCAAGACACCAAGACACCAACCCTGCTCAACAATATCAGGTCCCGGCATCCCGGAATATATTCTTACGTCTGTACGCTTTCAAAAGACCGTCTAATAACAATGACGAAGGCAGTGGAAGAGGCCTGGTTGGATGAACGGTTCCTCTTAGTTTCGCTGGAGTAACTCCCCCTCACCCCCCCCCCCCCTCCACACCCCCAATACCCAATTTTGGGCAAGGAAATACGTTTTTCAGGAATCTCAAACTATTCCAATCCAACACATCCTTCATCCTTTCATCACACACCTTCAGATAAAAAGAAGAGAGAGCCCTGACTTGAGGATGACACCGAGGGACTAATCAAAGCTCGTCAGAAAGGTTGAGTAATACGCGGCCCTCCTTGCCTCGTCCCCGGGGCCAGAGCATGATTGCGTGGTGATTCACCCTGGGATCGGAATGACGGGGGCAGCCAACGGGAGTCCTGACTGAGTGATACGAAGCCCCTCTCTCCAGAGGGTTCTGATGACTTGTTAGACAACACACAGACCATGACTCGTCATCCTCCTAAGACAGGCATAGCGACAGGGTACGGGGGGGAGCTGTTTCTAGGAGAAGCTACTTCTTGGCGTTTGCCTGCTAGGGACCGAGCCCATTATCATGCTGACGGGGGTAAGAACCAGCCTGAACGATGTGATTAGAAGGTGATGATGGGCCTTTTCTCAAGGCTTGATTCAGTGCTACACCTTCTGCATCAACCTGTTAAACTGACTGTCGAGACAAGACCTGTTCCTATGAGGAAGGCAAGTACAAACACACAAACACACACACACAAACACACACAAACTGCCACCCAGTCTGACTCTTCCCTGTAATAGGCCAATAATCACGCTCCGGGCCCAAACACCGCCTATTATTCAATTAGCCAAATGCTACAATTGCATCCTGACTGCTAAGATAATTAGGCTAAAATGTTTATCCACCCAGCAGAGCATGAGCACGGTCCAAGGTGAATGGAGTGATATTGAATTCTGCGAACTGTAATCTTTTAAGAGCTAATGGTCAATGATGGTCAATGAAGCCAATCCAGTTTGGTTAATTCATGGTTAATGGGAAGGTGAGGAAGGGTTAGGGGGAAGTCTGTCAAGAGCATGCCACCATATCTCAAGATAAAACCAACCCAATAGCCTACGCCAGTCACAAAGAAAATCACGTATTGATTTGAGAGCGGGTGGATTTTTTTTCCCTTCTTCTTTCTTTCCCTCCATTGTAGACAGGGAAGACAAATGTAGGCTAAACTATTTCATTTAGACCTGACAAAGTGAGAAGGCAACAGGTGAATACAGTGTGTATCCACACAGCAGCGTGCCTGGAGCACCTGTATGGAGGGAGATCTACCGCAGGCCACGTGTGTGGGAGGCAGTGGGGCTCTGAAAGGCTGCATTTACCCACTTTGGCATAATTGCAGGGTTAGACACTCAGACTCCCATCATCTCCCTAAGTGCTCCATTCATACTTCCTCTGGCAAGGATGACAAGACCAGCAGCGTAGGTCTGATTGGTTTACAATGGCAGATCAAAATATTAATCTGACTCCCCCCTGTGATTGGAGTGAGTGTTTGGCTGACAACGGGGGTGGGGTTTCCTCTGCCCCGATCATCGACTTGTCAGCAACACCCACACTTAGTCTCTATGAGGCCATGGTGGTCTGCTCTGACAGCTCCACTGGAAAGCACAGGGCTGGCTGACTGGCTGGCTGGCTGGCTGGCTGACTGGTTTATTGGTTGTGTATGGATTAGGGAATGTGTAGACAGCCATTTTTGCAGTCTTCCTCAGACACACAAAGATTTTCAACTATGTTAATTTATACAGTAATAGCCTTAAATTGTTTACATATGCTGGAATTGGGAAAGAAGCACAGTAGAATCCATCCACAAAAGGAGTAGAGTTGGTTACAGCAATGTAGTAAAAAAAAAAAACTTGTGTATCTTGCATTTCCTATGATAATATTAACTGGAGATTAAAATCTGAACATATAGGCCGGAATCTGCACAAGTTTCAATACAATTTTTGATCTATTAAAGCTCAAGTCAAAAGGAGTTTAGCTTCCTCCAAAACAATCAACTGATATGCACTCATTAACCTGAACTCCACAGGCTAAAATATCTTCTTTACCCTTTCATATGACAAACAACTGAAACTGCCAATTGCTGGAATCAACTTGCCATGTCATTGATTACTTTGGATTTAGCAGTGAAAGCAGCCCAAGTAGTATTGCTGGACTTACAACTTACACGGCATATTTCTCTTCCTCAAATCATTCTTACAGTCAGTGACTTTAATGTGCCTGAAATGACATTAACTATCCTATCAAATGCTGTTTTAAATAGCAACTGTTTGGCAGCCTGTGTTGGGACAGTTGGCTTATGGGCGGACAGTGGAGGAGTATCCTAACAAGGTGCTAAAGTTGAGGACAGCGTGCAGCACCCAGTATCCTGCCAACAGCCTCATCGTGGCACAGAGCCTGACTAAGCTGTTGACCCAAGGCCCCCACCTAGCCCCGTCCGCTCATCATCGTGTCTCGGCCACTCCGGGGGGGCCGATCGTGCCCCCCCCTTGCTGCCCACCACAACAGAAGGCCCTTTGACTCATGCCCATCTGTCCTCATAGTACGTACTGTCAGTGAAAGAGCCCAGGAAGGTACTGCGTGGCATCCAGGCATATATGCCCTCCGCTAAGACGTCTGTGAGAAACATTGAAGTTTGGCAACAAACGGCTTTCTAAAAAAGTCTGGTCTGCAATAATAGGGTCACATTCACTCCATAAGGCTGTTGCATTTGACACTAAAGCTAACGCTTGCATTTGGCAAATGTTATTGAACCATACACATTTGTAACACAAATAATTTGAGAGAAAACTTATACGACACCTAACCTGGTTAATTCGGAGCCTACAAACCTACAGTTCTGGTTTACCCAAGCAATCTGACCCATTCATTTTTCAGGAAACCAATGAACGAGGTAAATGAACTGAAGCTTACCTGGCCAGGTTGAATATCCAAACAGCGCAGCACCTCTTTGAGCATCACAGGTGTGTGTGGAGCTACTTTTTCAGCAGAGATGGCTGGGTGCTTTTTAAGGCTGCCCGGTGCACCACGACCAGGAGGGCCTGAGCTGGAGGAGTACCGCACATGGTCCCCCCGAATCAGGCTGGCTGTACATGCAGGCTGGATCCCTCTCAGGGATCTCAGGTAGGCCCAGCAGAAGATGGGTTTACATGGCATAGCTGCATCCAAGATAAACTCTGAACTGCTGGAAAAAGGGATGCATCGTGATTACATACACATCATGTATGCATGTTTTGGTTTTTTTTGCAGGCACAATTAAATGAATGATTAACTGAATAATAGACGGGAATTGCAATAGGCGGTGAGCGGTGAGAGTTTATATTGCGGAAATCATTATAAACCACCCATTCATTCAGTGCCTAGTTTGGGCTCCGGGTGTGACCTGCTCTTAGTTCAGTAGTGAATCAAAGCAGTGTGCCCTTGCTCGCGCACAGGCAGGGTCACTGGGAGGGCAGCGCTCACGCGAGGGGGGCCATGTTCGTTTTATTAAAGCAACCGCACGTGCATTGACCCAGTGGGGAAGTCCACGTAGCTGCTCTAGGACAAGTATCGAGCTGCACATCTGCCTACCTGACAAGGTGGCACTCTCCTATTTCAGCACCTGCACGCCCCCGAAAAGATCCTGCACGGGAACACGCGCTTCCGACTGGGTTCCGGTTTATGCACGAGCCTTGATTTGCATACAGGATCAAGATATTTCTCGTGAACGATGTTCAGCTATATTTACGTTTTCGTAGAGAGTTATCCTTTGTTGCAAGATACATCTGTGTGTTATGAATGATGTGGTTAATGAAAATGTTACATTAAAAGTGCCGACCTTTATGGTTTCACTTCGCATCTCGTCTTGGACTTCTAGAATGTTTGGCAGTGATGATATAGATACACACATGTAAAATGCAATTTGTATAATAGATTGTAAATACCACTTTTTTGTTTCGTTAAGTTTATATGTTGCCATTCACAGCGGGGTGAAGACATGCTTGTCTCCTAAATGGCATTTACTTCCTGAGTGTGACGTCGACAGATAGGAAAGGGTAGTTCTGGTTTCTTAGCCAATCAGAGTCTGCAGACGGAAAATCTCTCGACCAATCAGAGTTTCAGCACGAGCGGAGGTCGTGCGCTTGTTTTTGAAAATCTTGGCGCGTGCTTCGTGGTTCAGGTATCTTTAACTGACGGACAACCTTCTCATTTCAGTTAGCGCTTCTCTTTAATGTTAATTAAATAACATTTATTAATATTAGTGGAGAGTAATCAGTCAATATATGTTTTATTTAAGACGTCATGTTATTTGGTCAGGATTTGTGCTTGTAAAGAGCAGGTTAGACCGTTAGTTCTTTGTCGAGCTGACTAGGCTAGTTAGCTTAGCATAACATAGCTTAGCTTAACATAGCAGATCTTTACATGATGTAGTTATCAGATTTATATCTAATAATCCAGCTTCATATGGAGTTGGGTCTTTTTCTCTGGGTCTGCCTTATCTATTAAGACCTTATGCATGCTGAAGTTGTTAAAATTGCATGCTGTGTAATCAGCTGTCACATATGGATTATCAGGCTAGCTAAGTGAGCAGTTTACTGTTGTGTCATTTGGTTATGATACTAGTAAATAACTAGTGCTGGCAGACATTTGTCCTTTTACTTTCTTGAACTTGGTCTTTGTATAATTATTTCTCAGAAAAACTGTCGTTTTCCACCAAGATTACGATGAGCATGGAGGTGTGCAGCCATGTCAAGGTGGTTGTACGTGTGAGGCCATTTAATGACAATGAGCAGACTGAGACCTCCAGGAAGGTGGTCCAGGTGGTGGACAACCACATGCTCATCTTCGACCCAAAGGAGCAGGGGTTCCAGTGTTTTGGGCCACAGAGGGTGCGACACAGAGATCTCAACAAGAAGGCCAACAAGGATCTGAAGTTTGTCTTTGATCATGTTTTTGGGGAAGATTCTACGCAACTAGACATTTTCGAGAACACAACCAAGGGGGTGTTGGATGGAGTGTTAAATGGTTTCAACTGCACAGGTAAGCTACTGTTTTAACTGTGTTTGTGTGTTTTAAACATTATCCAGTCATTTTCCACTCATTTACCATCTTTGAATTTGATTCATGTGTCATTGGGCTCTTAAAACTGTGGAATTGCAGTGTTTGCATACGGTGCAACTGGAGCAGGCAAGACACACACCATGCTGGGCTGCAGCAGTGACCCAGGTGTCATGTATCGCACCATGAACGAACTGTTCAGACGCATGGACGAGGTCAAGGACGAGAAGGTGTTCGAACTCGCATTCTCGTATCTCGAGGTGAGGTTTTTTTTGTTTGTGCTTTTCAACTGATGAAAGGAATTAAAAGGATCTCAGCGTCTTCTTACGAGAGAGAGGGACATGTTCACTGCATGTTGTTCCAATTTAACTTGGACGCACACAGCATAGTTTACCATGTCTGATGCTTCTCTTGGGGGGGGGGGGGGGGGGGGGTGGAGATGATGGTGATGGTGATGATATTGGTGTTTTCCAGGTATATAATGAGCAGATCCGGGACCTTCTGGCTAACGTGGGTCCCTTGGCTGTGAGAGAAGATAGCTCCAAAGGAGTAGTGGTCCATGGCCTTTCTCTGCACCAGGTGGGGAGAGACCAGAGGGCTTCACATGCTTTCACTATGTACCTGTGTTTGGAAGTCAAAGTTTTTATTTGATTTATGTCTGTTTGTCTCAGTGAGTGACAAACCAGAAGTAAAACAACAGCTTGAGTCCCAAATTCCACAAGGAGTTCTTGTTTGATGATGTCATGGTTACTGAATGTGTTTTTTTTCTCTGCAGCCCAAGTCTGCTGAGCACATCCTGGAAGCGCTGGATTTTGGGAACCGCAACAGGACTCAGCACCCGACAGAAGCCAACGCCACCTCGTCACGCTCCCACGCTGTGTTCCAGGTAGGCGCCTCACCCCACTAGGGAGTCAGGTGGCTCAGCAAGTTATGGCGCTGGGCTCGTGATCGGAAGGTTGCGAGTTCGATTCCCGGCTGTGGCTACATGTTGTTGTGTCCTTAGGCAAGGCACTTCACCCTACTTGCCTCAGGGAGGAATGTCTCTGTACTTACTGTAAGTCGCTCTGGATAAGAGCGTCTGCTAAATGACTGAATGTAAATGTAGATCTCCCCTCGTGTGTCAGTACAGTGGACTGTTTTTTTTGTTTGCCTTCCTAGATCTACCTGAGACAGCAGGATAAATCGGCCGGCCTGAACCCCAACGTGCGCGTGGCCAAGATGAGCTTGATCGACCTGGCAGGCTCCGAGAGAGCCAGTGCCACCAACGCCAGGGGGGCGAGGCAGAGGGAGGGGGCCAACATCAACCGCTCCCTCCTCGCCCTCGGCAACGTCATCAACGCCCTAGCCAACCCCAAGGTAGAACCACATATGACAAAAAAATCTCACACTTAATAGTTAGTGATTGCAACGATTCTGTTTAGCTCTTATTAGCTGACTTGAATGGATCTTATTGAACGTGTGTGTCAGCCTCACTGCTGAGACAGCATGTAATTCCGGTATGTTTAGTTTGACAAAGCAAGCTCTTCAAATAGGATTTCAAATGTTTAGGCTCAGTGAACTCTCTTGTCTTTCAGCTAGTGAAGCCCGAAGGATGATTTTTGGATGGATGTATGATGTTTGATGGATGTAGTGCAGCCTTATTCCTCACTGTTGAACCCCCACTGCCAGATGTTTTTCACTGTGGGTCTTTTAATCTCTTTGCTACATGTTTCATTTTATTTACGTTTCATTTATTTATGTTCCCATGAAGTGTTTTAAATTCATAATGCTGAGGCATTGACTTAATTTATTCTTTCTTTTGTTTAGTCTTTTAGTGTTATTCTTTTTTTAATGTTGTTTATGTTTTAAAGACAATTATTTTATTTATTTTTTAAAGAAAAGAGATTTCGGTTTACATCTTCCATCATGCAGCGCTTGACAGCTTCTTCAAGCCAGCATTTGGGTTTGAGAGCAGCAGCAGCCTCTCTGTGTAACTGAAGGATCCTTATGTTGGCTCAGACAGGAGGGCAGAGCACAGCTCAGTGTTTGGGTATTATTTCATTCCAGTTGCATACATTAACCTGTCACTGAGTCGACTCACTTTACCGCCATCCCAGGGAGGCTGCAAGCAGGCCACTCGCATTTAGGAAATGCTGCACAAACGTGCCACTGCTGTAGCGAAATGCGATCGCTCCTTCAGCCTCCACCCCCCTTCTCGCCTCTTGGGGGTGAGGGGACAGGCATACCTAGTCAGGTATGGCCTAGTTCAGCTTTGTTCTGAGCGAAGCAGTCGTTCCCCAGTCCAGTCCTTCCCATCCCTCCCTCCTGCCCCCTCATTTCCTCCCCAGCCTCCCTCCTCTTCCTGTCTGCCTCAGCCTCGGACCCCTCCATAAATCCTGTTCTGAAGAAAAGAGGTGCTGTGCTTAATTGGGACCACCGCCTTTTATCTGCTCCAGCTATTCCCCACCTTTCAGTGTCTCCAAGGGCCTGATGGAAAGATCGGGTTTCAGAATCCAGATGTGGGTCTCTGGACCTGGGAACACAGCTGGGTCTAACCCCTGGTTCCTCTGTTTCCTTTCCCATCGCCATATTTTTGCAAGTCGACTTCTGTCAATGATTTTTACCCTTATTGTGAGTGACACTTCTGAACAGCTGTAATTTACCCAGGATGCATCTGTGCTGTTAGTGTGCGTCTGCAAGCTGGAGTTACACAGCACCCCAAGAATGTGAGATCAAACAGGAAATATCAAGTTTCATTTTGTGGAAGAAACCTGTTGGTGTTAGCCTGTTAAAGCCAGCCTGGTAAAGCCAGCCTGGTAAAGCCAGCCTTCTAGCAGACCTGGACAGGCCTTGCTTGTCTTGGTCCAAGCTGGATTTCCACGGGATGACTTGACTTGAACTTTAGTTTGGACTTCTTCCAGAATAAGAACACTCACATCCCGTACCGGGACAGCAAGCTGACACGCCTGCTGAAAGACTCACTGGGGGGGAACTGCAGGACGGTCATGATCGCCAATGTCAGCCCCTCTTCCAAATCCTACGACGACACCCACAACACGTTAAAGTACGCCAACCGGGCCAAAGAGATCAAGTCCTCGGTGGGTTCCTGTCACATGTTCATCTCCTGCATGCCTGGATAAGCTTTCTTGAAGAACATGATTTGCTTGTTTTGCTTGTTTCAGATTTTCTGTCTGGTTTTTCTAACTGTTCTTGTTGTGTGTTGATCATGTGTGTTGTCTATTCATGCTGGGATCAGCTGAAGAGTAATGTGGTCAGCCTGGACAGCCACATCAGCCAGTACGCTGTCATATGTGAGAGGCAGCGACAGGAGGTAAATACCCCCCCCCCCCCCCCGATGTCTGAGAACTGGACTTTTTGTGGGGGGGTTTTTCGAAAATAAATGAATGATCAAATTCTAATATGAATAATAAAACTCTCCTGTGTTTTTCATATGTTAAATATGTGTTACATATTGTGTTTGGCATTCCAGATCATCTTGTTAAAGAACAAGATAAAGGAGTATGAGGAGAGGAAGATGCAGCCCCTGGAGTCAGGCATCTCCAACCCTGTCTCTAGTCAGAAACTTGCAGACATTAAAAGGTACTGTGTGGTGGCTGGTGGTGTTGGTCTGGGGCTGGTGGGGAGGGTAGGGGGCACAGGCTGTTGGTGAGACAGGAGGGTGGGGGGCACAGGCAGGAGAGTGGGGGGCACAGGCTGGTGGGGAGGCAGGAGGGTGGGGGGCACAGGCTGGTGGGGAGGCAGGATATCAGAACATAGAGCAACCTAGAGCTTTGGGGTCTTAGTCTAGATCCATAATTTAATAAGACTGAGCAGAACGCCCAGTGGATGAGGAGTTTATGCATTTGTGATGGGGGGGCAGCTGCGAGCCAAGGTTTGTTTAATATAAACATACACATTCATACATTATATACATGTAGATGTCCCAGATAGCAGAAGACCTCGTCCACTGTCCTCCCTGCAGAGGCATCTGTAAAGAGGAGAGAGGTGGAAGGGGAGGAGGGGGGGTGGGGGAGGGGGGAAAGCTGAATGAGTCTCACTCCCACGCATTTCATTCACCGGCATCAGAATTCACAACTCGCACAATGAGAGGCTCAGAAGAGAGGCCGCACACTTCTCACGCTATTAAAAATTCAGCAGTCTGGCAAGGCCACAGCCGCTCCTACGTCACCGGGGTTACATTGGAGAGTGCAGTCACATCCCAGCGACAAGCTGCCAGCCCTGCCCCCCTCCACCACCTCCACCACCCCCTCCTCATCTCCCCCTCTCCCCGTTCTCCTCTCCCCTCCTGATGGATCCTAGTCTCTCTTCCTCTCCCCTCCCTTCTGTCTAACTGCACATGCATCTACATGCCTCTCTCTGTCTATCCTCTCTCTCTCTCTCTGGTCATTCGTCATTCATACCTGTTGAATGGAAAACTTTTAGAATCTTATTGTAAAAAGCAGAGGTGGTGGGGGGGGTGAATGGCTGACGTTAAAAGAATCAATTTTTCATGCTTTGATTCTACAGCAACCACCTGTGTTTTGTAAAAAAGAAAATAAACTGACTCCTTCCACCTTCCTCTTCCTCCCCGCCCAGGATGTCCGACTCTCTCCGCAGTGTGTTCTCCAGCCAGGCCCAGATCCGACACGAGCAGCTGCTTCTGGAGCGCCAGCTGAAGGAGAACAAGCTCAGGCAGCATTTCAGCGAGGAGACCAACCTGCAGGTTCAGCTGTTCTGCTCCAAGGACAAGACTGACAAGGTGAGTTCTCAGGCTGCCAGCATTACTGCCAAGCTGCCCCTACATCCACCCAGCATCTCCCCCTCCATCCACCCAGCATCTCCCCCTACATCCACCCAGCATCTCCCCCTACATCCACCCAGCATCTCCCCCTGCTCGTTCATGTGTTCACCACAGCCTGAACACCTTCTCTAAACGGGGATGTTGTCAGTGTCTCCAAGTGTTGGCTCAGGCCCTCAGCATGAACCCCCTCCCTGTTTCCAGTTCCACCCAGAGCACCTCAGCCTTGAAAGCCCCATCGCTAAGTCTCAGCAGTGACAACAGGTGGTGCCCAGCCTCCCTCCAGTCCTTTGTTCAGCAGTGACGGGGTGTTTGTCCCTCCATCGTTATTTAGTCTCTCTCCCTCCCCCTCTCTCTCTCCACTCCTTGTTTCCTATTGGTCCAGGCCACCTGTAAGCATGAGCGCCGGTTGGCCTCCCTCCTGACGCAGCAGCAGCACCTGTGCCAGCGGCTTGGGGACACGGAGGTGCGCTTCCTGGAAAACGACGGCTGGCTCCACCGCCTCGAGAACGAGATGAAGCTGCTGGGAGAGGAGGGGCAGGCTCCTGAGGTGAGGGGGGGGGGGGGGGGGGGGGGGGGGGGGCAGGGGCAGGGCAGGCTCGTGAGGGAGGGGGGGGAGGGGGAGGGAGGGGCAGGCTCCTGAGGTGAGGGGGGGGGGCAAGGGCAGGCTCCTGAGGTGAGGGAGGGGGGGCAGGGGCAGGGCAGGCTCCTGAGGTGAGGAAGGGGGAGGGAGGGGCAGGCTCCTGAGGTGAGGAGGGGGAGTGTGGGGAAGGCCCCTGAGGTGGGGGGGGGGGGGGGCAGGCCCCTGAGAGGAGGGGCAGGCCCCTGAGAGGAGGGGCAGGGGGTGGAGTGGAAGCACAGTAAGAGGGGTGGGGGGGTAAGGTCTTGGCACACTGGACACCACAAATGAAATTGCGAATAATTCGGGTGAATATTCCGGAAAACGTATGACGCACCTGGACGCAAAATACGTTGACTTCAGAAAAATCAACCTTGGTTTGGAAAAAAATGAATGCCACAAAATCGCTCTGCCGAATTAACGTTTAGAAAAAAAGTGTTAAAAGTGTGACAAAGACGTGTAGATGGATGATAAGCGAGCCAACAGTGAAGGATGTACTGTAGTTTGCAGCAGCTATCTCTCCAGGGCCTGTCTGTCAGCAGCTGCTTGGTACCAAACCTACAATGAGTCGTCCCTGTATAGTTGGGCTGGCTGCTTTGTTATTGGATGTCCTCTGCTGTGTCCAGTGCTGTTGTAATACCTAGTGTTTTGCTCCCAGCTGTTCGGCCAGTAATGAGAAGCGTGCTTGTTGTGATTTCTCCTGCTCTCTCTCTCGTGGAGCTCTGAGGAGAATAAATCAATGGTCTTTACTTATCCTTCTGCTCAGCCAGTTACCTACTACCATGTTGGTGGATTTAGTTTAGTTTCTTTTTTTTTTCCAAGCCTTCCCCTCCGTCTTCCAGGAAGTGGACCAGAACAGTGACTCACCCGATGGTCAAATGTTCTCCCTGCTTCTCTAGATTCTCACGTCTGAGCTCTTACCTGGAAGATGACTTCTCAGAGGAGGCCTGGTGCTAAATAAGTCACTACCTGCCGTCTCACCCCTCCCTCCCTCCCTCCCCCCCTCCCTCCCAGCCTCTCCACAGAGAGCTGCGCAGCCACAGACTGCAGCTGCAGGTGGAGGACCTGAAGCAGCACATGCAGCAGATGAGCCACCTGATTGGCCTGCAGGACCAGGAGAACAAGCACACCAGGAAGTAAGGACTTACATCTGCCCTCTTCCTCCTCCCTGTCAGATCAGAACATGCTTTGCTTTCATACTGCCCTGCATGACTCTTGATGATGAAGATGATGATGATGATGGTGGTGGTGGTTGTGTTGTGTTTCCTCCCAAGGTTGTTGACTCACCTGCTACCAGCCTATAGCAGACACTACAGCACCCTGAAGGGGGCGGGGCTTCTAATGCCCAGCGATGACGCCGAGAACCAGCGATTGGAGCACCTGGTGCTGAGGGAGAGGGGCGTGGTCTGGGCCGACCAGGAGAAGGCGGAGCCGGTGAGAGGGGCGGAGTCGCAGGCGGACGGTTCCAGGCTGGCGCCCATCTTGACGTTTTCCCACCTGGCTGAGCAGCAGAACAGCCCCTGTAGTGAGTCAACCCTGCAGCCTCCTCTCCTCCATCCCTCACCTCTCTGGCTGCCTGCCTGTAGGGGAGGACAGTGTGTTCTGACCCTGCTGCTGGCCAGCCTTCCTCCATGGCCATGATGCCGTTCATCAGCTGGGGCACCCTGCCCCTGGCCTCCTGTCGCACCACAGGCCTGCCTCTCATTGTCCTGTCTGATACTGTGGAAGGCACTGTCATTCGACCTCTCTCACTCCCCCAACCCTCTGTATTACTGACACAATACAGCCCACTTACCCTTCACTAATGGGGTTTTAACCCCCTTAAGGGAGACCCCTTATCTGTGGGGGGGTTTTCATCTCGGTAAGATGGCCTTTTGGCGTTCTGCTGTTCTACTGCATCCCTAAAACTCTGAAGTGTGCATGATGTTAAGAACAAGCCCTGTGGTTCTGTGAGTATCCGCAGTGTGTTAAAAAATGTGTGTGTGTGTGTTCAACAGGCGCTGACAGCCACAAGCGGAGAGTGTCTCTTCGTCTCTTAGCCTCTCCATCATCTAAAGGTAAACCTGTCTGTCCTGTCCCCCTGCAGGGCCCCTCTATGCTGCCTGCTGAGACTGACTGGCTGACTGAATGTTTTTTTCCTAAAATAATCAGACCCATTATATTATTGGTGACTTATTCTTTGTAAATGACAATTTGATGATCTTAGGTGTGCAGTAGAAACATCCAAATGTATTTGTGAGTCAGGCTTTATCTTTAAAGTGATGCGATAATAAAAATGACCTCTTTGCGCATAATCACAGTTTACGGGAGAGAATGTGCGCGGGGGAGGGGGGATGGGGGGGGGGTGGGCAGGCCAAATAATTCTGCAGCGAAAATGAATTAGATTTACCGCCGTGCAGCTCAGTAGACATGCTGTTCTGGTGCAGTTCATGAAATGAAATAACACTGAAAGCGCCTTCAGAGGAGCGGAGCAGGTGGGGGGGTGGGGGGGGGGTTCGGAGCCATCAGGGACCCAGATCAGCCATGCTGAAATATGGACGTCCAAATTGGCCCTAATGACATTTTCTGCCAAACAGGTGGCCGACTTGCAATTCTTACACATGGTGGGAAATGTTTTGATTTGAGGGGAAAACACAAGGGGGGGGCGGGGCAGGAAATGGATTGTGGGGAAAATGGCAGTTATTGGTTGTTGTTGTTTCCCCCCACCCCCACTCCCAGCACCGCCGTTGTAAATCAACTCGAATTATTGTTTTTCACGAGCGTGAAGATCTGAGTTGCTTCCCTGCCATGTTGGCGGATGTCTGTAGCAATAAATGAGCTCTTCCTCTTTCCCTGAGCATCAGACAACATCTCCTGTATGTCTGGGTGGGGGGGGGGGGGGGGGGGGGGTTATGTGTGACCTCTCGACATGACTTAACACCCCAACAATAACCAGTGTCCAGCCTGTTATCACCTTTTAAGCACAGCATGGGCTGCACTCGCTCTTTCACTCTTTTTTATTTCCCCCCCTCTCTTTCCCCTGATTCTCTCTCCCCTCTCCTACTCTGGCTCTTTCCTCTCTCTTCGTTCGCTCTCTCGCTCTGACCCGTTTTGTCTTTCTCTTCATTTCTCACTTCCTCTCTTGCTTATTTCCTCCTCCTTTGTCTCCTCTGCGATCTCTCTTCCTTCCGGACTCTTCTCTGTCTCTCGCCTCCTCCCCTTTCCGTGCCTTCGTTCCCTCCATCTATAGCGTGTACCTCCCTTCCCCCCCCCCCCTCCTGCTCTCTGTGTTGTACTCAGTCAATCTGGAATCCAGCTCTCCGCCCAGCCTCCCCCCCACCCTCTCCAGCTTCATTCATGAAAATGCTAATCCACCACAAGGCAGGCAGGGAGGGAGGGAGGGAGAGAGAGAGAGAGAGGCTGAGATGGCAAGAGGGAGAAAAGGGGGAGTGGGAGGGGGAAAGAGGGAGGGCCGCTGTGTCTGCAGGAAGAGAGGGAGGGAGGGGGAGTCTGCAGGGACAGAGCAAGCCAGTGCACACCCCTGCCCGGCCTCTCAGTGGTAGAGGCAGCCAGGCGACCCTAATTCAACGCTCTCCACCAGAAATAGCACCTCATGCATGTATTAATCCCCTGCAATCCAAAAATATGTGATTGAAGGATCTTGGCCCCCATTTATCCACAGGGCCAGAACCTCCCTTCCTGTCAGATAGCAGTGCCATTTATCTCTACTTCCCCCCCCTCCCTATTGCCTGTCTGTCTGAGCCCTGACTCAAATTTGCTAAATGTTGCATTGTGCAATTTGCGTTAGGTCTATAAATCATCCTGTGCCAGCTGTGTGCTTACTGTCCTATTTTACATCGTAAAAGACTGTTTAGAAATGCTCTTCCTCCTTTTTGTTGAGTCTTTTTTTACACTTCCATCTTTTTTTGTATTTCTCATTTGAGCATTATATTTTTGTTCCCTTTCAGTGGTTAAAAGGTGTCGGCCCCCTGTTTCATTTTTATGATGATTATGTATTTTTTTCTTTCCCCGCATGATTGTCCTGTTTTTATGACAGACGATCAGAGTGGTTGAAAGCAGCCCTGAGGTGGGCAGGTGTGTCTCAGCCCTCTGCTCCTCAGCCCTCTGCTCCTCAGCCCTCTGCTCCTCAGCCCTCTGCTCCTCAGCCCTCTGCTCCTCAGCCCTCTGCTCCTCTCCTGTGTCTGGGCGCGTGTGAAGGAGCAGCCCTTCACTTGGAGAGCGGCTCCAGGGGACTGGAGCGGGGCGGAGCGGCTTTGCTCTGCGTCAGCATGTGAGCGATGCTGCTGCTATGGAGGGGGAGGGGGGTGGGGTGGGGGGGCTGCAACAAGTACGCCCCCCTCATGCCACTGTGCAACGTGCCTGCCCTCCTCCTGCTCAGCTCCCCCCCCTCCCCTGACGCACGCCTCGTCACAGAGCCACTGAAACACCTGGGCACCCGCAGACCAGCACAGCCAGCAGCCTGGGCGCTGGATGGCAGCTCCGCTGGATTATATTTTTAGACTTAATCTCAGTAGGATTACGGCTGCCTGTGGCGATGGGTCTAACAACACCCAGCCATCCTCTCTGTGTTGGGTCAGGTTTAAGAATCTGTTCTGTAGTCTAGGTTGATGATGATGATGATGATGAATAGTTCCTGATTAGCCTTTGCTAGAGTTGACTGAGTTGTTGTTGTTCAGTTGGAGATCAAGTCTGTGTGATTAGTCAGACATTGGGTTTGTTTTCGTTTTCCAAAGCGTCTTCAGACTTCAACATATAAGCATTATGACATCAGTAAGGGTATGTAGCCCTGCCACCCTGGCTGTTTGAGTCACTGTGACGTGGTCGGCCTCCCAGTTCTCCATCCGACAGGTTGTAGAGCTGCTGACTCACCCTACTGTGTTAGAGACGCTCATCTGTGCTATAAACACCCCAAATGACAGTTTGGTATCAAACTACGTCTCTGGTACTTTCATTTAGGTGTTTTAACAGCTTCTGTTGTCCGTAGTTGTTGTCTCTTGTGGGTGGGTTCTGTGTGTGTGGGGGGGGGGGGGGGGGGGGGGGGGTGTAGGTAGGTGTGTGTGTGTTGTATTGTATATATGAAAATACATACAATTATTCTCTATTCATAGCTTCTTTGTTTTATGTATTTTCTCTTGGCTCCAGATTTCCTTCGGTCGGTTGTCATCATTCTGCCTCTGCATGTCTCTGTCACTGGCGTGAGTCAGGACCGCTGAAACTGAATTTGTGAACATAAACATGTCCCTTAGTATCCTGCACCTCTGATTTGTGTCTGCTGGGAGTTAAAGGTCACCAGCGTCACATTCTCCAGACACGTCCGTCTTCCAGCCACTGACAATAGATTGCAACACGTATTACTGACAATCGCCAGTTCCCCACCCTTCTTGGTGTGTGTGTGGGTGTATGAGTGTGTGTGTGTGTGTGTGTGTGTGTGTCGTGGCTACTTGTGTGGTGGGCTGTCTTTTCGAGTGCTGCCACCCAAGGATCTAAACATTTAATTCAATAAAGTATAATTTATGGTGCTCTGACACAGGGTCAAGCAATGGATGGTATTGCTATGGAAACCTGGTGCCTTAAGTTGGTGAATGTCCTGATGCCTATAGCAGCATCCTCTGTTGAACTAAGGATGTGTGTAGACACAGTGTCTCTGAGCATATTGCTTTTGGTGGATTGATACCTAAGGTTTTCACTTCGACACCATTCATAACTGAGCATCACTTGGAGCAGTAGAACAGGTTTTCAATATGGTCTTATTATAATATAATTTGTATAATATATAATTATTATAACAGATTTGTACATATATATATATATAATTACATAATTTGAGGGAGTAAATATTGGGATAGTAGTGTGCTTATCAACATTTGTTTGTAGTAATTTGTTCCATGTATGATATAAGTACGGTTACCAATGTTGTGAACTATTGTGTTCTCCTCGCCCAATAGGAGAGCAGCCAGGCCAAGACCCACGTGAGAAGAAGCCAACCAGGAGGAAGCTAGCCGTGTCTCCTCCTATCAACACAGACTCCAATGTTGGCTCCTCCCAGCCGCACAGCCCCATGGTTCTACAGGAAGTGCTGAAACAGGAAGACATGTATCCACTGCAGTTCACCCCTGAACCGCTCCAGAACACTGCATCCTCTCTCCTGCTCCTTCGCCCCTCTGACACCAACGACCCCAATATGACCTTCGACATGGTAGAGGGTGATGACACCACGAACACCACGGTCATACTGGGTGGAGAAGCCCCCGTGCAGACAGACTCCACATCATCCCTCCCTGCTGGGTCCAACCACTGCCAACCTTCCAGACTGAATGACTCCATCCAGCCCAGCAAAAGGTGCAGCCATGATGTCTTTAGTAGTTCCAAACCCTCCTTCTTATGTCTGGAGGTGTCTTAAGCCTCTACTATGTGAAGGAACCATGTCTAGTTCATACAAGTGCTGCTTTTTCATCTGTAACACAGATTGTTGTACGTCTCTGACATGGCACTGAGCCCACTAAAGGCTTGTCTACATACTTTCTTTGTGTGTGGGTCTGTTGATGATTCTATTAGATATTCATGTGTGTTATTCAGTTCCTGTGTTCTTGTGTCCCAGGCTGGTTATACCCTCCCTGTTTGACCTGACCCGTAACAAGCCTCACTACACAGCCATGACCTCGGCTGCGCAGGGCAAACGCAAATACTGGTACGATCCTCTCACACTCATCCCTCTGCTTGAGCTATCTGTGATGTGTGTGTGTGTGTATTAAACTTTATCTGTCTCTCTCTTGTCTTCAGTAGCATGAAAGCGTCTGCAGATCACACAGCACCCAAGCGCATCAAGCAGGAGGCTGTCTCTATGGCTAGCAGGCCGCTCCGAGTGCGGCGCATGCCTGGTGAGTTTAAAGGATGAACTTAAGGGAATCAGGTGGCTGAGTGGTTTGGGTGTCGGACTAGTGATCAGAAGGTTTACAGTTCGATTCCCGGCTGTGTCAACATGACGTTATGTCCTTGGGCAAGGCACTTCACCCTACTTGCCCCAGGGGGGAATGTGCCTGTTCTTGCTGTAAGTTGCTCTAGATAAGAGTGTCTGCTGAATGACTCAATGTAAATGCTTTCCCAAGCCTGACAGCAGTTAACGACACACGATGTCCTGTACTCTAAGCTCCTGGTATTGAGTTCATTGATTAGTTGGCCCATGTTGACATGGGATTGTGAAGTGGCCTTGGTAGCGTCTCAGTTGACCAACTGAGGTGCAAATCGAAACATTTCCCCCCTGAAACATGTGTCTGTTATTTGGAGTGTTCCTGGCATGGCTGACCTTGTGCTCCACAGGATGTTGACCATCACACATCTATCAGCTGCAGTGTAATGTAGGTCAGGACTAGCCTGGACCAGGAGCCTGCTGTGGACTGTGTTTACACATGGAGGCAGTTCACTACAACATCAGCATACCTTTCTTTTAAAGTCATCCCTGTTAGCTGTATCATGGTGGTGTGGGAGACACTGGGTTTGTACTAGAATAGTTTCAGCCTGACTTTAATAATGGCCCCTCTTCCCTCATGTTGGTGATGTTGCTCTTAGGATCAGAGGAGAACGAGCCCAGACGAGTGGTCAGAAGCGTGTCGGAGGGGAACCTCAACTTGCTGGAAGTCAGGAAGCCCAAGTCTCTCTTCTACAAGACATCACAGCAGATCAAAAAAGTCACCAAGAGGTTGTAGGAGAAAATTTAAAAAAGGAAAGCTTCTGAAATGGGCCGCTGTGTAAATACTGGGGAGAGATGGAATAAGTCCTATGGATTTGATGTCTTATTTGGTGCATGAAAATCATCTTTTTAAAATACTTATATGTACTTTTAGCTTTTTAGATAGTTTTAGGACAATTGAAGGTTTTAAGATTTTTGTACAGATTGTTGAAAATAGCTGTTATTTGCTAACATTGTTGACCATTGCATCGTAATGGTGTTTTGACTGTGAATAAATCTACTGAAATTTGTGTTAGTTTAGTAAATTATGTTGTTCATATTCAAGTTAATTTGTACTTTCATCTAAAAAAATAATAATTCAATATACACTGTGGCCAAAAGTAGGTGCACACCTATGACACCTTTATGAGGTTATTGAACTTTTACAACTATTTACAACTACCATCATTAATATGGACTCCTCCCTAATAACAGCTAGCTTCAAGGTTTCGGAACGTCTGTGTTTTTTCTTCCTGTGCGTTCGACCAAAAAAGTGAGGTCAGGTGCTGATGTAGGATGAGATGGTTCGGCTCCCGATCTCTGTTCAAATGCATCCAAAAGGTGTTTACTGGGAATGAGGTCTGGGCCCTCAGTGGTCTGGGCCCTCACAGGTCTGGGTCCTCACAGAGAGGTCTGGGCCCTAAACATAAGTGGTCCTGAGCTGGTTTTCATTTGAATAGAAAGTTTGTTTTTATTTTAATGGGTTGTGGCAGGGAAGAACCAAACCACATCTAAAGAAACTCCAAAAGGCTGGTAATGAGAGCTAGGTAGAGCCCTTCCACCCCCCCCTCCACCTCTCCACCCCCCCCCCCCCCTCCAGCCTTGAGTAACTGCATTCATATGCAGTCTACCAGCCGTAACAATGTTGTACATGCAATCTGATCCCCCCCTCCCCGCCCCCCTGTCTCTGTTGTGGCTGTGTTCATCTCCAGACCTCTGAGAGAGATGGGGGGGATCAAAGACATGCAATATGTCTGGAAAGAACTAGACTCTTCACTTTGAATTCAGTCTTGCAACTTTCAGTGGCATAGCATTCAAGGTGAGCTTTATTTTTAGCCGTGAAGCTCAATGCATATATCAGCGCTCCACTGCGCAACCACTGGCACACTCGCTCTCATTCACAAGAATGTCTTCATTGTGGCTTTTTTCTTCTTAGCAAAGGCAGGTCTTGACTAAAGTTTATTAACCTGCTCTTAGCCAATGGGGTGAATGCTGCGTTTTACCCGCTGACCAATGATACGGATCTAGAGGTTGGAGGTAGATGTTGCTTAGCAACTGCAGGTAGAATCTCGGATCATGTCGGAGTCATTGTCTTATCTCGTCACTCGGAGCAACATCACATGTTATGTGTTGTGATTTAAGGAGAGAGAAGAGAAAAAAAAACTTGCGAAAATGCGTCAAAGAATTTGAAGGTGTTGGTTCTATTTCTGTGCTGTTACAGTTTATATAGACTTTGTTGATTGTTCTGTGTGGTATTGGTCCTTTAAGACAATCAGTTTGTAAACTGTTGTCAATGAATTGTATAGGCCTACAGAAAGCAATATACTACAGTACTGATTGAAATTGCTGTTTCGAAAAAGCATTTAGGAACATTGGTTTCGTAAACAAAAGTGAACTGTGGTTTCAATTAATCTGAATAGCTTCTTTTTTTTCTAGTTTATTTTGGAAACGTCTGACATGGATTGGGTCATTATTGTGATTACATCCTTAACCCCCCCTGCTACCTGCTTCTGTATAACAAGAGTCACAGATCACAATCACACTTGTGTTAGCGAACATACATCCTGCTGAGTTGTTAATTTATTTCATGATCAGACTTGATGAGACATCTACAGGGTACAGGATTGACCTGTATTTTTCACACCCGGCTATTCATAAGCTGCACCATAAAGACAAACCAACACTTTGCCTGCAGAATGTGCGCTACTCATGACACCAATGTGTAGTGGGTACGGCATCGCAGGAAAAACACAACATACAGGCTCAAACAAGCACACTGTATACCAGGGATAGGCAATCCTTGTCCTATGGATCCACAGTCCTGCAGATGGTTCCCTTCTCTGGCACACCTGGTACGAACGAAGAGTCTTTTCCACAGAGCTTGAGAACGACCCTTCATTAGAATCAGGTGTGCTGGAGCAGGGAAATATCTCCAATCTTCAGGACAGTGGCTCCCTAGGACCAGGGTTGCCGAACCCTGATGTAGGGTCAAACCTTTCAGATGCTCTCATCTCCAGTGAAGCACAAGGACAGAAGACAGAAGGGGATTGGTTGGCAGATGCAAATACAGTGGTTAAAAGGCCAATTGCAGCTCTTGGTTTCCATGACAGGTTCTGAGTAAAGCATGTCTTCAGTCAAGTGGAAATGATTAGCTACATATTACTGTAGTCCGTACCTTAATCTGGGAAATTTCATGTAAATTCACAACAAATGGTGCAGTGATGCATTGGAAGTCCATGCTTAGCTGGTGCAATGTCAGGAACTACTTTGGTGACATCTTGATGAATTTCCCCATTTTTCCTATTTGCATCTATAACATTGTCTCTATCAGGCCTTCTCAGTCTCTTTCAGCTCAGCGTCCAGTGATACTTAAGGAAAATATTTAAATAGATGTTATGGAAATCCTCGCTGTGCTCCCTGGATTTGAAATGTAAAACAGTGGACATGAACTGTGAGGACCAACTCCCAGAACCTCCAAACCTTCCAACTAGAACAACCCAAAGATACAGAATCGTATTGTACGTTCAGAACAGTGTTGTTCTGGTGTTCTCTGGTGTTCTCTGGTTCTAGCAGTAATTCAGGAGGTACAGGACCCAGAAGGAACCTTTTTTTCCAGGACAAGACCCTCCTACTTGGATAAGGTAGGCTCAGGCTGCTACTTTCCCATCACAAACACTTGTATACAAGGATTCTGAATATTTGAATGACTGTTTGCTGACTGAATGACTGGTTGTATGGAAGGTTGAATGGAAGTATTTTGATTTTGCACTTGGATTTTTGGGTGAGATTTTATGAATATCTGTTCACCTGTAACCTAAAATGTATATATTTTTTGAAAGCAATGACATTTTTATGATAAAGTATATCCATATTTTCAGCTGTATAACAGTGAGTTTGTGTGTGATAGTGCTGCAATACCTGAAATTCAAACTTAATTTGGTCATTTATCTGTTGTGTAAATGTGATTGATCTGAGACACAGTCGTTCAGACAGTAAGGGCAATAACTTGGCTTGCCTGCAGATAAATATGAGTTTGCTTTCAAGTCAGTGACCACAGAGCTGACCACATAAACATACAGGATGCTGAGAGCTGCTGTTGGAAGTAATGTTTATCATCTAATTCACTGGGCTTCTTTGTTGACAGACATGTGACTTGTTTATATTTATTAAGATTGTATGTGTCACATGTAGTTTTTTACTAGTTATATATTTTTTTTAAATGACATATAGGGTATGTTAAAAATAAATAAACTCATTCATCAAACAGTATACCCATGGTACCTTTCACATTAGGGAATTTGTGAATCAATGGGTTCCTTCCTAAATGTAATACACTAAAAAGAGTCATTTAGCAACTTAGCAACTACTTAATAGTAAATAATTGAGAACATTCATCAACTCACCGTTGAGCATTGTCAGCCCCTTAGGTGGTGGCAATAGTTTGGTGTGTGTGTGTGTGCGTGTGTGTGTGCGTGTGTGTGTATGTGTGTGTGTGTGTGTGTGTCTATGCGAGATAGATTTACAAACATTTTCCTTTACCAGGTAGCGTCTGCTGTTGTGAAATAAGGTGACAGAAAATCAGTCTAGCTGTGATGTCTCAGCAGTGTTCTCAGCCAAGCTACGTCTCTTACCCAGGAATCCAGCCAGAGCCCAGCCCAAATATATGGATGAATCTGGTGGATGACTCATCCGTGGGGGAGGGGCTGTGTTTTGCAGGTAGCCTTGTATATCAGCAGCAATACAGCTATACTTTGAACAAGGAATCCAGCCCCAGTCTGCAGAGGACTGAGGCAGTGTTGCATAGTAGCAGAGTTGTGTTTTCGTCAGCACTAAGCGAGCCCTGTATTTGTTTGTCATTACATCCGGTTTATAGACCGTGTGCCGTTTACTTGTGTATGGTATGTTTGTTTGATGAGTGGGGTGGGGTCTCAACACTAGTATGATGGGTTTATGATTGTTTAGATTTGACATTTTCAGTCCATCTACTGGTGAAAAAAAGGACATTTCGCAATCAGCAACAAAAAAAAATGTTGATTCCAAAATGGTTGTGTCCCTTCACAGTTTGGCTGGGTTTATAGTGTTTGTAACATTGTGGAATATTGTTGAACTATCCCTTTAAGTCTCATCGATGTTGAGATTCTGGGCCCAGGTGATAGAGGCTGCCTATTGTGTTGCCATGGCGGCCAAACTAAACCATGGCTACACTCTTATTATCCGTGTGAAAATGTGCTCAAGTTTGAACAACAAAGAGTAGATCTTCCTTTTGTCCATCTCTGTCCTTGTATCGCAGTTGTGTTTCTCAAACATGGAGCGGAGAGAAAATGTCAATAAGCAATCGGTGTTACTCGGGTAAAACCAGGATGTGTGATGTTAGAGATGGCTTCATCTTCGTAATGGCTGACATTTAACTGCATTGGCAGGATCTCTCTTGGTAGAGAAGAATAGCTGCTGAAAACATTCTTCCATATATTATTTCCACTCCTTGTTTGGATAAATATAGCGCTCAAATAATAAAAACAATATCCAGCTTATATCTGCAAGTTAGTGATACACCCACACTCATTTGCAGGGAAAGGCAAGTGACCCTAATGATGACTCATAGTGTTTGCTAAGAGACTTTTTTTAAGCACACAGAAATCTGTTAAGACTCCCCCTACCCTCTGAGGAAAAAGAGGGGGGGGGGAGGAGGAGGGCTCTCTTTCAAAGCATTTAAGTGTTACTAAAATGTGCACACAAAATTGTAAATTGTCATACAATGACTGTTGCATTTGTGAATATATTTATACTCAACAACACGTTGAATAATTTAAAGGGACAGAACATGCATTTCGTCAAACATCCGTAGCGATCTCAGGCCATGGTGATCCCCCTGGAAACTGCCTTTTTGCACTGGTGCACAGGAGGAAGGCAACGAATCGGTCCTGCTGCACAAGAAGAGCACATCTTAAAGTCTACATAAACCATGAGTCATTTCACAAACGTGACATAACAGCTTTATAAATCATTCATAAGATCCTGCTTGTCATACTTGGGGTGACATATCTCATGTTGATGTGGAGGCCGATAGGCAGATGTGGAAAACATAGGATAGCCATAGTATACTATGATGTGTTGTTATTTTAAATCACACAGTTAAACATAGTTGGTTTTTCAGATCATATTTAACCGAACATACTTAAATAAGGCAATATTTCTGTTAGTCGACTACTTCTGAAGTTCTTCAATATCTTCATGAAAGGGTGTGAGTTTCCAGGTCTTAAATTATCCAGTCTGCAGCCCTGCAGGTGGAACAGACGTACAAACTTTGAAGCCCGGAGAAGACACAGACTCCCTGAGGCAACTCTGTGTATTTAGCCAGTCTAATCACCATTGATGTGAGTGGAATGGGCTTTTTCTGCTGCGACCAGGAAGAACCTGACACTCATCTTTGGGCCTTGGGCCTTCAGGGTGCAAGTGTTAACAGTCCATGGCTTATCTGGCCGCATCAGGTTTACTTTGTTTAAGGAAAGAAAGAGGGGGTTGTAATGGGAGTCTTTAACAGGGGAGTAACATGGGAAAGAAAGGATTTTGATGCAGTGATATTATATATCTGTCCTGGTCAGAGAGGACAAAAACTCAGAGAGGACCGCCACAGCAGAGCATGTCATCTGAATAGTAAGTCTTCTTTGCAGTGTATTACATCCGAGGTCTTTGTGTGTCTGATTTTGGCTGGTGAAGTGCACAAAGGAGGTAGTTTGTTCGCCTCTGACAAGTGTGCTTTTATTTGCTGGGGCCCTTTGATGTATAGAGAGACTTTGGCTGGGATATTCCGCCCAGACAAATGAAACAGAAATCCCACTCCTTCGTATTATCCTTAACAATTCCTGCACCATTCAGCGGCGAACCTTTATTCACTTTAAGACCCTCATTTTAAACCTGTTGCGCCTCCCGTCTGTCTATCAAGTGCAGAGAGGAATTGCTATCTCTTTATTGTAAGGGGGGGGTCAGTGGGTGGAAGTCAGGGGCATGTTAAGAATTGTTTATCACTACGGTAGAAACTCAACATGAGAGAAAATGCACGCGCACACACACACACCACACACACACCTGAGTTGTGTGTAGATGCGTCATTACCTATCACACAGTGGCATTCATCTTTGCACCTGCTGGATTTTAAAGGATTTTCAAGCTTTGCAGAAAATATTCTGCCTCAATGTTATTCTACGTCAACAGCAAATTAGTCACGCTGGAGGAACAAAGAGAACACGTGGGACTGTTCTAAAAGATTAGTTCATAAGTCTTAACATATCTACACAGCGATTGAGGGTTTATTGTGTCAGTTTTGTGTTTTAGCATGTGTGTGTGTGTGTGTGTGTGTGTGTGTGCGTGCTTCTGGCTTTGTATCACTGGGAATTCCACGACAAAACCATGCGTTTGGGAAATGGCTACACAGAGAATGGCATCGTGAATGACCTCGGGTTTCTCTGTGTAAGAGTCCTGTCACATGGACCGATGTCTGAGCCTGTAGACAATATTACACAGGTTTTCTCTCAGTAAGTGTTGAGAATGATGCATTCAGAGATCCATGTCTTCTAGCACCTGTTAGTTTGTGCTCTTTGGGGAGGGTTGTTTCACAAAGTAATGTGTGTGTATAAAAATATAAAATTTTATATAAATTATATATATACTGTATATATATTATATAAAATGTGGTCCGAGCATTTGAAGAGCATGAACATGATCAGAGCTCTCCTGCATGCAAAGAGTCTGGTATCGCTCTGAAGCCTTGGAGCCTTTGGCAAAGCAGGACACAACAACATGCAAATCTGACTATTCAAATGAGCGCCACACGCATACAGGGCAAGGCACTTTTGTCTATGATTAAGTACAACAACAACAACAACAACAACAAAAGTGAAGTGTTCAAAGAACTTGAAGTACAGAAAACTTTTTCCTCAGAGTATCAGGGTGGGTGACGAATTTTAATGACTGATAGTAAGTGAAGTCAGCGAACACTTAAACTGACCAGTTTCCACTCAGCGTTGCCAGAATGAGTCGGTACTGTCACCACTTCGAGGAATTGTGGAGGCTGTGACTCAGGTGTGACACTGACCACGCAAGCAGACAGAGGGGGGAGACAGGACCAGATCTGGTAAACCTCTATCGATTCTGATGTCACAAAAGAACATGACAGGAAATGACTACAAAGAGAACAAACAGAAGGAAAACACCTGAGTAAATATATTTGTTCACTGATGGATATTTTACGTCGATATCTGCTGCTTAAAGGTTGTAAAATGGAGCCACAGCTACGTACTACCAGGCCAATAGTTTCACATACCTTTTGTCTTCTAAGTCAGTGGTCTTCAACCCTGGTCCTCAGGACCCACTGTCCTGCATGTTTTAGATGTTTCCCTGCTCCAACACACCTGATTCTAATGCATGCGTCGTTATCTAGCTCTGAAGAATCCTGGTAAACGATCATGCATTAGAATCAGGTGTGTGGGAAGGGGGAAACATCCAAAACATGCAGGACAGTGGGTCCTGAGGACCAGGGTTGAAGACCACTGTTCTAAGTGGAGTGACAAGCTCTACTCCTGGGTGCTTCAGTCCTAGTAAATAATCAAATAAAAGGAAGCTTGTGTGACTTTCGGATGAATTAACTACTGAACATCAGCAGGTGAACATTAAGCAGGTAGCAGAGATAGGGTGAACTGGATCTGTGGATCCCAGATAACCTGCCATCAGCAGACTAGGCTATTTATAACTGGATGTACTAGTAACAAATGACGTGGGCCAGTCATTATCAATATTTATGGAACAAAGATTGAGACTGGGTAGTGATACACTAGACCCTCAGAGGACCTCCCCACCCCATAATAGTTGTTGTTACGGAAGAGAAGGAAACTGCTGATGGACACAAAAATGTAGGCTGGCACTTCAAATTTAGTAATGATTTTAGAGACCGGTCTTGGCTCAGATGTAATTAGCAGACGTATTCAGGAGGACTGAGGGACTTCAAAACAGGTTCAACTACAGATTCTCCACACATGTAAACACAACAATACCAGGGAATTTTATCACTAATGTTGACACAAAAATGGCAAAAATGACTCTGGATATATTTTTTTTGTATCCAGAGTTATATCATTTTTTCATAATCAATTAAACTGTGTTAAAGCAGATCCAGGATTTCAAAAGCAGTGTTTTAAAATGTTAATATTATTATAATAATAATATATATAATTATAATTTAGAGCTGAGCAATACTGGAAAGAATCCCAACACCTATGTAGTACTGTGCTGTGTCTTAATGCTCAACTGATAAGGCTTTGCCCGAGAATGACAGAAGCAACAAGTGATCAAATGCTCTCTGAAATAAATTTGAAATGTTTTCGCTCAGTTCACTGAGTTGTTAACTGTAGGAGAGTCAGACAAAAATATATGTCAATATATGTATTGACTTTTGGCAGATACTTAAATCTGAAGACTATGTATCAGTACATCATAAATAGTATTGTTTTACAACAACATTAGGTTATACATGGCAGGCAATGATCCCTTGAACAGGCTTATGTCTGTGTGTTGAAACAAGAGATGAACTGTCTTCACGGACCGTAAAGGGAGGGGGGGGGGGACGGGGGGGGGGGCAAGCAGAACAAAGTTCTCCACGTGGTCTGGGAACAGAGAGAACGATTTGGTGACCTCGGACTGAGGCGTAAGATATTGTGTCTCAGAGTGCGGAGGAGGGCATGGGTAGTGGAAAGGGGGTGAGCATGAGTCAGTGGCAGGGAGAGAGCCTGTGAAAGCTGTGGGGGAAGAGGAAGCGTTAACAACATAACGAGTGGAAGTAAGTCAAGACGCCATGTTAGGAGGCACAAGAAGACGGAGACAGTAGGCCGGTGGTGGGATCCACAGAGGTGTAGATTCTGGGAGAGAGAGAGAGAGAGAGAGAGAGAGAGAGAGAGAGAGAGAGAGAGAGAGGGAGAGGGAGAGGGAGAGAGAGAGAGACACAGAGAGAGAGACATAGAGAGATAGAGAGAGAGAGAGAGAGAGAGAGAGAGAGAGAGAGAGAGAGAGAGAGAGGGAGAGAGAGAGAGAGACAGAGAGAGAGAGAGACAGAGAGAGAGAGAGAGAGAGAGAGAGAGGGAGACAGAGAGGGAGAGAGAGACAGACAGAGAGAGAGAGAGAGAGAGAGAGAGAGAGAGAGAGAGAGAGAGAGAGAGAGAGAGAGAGAGAGAGAGAGAGAGAGAAACATCAGAGTCATGGTACTGCACTTGTGGGAGGCTACCAGCTAATCAGCCCGGCACATTGTATGAGCTGATGATAGAAGGTTCATCCTCAATGTTCCGTCATTCTGCACTAAACCAACACGTCAGTCTTCTCCTTACGTCAATCCCCCATGTCAAGGCTGACCTTTCCTCTGTGTAGAGGACTTTGAGTGGGGAGCAGAGCAACGAGTGAAAAGAAAAACCAAATCAAAGGAACATTGAGGATTTTCTCATCATGAAGGCTGCAGGTGTATTCCAATCTATTTTGTCTTTGTATACAGTAAATATGATTAATATGTTAAAAGATGTAGACTCCTCAAGGTTCACAGGGGTTCCGCTGTAGAGGAGGTGGGGTTAATGTGGGTGGAAATCACTATAGGATGAAATATGGCAGAGCGCTCGGCTCTTTACTCACAGAGGTATGTGCCCACATAATGATGGTAAACAACTGGGTGGCAAGAGGGAGGCTTTGAATTCACACAAGGTCAAGTTATACACATTAATGTCATACGTTTTTGTATGACATTAACAATTGACACACACATATATATATATATATTCAATCAATTGTTAATGTATATATATATATATATATATACACAGATGATTATTTAGTTAACCACTGGTTTCACTGGTTTCACTGTGGAGTTAAAAGTGTAGATCCAGAGGTTTTATAACTTTATGACCTTTATAACTGCGATTGCAATGAAAGTATAGGTTCAGCATTTTAAACATAATACCTTGTGTACATGTGTGTAATTCCACTATACTCCTGAATTTCACTTTATGATGTTCAAAAGCTGCTTCAGAATCCTCCTGAGAGCATTGAACTGACTGGGACATGATGCTACATCTCACCCAGATATAACAAATGCTCTCCAGGCAAAATTTAAGGTATTTGCATGGAAGATGTTGGAGTCAAAAGTGAATCCTTGCCCCTCTAGGAAGTGAAGCTGGAACAGAGGCTTTTACTGCAGGTGACTCAAGTTGAGTTCTTTTTAAGGGAGGTGCAATGTGTCTGTATTGTGTTGTTCAGCCCTCACCATGGGTTTCTTTTACAGACTAATTGTATTAAACTGTTATTGTTTATCGTTTGTCAGATGTGTTCTGGGATAATGTAACCCACCTACATGCCTGTGGTGCCTGTGCGTATGAGAGACCCCCCCTATATAAGTCATCACCACACTGCAAGATTTCCCAATGTGAATGCGTTATTAATAACACACAGTTCCACTTCTTTTCCAACTCCAGTGATAGTTGGGATCCTGGCTCAGACACCATCAGCTCTTCCTCATGTTCCTCCTCAGTCCATCAGTGGCACACAGTCAGGCAGAGCAGCTTCACTGCATCAGATGGATGATCTGCTCGCTGGGAAACTGATGGAATTTCACTGAAAAACACATTTCGCGTTTGAACTTGGATAAATGGTCATTGATAATTGAATATAACTTTATTTCCGATATAAAGCACAAAGGGTATCGTTTTGTTTATCAGCAGGCTGTTAAGTTCATTAGGGCAAAACACGAAGACGTGGATCCTCATGTGATTCCTTCTATACAATTGAAAAAACGAAGCACATAAGAATATTTGACAAATGTAAGTATGAGACCTGCTGTATTTCCTCCTCAAAGCTTCGGAGTTTTTGTTTTAAGCAGCAACAAGTTCCCTATGAACTTCATCTTCATCTCAGGGACTCAAAGACCGAAATATGTTGTCTTACCATCTCATCTGATGAGAAAAATCATGTTATTTGTACTGGCAATTCTTATGGACTTCTTGTCTTAAGTGATCAATATTACAAACATAATAGACTATATGGAATAAAACCACAATCATAATGTTCTAGGCAATAATTAAAATTACTGCTATTTTTTTTTTGCTGATGTTGTTGTGATAATATAGTATTTCCAAAATGATTATGAGCGATTTATTATACAATAGAGATTGAATTAATCGACTTAGTTGGTCAATGAGGGTCCCTGTCATGAACTTGGACAGTATTTCAATCACGTAAGACCCCTGATTGGGTTGTCCTGGTGAGAGTCTGGGGTATATCTGTCCAGCTGTACTGAATATCAGGGCTGGCTGGTGTCTGTGTGTCTGCAGAGCCACCAAGGTGTTGCAGAGTTTAAGCACACTGTGGATATTGCACACAGGGTTATTAGATTCATAAGTCACCCAAGTGGTGGGCGATCTACTGAGCACAGCACAAGTTCTCCTATGATGACTTCAAACAAGACACATTACCTCCCAGCATCTGTTGGAGTGAGTGGATATTAAGACACTTCTATCTCCAGGACAGCGTAGGGGAACATGGTGAGTAACAGAGAAGCACTTTCCTACTAGGGATGATTACAGAGAAATGGAAATGGTTGCGATTTTATTTTGCATTATTGGACTGGAGGTATAGCTGGAAGGATGGCTGCTGACTGGTGGCTACTTGGGGAAACTCTGTTGACACTATTTTCTGCTGAGGCTTTTTGGCAAAGCTTAAGTCAAAAAGACAGTCTTACATATGTGATGTGAGAAGGGACAGTTAGAGGTAAGATATGGGGACATGTTGGATTGTTTCAGTGCGCAATCTGTGAGTGTGGTGTGTTTCCAGGGTCCTTTGGTTTGTGGATACAGGGAAGTATGGTTACCAGTATTTGTCTACCAAATTATGATTTTAATTGCGATGCCAATAATGAAGCAACACGTGCGGTCCTCTGGTCTTGTCCTGCACATGACTTCAAAAGCGCGACCGACACCTACCAGGGGCAGCATGGGTGTAATTTGGACATGCATTGTTGTAATTTTGACATGCATTGGAGCCTTTGTGGTGACACGAGGAAATGATCGTGTTTTGGTCTAGGTGCTGCTTTCAAAAGGAATCAGGGGCCAACATGTGATCAAATATTAACAGGACGGGGCTTGGCAAGGAAAAAATGCACGTCACAAGGCGTGTTGAAGCAGTAGAGTAAAGAGTTTCAAGTGGCACCTAAGTAAAACTAGAGATTTTTTTGCCCCCTTTTAGTTACCCTGGCTGTGTTATGCTTTCAGCACGTTGGACAGAGGCACAGGAGTCGTGCATGGACTAAAACACCCAAGTGGACATCAGCTCGCTCTTTTGCAGTCCCCTCTTGCCAAACCTGGGATTTTTTGCAACTTTTGGTAAGCGTGCTGAGCGCGAGACCCTCTGATCTGTAACGGGAAACAGGAGAAAAAGCGCTTTGTCAAATAAAAGGGCTCGCGCATTGAGATGTGTCACTTGAGCTCGTGAAAGTTGCAATGTTAGAGCCGCTGTAGGGCGCGTGCGTTCCTTTGCAAGAGCCTCTCTTGGTTTATTCACCGTTAACTTGGGAGATGCAAGTGTTGGTGTTGGATATCTAACCACACATTAGTGGTTGTCAGCCCTTAAAAAAGGTAAGAGCTCCATTCAGTGTGTTCATCCTCCATCCCTGCTGCCATCATCATTGTTTAGTGCTTTAAATGACACATTGTGCACAATGCTTAGCATGGAATTAGAGGTTATAATTAATGTTAACAATGGACAGTTTAAAATAACTATTTAATTCGATTAATTACTTCAATGTTGTTAAACTTTGCATATAACTGGACGCTTCTCATCAACATCATGCCATTGAAGTGTAGTTTTTAAGAATTGACCGCTGCACCGCCTGCAGGGTTCAAATTGCCTAACTAAGAGTGCAGGAATCACCCTTTTAACTTAGCCTGGAAGACATAAATAACCCCCTTTGACATGTAGGTCCACCCTTACGTCCCTTATTACAGTCTTTGTAAACCTTAAACTAGTCACCAGTAAGGTGATTTTCAAGATGCGCAAAAAACAGGATGGTTCTACCCTGGATAAGGGAGAATAATGCTGCATGTCTTACTGAGATCGTTCAGGAGAATATATATATATCCGTCTGTCCATCCGTCTATCTATCTATATATCTATCTATCTAAATATATCTCTATCTATCTAAATATCTTTCTATCTATCTATCTATCCATCTATCTATCTAAATATCTTTCTATCTATGTATCTATCTATCTAAATATATTTATCTTTCTGTAAACATAGACTATATAAGATTGATAGGCTATATAAGACTATATTTTGGTATTTGTCTCTATCTATTAATCTGTACCATTAATATAAACTGTTGTATTCTTCTCCTGATCCCTAAGCGACTAAAATAGCCTCTTATCTTCTGTCATCAAATCACTTGTGTTTTTACTACGACTGCTGCTGGGTTTCATTCATCCTCCTTCCCCTCTTCATCCTCCTTCCCCCTGCCTGCACCTAGAGCTGTTCTCTCCCTCTTCATCCTGCTCCCCCTGCCTGCACCTATAGAGCTGCTCCCCCCTTTGTCCCTGTTCCCCATTAGACTTCTGTTTAAAGGCTAAACCATAAATTACCTAGTAGTTGTGACCAGTCTCAATTTAAGAAACATTCCAGAGAAATCTGCATCTAAATCGGTAAATTAAGAAATATAAAATGACAATAAAGATAGGCGTGGTCAAACTGCTCTGACAGATGTGATGGCTGCTTTGTGGGGGGGGAGAGATAACATGATAAGCAATAAGACTACTATGGAAGAAATGGATATTTAAGACAAAATCAGGAATACAACATTATGATGATCAATAAACTCATTTGTCCGAAGCAACATTTTATCTGATAACAGTAGAACTTAAATGTAATAGGAAATAATTCGTCTCGTCGGTGCAGAAAGGATGGATACAGTCTGTCATGGTCCCTTTTCTTTATAATCTCCAGATCCTGGTGAAATATTCTGATTTCTGCAAGAAAACCCTCTCATATCAGCTCTCACTGTCTTCAGCAGAGCTGCTTTAATCAGGATGAGGTTACATTTCAATGCATTATTAAGCCCAGACCCTTTTAGGACTGGAATGATGAGGAGTTTCGTTTTTAACCTATTTTATTGAATCGTAAAAGGCCGTTTTAAACATCGTCTTTAAATGTTCAGTCATTTAAATTATGTCATTGAACTGCTGGTTTAACGAAAATGTTCTTATATGGTTTAGGGTTTCCAGGATTTAGGTCTATAAAACAAACCCTTTGATTATGATGGTGATAACAAAGCTATAGATACAAGCACAATTATGTCAGTTAGTTACGGTTAATAATAACAATGTTCATAGTTTGAGAAATGATAATATGCATGTAATAATTGTTTTAACGAATCGATCGCAAGAAATAAGGTTTTATTTGTTGACGCAGAGGACAGTAATGAAGGAACACGCCGCTGCTTCAAATGTATTTTATAGTAATATATGTTATTCATCACTATTATCAGCATCTTCTTATATCCTTAATCTTAAAAAATACAGCATATTTCTTCCGTAGGAAACTCAATACGATACGTGGGTTTCTGATGTGGGCGTGGGCGTGAGGGGGGAGGGGGGGGTCTGTGGGGGGGGGGTCTGTGGGGTGGCACGACACACTTTGTATGTATGAAGGTTTTTTATAGAACTTTCTGCAATGTACGTCATCGGAGCAGTCCATAAATGGGGCTGTGTTATCTTACTGAGAATCTCCCTCTCTCCTGCCCCCTCCCTCTCTCCTGCCCCCCTCTCCCTCTCTCCTGCCCCCTCCCTCTCTCCTGCCCCCCTCTCCCTCTCTCCTGCCCCCCTCTCTCCTGCCCCGCTCTCCCTCTCTCCTGCCCCCCTCTCCTGCCCCCCTCTCCCTCTCTCCTGCCCCCCTCTCCTGCCCCCCTCTCCCTCTCTTCTGCCCCCCTCTCCGCACTATAAGCGCTGCAGAGTTGGGGTGGGCGTCAAAAACAAATCTAAGGATGGTAGGTTTCATTCCAAATAACATGAAATGCTATAGTGGCATCATATTTAACAGGATATAACGTGTTTCATTATTCAGGGTTGACTCACGGGGGCGATAAGGCTTTAGATATTTATATTTTGCTTTCATAAAAGAAAATATGTTTCGTTTTCTGTGTCAACGTATCATGAAGTTTGAAAGATAAGGTCTGTGGACATGTCGCCGGATGGAAAGATCTCAACTCTATTTGGAACAAAAAACCTTTTCCATAATGTTCATGCGCAATTGGATATGCGATAAAAAATATGTGAGCAGGTTTTCAACCAAATATTAGTAATGATAATATTATATTTGAATGATTATGGTCATCGGTGGCGTCATCATCCTCCTCATCTGCATTTATCATCTCCATCCAATTATTAGAACGAGTTCTGGCGGGATGAAATATTTGAATTTAATTATTGAACTAGGCTATTCAAAAACAGAGCCTATTTGGTGAATTTAAATGATAGAAAAATAGTCAACAAAATGCAAAACGCCGCTGATCTAAAGGGTATGACAAATGTGTGGTTTTCCCAAATCAATTGTTTGAAGTGATGCCGGGATGCGGTAAGTGCGCCTGACGCGTGTCTGACCCGCTGCTGGCGTGACGTCACAATGGCTTCTGTTGAATTGGTCTTAAAAGTCTTTTCTTAAGATTTCTATACTTCTAACGTCTCATTTTCACTGTTAATCAGACTGTTATAGGCTGCCATGGCATTCCGATGAGACAATTGATTGTATCAGGATGGCTGATAAGAGAGCGTGTGTGTGTGTTTCTGTGAATTGGGACGTTTTCTTGAACAGTTTTCTGCATTGGACATGATGTGTGTGGCTGAATGTATAATATGAGTTATTTAGAGTGGTGGTGTCATTGTTTCACGCCAATATGGGCCAGAATTGCGGGTTTAATTGTAAAAAATGTGTTTGTCCGTTGGGTAGTGTACTGTTGTATAGTCTTTGAAAGCTTCTTGATATATGTTATTTACAGTAGCCAATGTCTTTGTCACGTATATAATTGTAAAGCAAATCTTATTTGGTTTGTCAAAGTGAAAGGAAGATAGATAACGAGGTATCAGTGTCACTAATGCTGGATTGTTTCAGAAAACAATGTACTTAGTAAACATGTATGTACTGAGTAATCTTGTCTTTAAAAAGTATTGCAGTCATGTTAAGCAGTTGGATAGTTTTGTTCTTACTGGTAGGTAAGGAATACATTTCAGACATGGAATCTGCAGTTTTGTGGCACCTTTATATGTTCATCTTTAGTGTATTGTGATTTGGGGTTTCAAAATTACAGGAGTCATTACTAGGAAGCATGTAAATATCACATACAATGTTACTGCACACTTGAATATTAACACTCACATTTGAAAAAGGAGTTAGATGTTTTAGCCCCGGTGTTCCTCTGTGTTTAAATGATCCTTGGGGGGTCAGTGTGGGGTCCTGGTTGGCCCTCTGAGGGAGGACGCTCTCCTTACTCAGTCAGCAGGGGGCCAGTTGGCAAGATAAGTTATAAAATATGTGAAAGTTTATGGGCTGTGTGGTCACTTCATTCAGAGATGTGTACTTTCTATAGGAAGGGTTGGCAAGGATGAGGTGGTTGGGATGTTGGAAGGATGCCAACAGGATTAGAGGCCAGGATAAGAGCATGAATGAGAGATGGAGTGACAGCAATGAAATATCCATTTAAGGAGTCGTGATATATGGATGAGATTGCACAGCTACATGCCTTTTTATGTCTGAGCAAGTGTGAGGAGAGAAGGAAATGGTTTGACCCCATGTCTGTCTTCATGTGATCCAGTTTATATGTGAATATGTTGGATGGGTTTGTAGTACCAACATCACGCTTCTCAATAATGTATTGTAGTTCCTGGTGAAGTCTGTTTAAAATGACTGGTTACATTAATCATGCCAGTTAAATGCAGGTTCTTTAATGTAATATTGGGTATGTTTACATGGTTTGAGGCCATCGCATTGTTTACTGTAATATACTATAATTACTGATGGAAATACTGTTGGCAAGTGCATATGATTGTTCATAATGTCTTGTCTCTTAACATGTATAGAAATGATTATACCTTTGATACTATGGAATCTGATTGATCTATAAGAATGGTCAAATTTATTTTAGTGCATATAGGAATAAGCATGCTAAGTGTGTGTGAAGTCTCTTTTTTTCAAAAGTTTCACATCAACAAATTAAACTCCACTTGGAACAAATCTCTTATGATCTTCACATACCACCTTGCATTGTGCTGCATTTGCATTAATGTGCGAGGCCAGGTTGTTGTTTATCTTCTAATGAGATGCCAAGTGATTAATTTATGAATTACCTGTTTGGAACAGCCCCCACGCGCATGGACTGTGCAGGCAAGCTTCTTCTTTTTTTCCCTTCTTTTTTTGGAGTCATGTCGCTCAGCAATTGCTGATGCAACTCTTTGCTACCCAGAGTTTGCCCCTCGCCTGCTGTGAGTCTTCAGGGACAGCTATATTCATCTTGGCATGTCCCTGGGTGTGTTGAAGCTAGGAGTGAATCACAAAGCAGGTGTGAGCATCCACACCAGAATCATGCCAGAAAAGGGCCCTCCACCTCATTAACTTGAACAGAGAAGAATCATGGCGCTCACATAGCAAACACATCACTATAAATCAGCTTGGATGGGGTCCAAGCTAATGGAATAATGAGCACATCTCTGCAATTTTAGGGCTGGATGTCACCTGAGCTGACGACCTAGAGAGTAGCTTGCATCTTGATTGTATTTCAATGAACATGAACATCATTTTAAAACAATTTAGGTCACATTTGCTGACATAATCATCTCAAAGAGAGATTTGTTGGCGCAAACTCATAGGTCTCAAAATGTTTGATGCATACAGATTCTTTAATGCATACATACATAAACAGGAGTTGATCTATCTGGAATCCCAAGTTTCTGGTAATGAACCAGTAAACAAGGAAGCACATAATATCCATAGAAGTAGCCATACACTGGTGCAAGATCTGACAGTGATACTGTGAATTTACACATAACAAGATAGAGCAAATGGTAATGGTGATGAACTGTAACCTGAATGTTTTAGGGGGTGTATGAGCCACGTAGGTTTAAAAAAATGTGGTGACCCTTTCATGGCAAAAGCTTCTCTTATTCCACACCTTTGATCATCATTATTGGTCGACCAAAGAATAGCCTCTTACATAGTTAATGAGTTTGGTTAACAACTAGTATGGTTTTACTTCAGAAGCTCCTGTAACCGATTTTGGAGGCGACCAGTCAGGCCAGAGGCAGAGTCACATGTTGCAACGTCACTGTGTAGTAAGTTACTGTACTGGTTGCAGTGGATACAGGCTTCATTTCCAACTCCAGAGGTCTCTCATCCTGTACCAGTGCTGTAGACTGGTCTGGCATGCAAGCCCTTCAATTCCAGCCTAAAGGAACCGCACAACCATGGGACTCCATTACCTCAACCATGCAATTTCCACCATCAATAATTTAATCTATTTGCTCCAAAGCTGAAGAGATATCCAGAAGCAGTCGGAGAGGATAGGGGGGGGAGAAATCGCAGAAGTGAATCCACAGGGGTTGGTTTCAAACCCACCAGATGACTCTGTCCTGGTGAATGGTCTCCTTTACGACTGGGCAGTAAAAGGTATGTTTTAGTCTGGTGATTATAATTGTAATTTGGCTCAGCACGGTTTTTAGAAAGAAGTTCTGTTTAAAAAGTAATCAGACTGAGTATCCTGCAAACGCACTGAATGCGACGCAGTGCTGGGAAATGATTTACTGTTCTTCTTGTTTATTATAGAAAGAATAAGGATGATCTCTATATGATTAATTATAAAATACTACGATGTTTGAATTATGTTAATTACATTCTACAATTTGATGGTAAAACGATCATAAAAACACCCAGGTATTGTTCAGATGCAGCTAAGAGATGGTGGACTTTGACTTTTTAGTAGTTGCGCTTGACATTGAGGAAACCCAAAGCCTTTTTGAATTCGCAAAATTATTACTCAATGGATCTCGCCTTTAGAAGCAATATCTATGATCAAACATAGGCTGATCAAATAGTATCCTTCTAGAAAAGACACTAGGATACACAGCTATCCTCATGTTAACTTCAATAGACTAGGCTACTTCTAAAATATGAATATATCTCACTTGTCTGTTCACTTAGAGGCACAACATATTTTGTATAGGCTTTAAGCATGACCACACAAGGTCAAATACCTTCTCAAATTAGATAGGTAGAAAAACAGACAGGATCACTGCCTATGCAAATGCAAAAAAAGTTTGATGTACTCATTAAGAGTTTATAGGAAACTTGAGACCTATTATGCTCAACTTCACCCTGCTGGTTTGGTCTGGCTCATCGTCTTCCTTTCCTAAACCGGATAACTTCACAAGGCAGGCATGAATATGTGGATTAAAACGGACCCTTACATGAAGTAGTCTAGCAGTTATCAATGGCTATAGCCTAGTTTATGATGGAATAACCCAGGGCCACCCAGCCGGTACTGCTGCTGCTGAGCAAGTTGATATGGTCAAGGTTGGAGGCAGTCTGTAATTAATTGATTCAGATGTTTATATAGCCTAATGATGTATTTTAAAGTCAAAACGCATGTTTTGACTTCTGTATTTAGCGTGAGGTGGTACTTTTCCGGCAGAGTTTGGCTTATTTTGGTTGGTCTTTATCTATCCATGATGTAGACTCCGCCTGTGAGAAGAGAATGACGCTCAGAGAACATTTCACGGTCTCTTGCGCCATCTAGTGGTCATATTTAACCACGACGAGACGTTGGAAATTAAGAAAACCGTACAGAGCCTACTTTATGTCCTATCTATGAGGGTCACTTAAATTATGTGAAACTGAGACCCTGTGGATATATTTGACGTTTTTTAGAGCAATAAATGACACAACAACATTGTGATGTTTACGTGGCCATTGCATATTGCCTTTGTGCTAAATCTGTAACATCATGCAAACAGTTGGGATTTAGTGTTCATACTGTTACAGTAGACTAGATATAATGGATTGTACAGGGAAAGTTGCCCAGACTTGTCACAGAAGTCTGTGGTCTAAAGATTAAAAAACGATTTACTCTTTTATGGACCATGTGTATATGTTACACAGGGTAATAGAATAATCACATAATTCTAAAGCGGAATGTGCTTTCAGTTTGAAACTGGTGTGTTTGCACCAACACTCTGCACTAGTCCTTTCATGTTTAGAGATACTTTTCAGGAGATGTCAAAAGGGGATTTTTCCTTATAATCCCCAGCTAGCACAAAGCTAATTGTGCAAGACAGCTTTACAAGCAGATGTGTACGCAACCACCTGCCAATCTGTCTCCTGCTCCACAAAGGTGTTTATCTTACTGTGTCAAAGCCAAGCCACCATTATCATAATGTTGACTTTCCTTCTTTTACATTACAGTATTTAGGAAAATGTGATGAAAACCTTAGAGTGTTTTGGTGCTTTTGAAACCTGACAGGGTTGTTTCTGCAGAAGGTTCAGTGTAACTTTGGTTATCCAGCAGCACATTGTGTTGGCTGGAGGATCCTCATCCATAACCGGTCTGATTGAAAATAAAGGATCCAATTTAGAGTTAATGATATTCTCATATTCAATAGAATATATAATGACCAGAACCCTGCCAGTGATCAGTGGTTTCTATTAGATAGCTCTGAGACTCCCAGCCAGTCCAACAGCCATAAAGTGATTCATTGGCTAAATTGCATTTTAACAGGATGTAGATTGAGAGCATAAGGCATATTGATTCTGCTGATGGAAACAGGAAATAGCCAAGTAAGAAATAAAAATCGTTTGTTGTACCTGATGTGAGATGACCCAAAGGACTGGCAAGCAATTGCACACTGATGAGTGGCACTACACCCCCCCCCCCCTCCCCCCACCCCCCCTTCCCCTCTCCCTCCCTCCCTCCCTCCCTCCAACTCGCTCTGCTTCCTGGCACCCCCCTCCTCCGTCAACCCTATGGAGACCCGTGAGAGACGTCATCCGTGGTTGTTATGCTGCGAAGTGACGCCTGCACTCCATCCTCCCGCCCCTGCCATCGTGCCCCTGCGGTCTGTCAGGGGAGATGCATGTCTGCTGATGCAGTCTGACCCAACAACGCTTCTTTCCATACAAAACAAACGCTCACCAGACAGAAATCAGCCGCTGCTTCTCAGCGGTGTAAACTAAGGCACGATGGCACCTTGGTTATCCTAACAGGCAATTTGTTCTGCATTCAAGCAGCATACCGCTGACAGAAACGATTGATGATGTTTTTTTTTTTTTTTTTCATTCGTCATTTGCTTCTTGTCTTCTTACTTGGGCTGTGGTTTCATCTCCAAGGTTGTCGATAAGGGAAGATGCTCCCATCTCCCTGCAAGCACATAGTACCAAACCCCTCCCCCTAACACACACACACTCTGGAGATGTGCATCAGAGCGCTCAGGGACCCCGCCGCTCATTAAGGAGAAGGATGTGATATTCTGAATCGAGACTGTGAGACTCCCAGAACGCCTATTTATAGACGCAATATCTCTATGGCAGTTGTCGTGGCGTTGGCTAATCACGGCCGTGGCCCCAGACACCAATTAAGAATGAAACAAATGCTTTTTAGGTGGGTTGTGCCCCTCCTTTCTGCTGAGAGCGGTCTGTCCAAGCTGTCCGGCAGGGGAGTGGATCTGCTCGGAGCATATTCCTGCATCAGGTCGGGACATGAGAAGGACGGCATGCAGAGTGCAGTCACAGCCTTGCCCGGGCTATTTTTAAATGCTCCCCACTGGAAGGCGAGATGAGATCTCGCTTTTTTCATTGTCGTTTAATATTATTGCTTTCGTTTGTGTGACTGTCTGGGATGTCTACGGATGTGTGAATTGCTGTGATTCTGAGGGCTACTCCAAGGTAAGGGATGCTTGTGTGGAGCTAGGGGATGCACAGAATAAGGACATGGTATTTGTTTTGGTTCAGAGAGCTGGGCCCTTTATAGCCTTCTTCCTCCTAAAATGCCTGCTTATCAGATATGTATAATGCAAGCTGACAATCTAGGCCTTAAGGCCATCATTCAGTTGATACAGTGGATCCTTGAATGTTTAACGATGCAAGAAAATGTCTTCTCCTCCAGCTAGTTCCTACTTACCCAGGCTGCATCCATCAATAAATATAATTCCCTCCATGCTAGTTCAGCATATTGTCTTTCAAAACAAATATTGGTTGCGTAGCACAAGTCATGTAGAGTAAACATGCTTCTGTAGATTTGAAAGTTAGTGTGTCTCCCCAAGCAATCAATCTATATATTCTTCTACCCCCATGGGAAATTTGTTGTGAAGCCGGGAATATGAAATACATTAAGGATTAAGTGTTTTCACATCACCATGAAGGACAATATACAAAGCATACCCTCTTCAAATGAAAGAATACATATCCATAGTTTATTTACCAGTCCCAATAATTTTATTTTGTTGAGGATTTATAGAACATGAACCACTAGCCATGACAACAATACTTTCCTTTTTGGTTGAGATAATGTAATGATAATGTCTAGGCAGACTACATCTGCAATTCTCGACAATCTAAAGTTCCCAATAAAAGCCTTGCTGTGCCCATTTGTAGGCCTAAGTACCTGTAAAGGACTTTCACCTCAAGTTGACAAAATTCCAGAGGGATGAATTTACGGTTAGAATTTCATTACAGGATTCACCATTTTAAAACTCTGCAAGAGGGAATGTTGGCAAGCTAAACACGTTCGCATTAATATCCCGGTGCCCAGCCTCGTCCCAGCCTCATCCCAGCCTCGTCCCAGCCTCGTCCCAGCCCCATTCTAAAAAAACATGGACTGAGTTGGAAAAACGCTGTTGTCAGCAGCCATTGACGGCCCTACTGGGTCCTTTGTTCCAGGCTGCCAACTAATAAAATCTAGGCCAAACCTTGTATATGAACAGAAATATCACAGGCATAGTGGACCAGACAACATAGTATTGAGGCTGAGTCCTGTTTTGTGATTTCTTAACGGTGGTTTGCAATTGGGCTCTTTTTTTTGCAACTGTGGTGATGGAATAAAGCTCTTGTACGTAGTTTTAAGGGCAGTTGAGGAAGCACAGCACAACGTTTACATCATGGAAATGAATAATGCTGTTTTGAATCGTGAATTGAAAACTGTCTGACCCCAGATAATACAAACCGAGTTTAAAAAGAAGATGGACTAACATTGTATTCTCTCTCTCTCCCCTCCCCCCTTTTCTCTCTTGTCCTTTGTTTGTCCAGTTCCACCAGGTTAGAAGAGTGATGACCATCCTGTTCCTTACTATGGTTATTTCATACTTCAGTTGCATGAGAGCTGCGCCCCTGAGAGACAGCCCAGGCATGCGGGGCCATCGGACAGAAGGCTACCTGAGTCCCGCAGCCTCGTCCGCCAGAGGGCACGGGACTCCACAGGGCAGTGGGGGCCCGGCCCAGCGTGGAGGGGCCCTTCCCTCCCTCACAGACACGTTTGAGCAAGTGATAGAGGAGCTGCTGGAGGTGGAGGGGGAGGCGGCGGCCGCAGCGCAGCTTGGGGCAGGGGCTGACCAGGGTCAGGGCAGAGGCGGCCCGGCGTCCTCCTCCGTGGTCACCACGGAGACGAAGGACGTTGACCTGTACGCATCGCGGGTGATGATCAGCAACCAAGTGCCTTTAGAGCCGCCACTGCTCTTTCTACTGGAGGAATACAAAAACTACCTGGATGCTGCAAACATGTCCATGCGGGTGCGGAGGCACTCCGACCCGTCCCGTCGTGGGGAGCTCAGCGTGTGTGACAGTATTAGCCAGTGGGTTACTGCGGTGGATAAAAAGACGGCGATAGACATGTCTGGTCAGACCGTGACCGTCCTGGAAAAGGTCCCCGTCCCCAATGGCCAACTGAAGCAATACTTTTATGAGACAAAATGTAACCCTATGGGGTACACAAAGGAGGGATGCCGTGGAATTGACAAGCGACATTATAACTCCCAATGCAGGACAACCCAGTCCTACGTGCGTGCTCTCACCATGGATAGCAAAAAGAAGATTGGCTGGAGGTTTATAAGGATAGACACTTCGTGTGTATGCACATTGACCATTAAAAGAGGAAGATAGTGTATATAATGTATAGATTTTATTGAGAGTTTAAAAAAGAGAGTAAAGAGAAAATATCTATTTGTATATATACATAACAGGGTAAATTATTCCGTCAAATGAAAATTTTATGGACTGCATGTAAAAAAAGATGAAGTTTATACAGTAAAAGTGATACTACAGTCTATTTATTGAACATATTCATGACCTTGTAAACAATTAAAAAAAATATCTGATCAGTCATTTGCGCCCAGTTTAAATTACTATATCACATTCCTCAAGACTTGTGGTTTGTTTACGTTGCCAAGAAATCTAAGAATGAAGGAGAAGACAGGAGAGAAGGAAGACAGGAGGGAAGGAAGACAGGTCGAGGAGGACAGGTCGAGGAGGACAGTTCCATTTTAAAAACGTGCATGCTGCTTCAATTGTGAATTGAGAAATTGTCCACTTAAGAAAAAAGAAAAAAAGAGATGAATACAGACCAAAACATTCCGTTTACATGCTCAACAGTAAAAAGGTTTTCCTCTTAAGTACATTCTGTCTACTGTTCTAAACTTCTGAAGGTAATGTTGGACTTACATACTATGTCAAGGTGCTGTTGTCAAAGCTTTGCTGTTTATTTTTTTATCCCCACCAGAGGACAAAATATATAAGAGTATATAAAGTTTATTCATTAACATATGTTTCTGGATTAATATAATTCATTTTGTATGTTGTGAAGTTGTTTGCAATATTAAATTGAAATATTTGAAGAAATAAAAATGATTATAGGCAACTGAAAAACAAAACCAATGTCAATAAAGTTTTAACCCTGCATTTCTAGGTATCATAAACATTAGACAGAAGGACACACATGCACATACACTCAGCTGGTTTCATTCATTCAGTTTAGCTCAGTGACATTAAAAGCTGCGTTTTGGTAAATCGGCCAACAAGAGGCCTTCGTTAAACTTAACTTTGATCTCCTCTGACGCTGTGCCACAGATACTACACACAAGGTTTCCTTAATGGGGGTAAGATTAGGATGCTTCTAAGGGTCCTGGTCAAACTGGGGCGCAACAAAGCCCAACCTTTCCTGTAGGCCCAGACATCCTAGTGGCATCTATACTCTAAGAAGTTGTACATTTTTATTATGGCTCTATAGTTTACAAAAGAAAGAGCATCCTTACCTGAATTATTCTCAATAAATACACACAGAATACGGTGGGAGACAAGAGAAAATGGAGGAACAGCACGCTCTTTTGGCCTATGTGAAGAAGTTCTGAGGCTGATTCCACTTGACAGATCCTTTCATTTGCTTGTCACTTTTAACTGCACCTATCTACAATCAAACTGGTTAGTCTACCAGCTGCCAGGCTCCCAAGTGCATCTAACAGTCAAAAGTAACAGTCTGAGAAGAGCATGAAGCATCATCCGTGACCACCAAGGTGGATGGACCACTTCAGGTAAATTCATATTTTATTATTCAATAATGGCATCTCTGACAAATATGCCATCATAACATCACAACACTAATCAATCTCTTTCTAACGAGTCTCTACAACTGCAAGAACTCTCTAACCCATTATAAACTTCAGAACTCGTTCTTAAAAGGACACCAGACAAGAGCACCAGAGAGACATTTCTTGTCTCAGTCGTCGAAATTACTCTGGGGGACTCCTTCAGTCTTATTAAGGAAAACCAAATAAAAATGATTTACTAGAAAGTTGTCAATGTCATATGAGATACAATTTCATACGAACATTTTCTTACCAGTGTGCGAGTCTGAATCATATAGAACAGTAACTGATATGCGTATATGGTGCCTATTTAAATGTGTGCTGTACCATGATGGTACCATGATGGGGTAGTGACAATGTTCCCTACCAGGCACCATCAGCACCATCAGCATCATCACACCAATACGCTACTTAAGGATGAATCTCTACTACGCATGCGCGTTGCGCAACATTCAAAGAATCCTCAGTGCTGTTAGCTTAGCTAAGTCCAGCAGCCATCGACCTCCTATCGTTTGCCATCTGTTTTGATTAAGTTTCGCTAGTAAACATATAAATTCAGTGCAGTGAAGATTCAGAATGGCATCGTTGGGAGAACCTGTACGACTGGAAAGAGGTGATATAACCAAGACACTTAACGCAACGTTTCTATGAATTGTCTATAAAGACAAACGGCTAGCTAGCTAGCTGGTTAGCATGTTGCTAAATATTTAAATTGAAGTCAGTTCACGATCAACAGAAAACACGGTTCTTGCTCCAGTAATATTGAGCATAATGAGTGTTATATCCTCATATATCTGCAGTGTTGTGGCTATTCTATATATCTAATATATCCTCCTAACTTGGTCGTAGTAATAGTAGCTGGCTAGATAATCCTCAAAGAGAACTTTCTGGTTACTGTGTGAGGTTGGAGGTTAGTCTGTCTCACCTTGTTCTAAAGACCAGACTAAGTTAAGTACCTTAAAGTACCTGCTGAGCTGGTTCGAGCTGACACTGAGCTGATCTGGGATCTATTATTATTATTATAGTTTTATATTCTTGCTGATATTATGGCCAGTATAGTTTGTGTTGTCACATCCTCTGTCAGATGTGTTGGAAGTGTCAGAAAAAATAGCAGGCATCATTGCCTCTAGCAGTTCTACCACATCATCAACTCTGGTTTGATCACATTTCTGACAGTGGTAAGGAGTCTGGTTATATAATGAATATATGTTGTTCACAGATATTTCCCGTGCCATTGAGCTTCTTGACAAGCTCCAGAGGACAGGTGAGGTGCCTCCTCAGAAGCTGCAGGCGCTGCAGAGAGTGCTGCAAAGCGAGTTCTGCAACGCTGTCAGAGAGGTGAGTTCATTCAGCCGGGCTAAAAGCAGCCGACCAGAGAAGGGGTGCCTGATGGAGTTGATGGTTGTGTGCATGGCCCCATTTATCAACGTGAAACCCATACTGTTCTGTGTGCACTTACGTTGAATGAGTGCTTTAAAGTCTACAGAGATCTATTAGAACCTTCCTGTCTAAATGTACTAGTTTTCTTAAGTAGGGGTGAGTGCACTATGCATTTATAAACCATGTGTAAACTCATTAGTATGAACTTATGCAGTATGATCTATGGAAGTAAATAGGGAAGTGGAATAGTGCAATGGCCGGATATTTAGGTTAACAAATTGACTAGTGGAACATGCAACAATGCAGGGTAATAAATAAATATGTCTTTATATGTATAATATAATGTAAGGAAAAGCTATAAGCCCTGTGTATGGCCTCACATGTTCAAACATGTACAGTATATTTCGTTCTTGTATGAATGTTGACATTACAAGCCTTGATGTATCCTCAGGTGTATGAACATGTATATGAGACGGTGGACATTAACAGCAGTCCTGAGGTGCGGGCCAACGCCACAGCAAAGGTACAGCTACACTAATCAACACTTGACTCACTAACCCCACAAGGATACACTACTTAGCAACATTACCATTAATATTATTATTTTGTTCACTTGCTTTGCAGGCCACGGTTGCTGCTTTTGCAGCCAGTGAGGGTCATTCCCACCCTCGCGTGGTGGAGCTTCCCAAAACAGAGGAGGGTCTGGGCTTCAACATCATGGGAGGGAAGGAGCAGAACTCACCCATCTACATCTCCCGCATCATCCCTGGGGGCATCGCAGATCGCCACGGAGGCCTGAAGAGAGGAGACCAGCTCCTTTCTGTCAATGGAGTGGTACGTGGAGCCAATATTCACAATAAACATGTGCACATACACAAATGCGAAAACAGTATGTTAATTTATTAGGACATTTGCACTGAACACCTCAACCTTTTAAGATCAAGTTTTATATTCCTTTAACCCTTCTAACTTTGTCTCTAACTCTACCTGTATCTCTCTGTCCCTATCGGTCTCCCTCCCTTCAGAGTGTGGAGGGGGAGCACCATGAGAAAGCTGTGGAGCTCCTCAAGGCAGCCCAGGGAACAGTCAAGCTGGTGGTGAGGTACACCCCCAAAGTCCTGGAAGAAATGGAATCCCGTTTTGAGAAAATGAGGTCTGCAAAGCGCCGGCAACAGAACAGCTACCCCCAGTAGTGTTGACTCGCCATCGACACGTCATTCCCACACTCTCTTTGGCCGTCTAGCTCACTCCCTCATTCACTTTTTTTTTTTTTTTCTAAAACGTAGCGTGCATATTAAAGTTTAGTTTGTAGCCGATTGTATTATAATTCTCTACCATCGTTCTACATGTTCAATACCCCTCCCAGACACTACACCGTCCTCCCAAATGACAAAAGGCCACTATTACTAGACTCATCATGTTAATGGTCCCTAAATGTAGTTTGTCATTCACACTTTAAATGTGCTTTAAGTTTTGGACTGACATTTTGGATGCAGTTTGACGATCTTTACAAACAACTGTAGAATTTATTTTAATAAGTGCCTCAGGGCAACACTAATGTATCTGATAATGACTTTGTACTGTACTTTAAATGGCGCTTGTTTTTCACAAAACAAAGGTAAATGATTGAACACAAGTTGACAGATTTACCATGCTTTCACTCTTTATTATTACATGATCAAAACACGGGAATCACAATAAAGTGTAAATCTATATTTTATAGGAGCAGCTATGTAGGGTAAATTGCATCCGCACATTCGAGTGAGGATCAAGATTGTGTCATGTTTCAGCATTTGAACTCATTTGTGTACTTACCCACTTACTGAAATAACATCTGAATGTGAAGTAAATCTGTCTTCTTTGCACATATTTGTGGATTGTATCTTCTAACTAGAATTTGGACATGATAATACATTGGTGTTCCATGTCTTCATTCTTTTGTTATTTTTGTTGTAAAAGGAACAATGTCAGTTTGACTGTTTTCCATCATTTTCAATACACACTAATTTGGTCACGATCCACCCACAATTTTGACTGTGTAAACTGGTTAATATATCGCCTATAAAGACGACCAAAAAACGGATATATTCCTTTAGCTAATGAAGAACCTTCTTAATTTATTTTTCCACATTTGTTTCCTCCCCTATGTCTTACAAGCTTAGAAAAGACTTTGCTGTCTCATAAAATATTCAACCTCCAACTTTTACCACCCATAAATGATTGAATACCTTCAAATACGTAGGTGTTCAGGGGCAAGCAGAAATCTTGCATGACCACAGTGTGAGCACATCAAATTTAGATAACCTTTTCCTCTTATGCTGGATGTGTAGCATTCCGAGACCTAAGGCAATCCTGGCATTTGAATATTTCACAAGAGCAATAAGTAAAACCTTTTTGAGGCAGGGTATTTCATTAAGAGCGCCATCTTGGATTTAGAACCACAGACAGCCCTTTTGTTAGTCCTTATTGTTGTGTGTCTTTTCACTGTTTGCATTCTGGCGTTCAATTGTTTACAACTGGTTTGCAGATCAGTTTATGTGTGTAATATAGATATTAATGTATAAGTTAGCAATGATGATTACAAAACAACACATTGTATAGATGCCAAAATAACTGGTACTCTATAGTTGTTATGCATGCAATGATAATATTCAGTGGTTTTTATCAGCCACATGTTTGGATGATGCTCAGGATTAAAACATTTTATGGTGGATAAGACCCATAAGGGATATGTGCCATTCTGGGGGTAAAACTCATATAGAAGGTTATTGTTTTCGATTATGTTTATATTGTATGTGTCTGGTTGCCCATCATTAATGATTGTATCATCAAATCCAAATTGTGAAATTGTATTTGAAAAGTTTGAATTTGAATTGATTTCAAGAAAAACACTTTTCCAGAATAGAAAGGCAGTCCTAAATTGAATTTCTAACTGACTAGAGTCAGGCAGGTCAGGATATTTTATATCAGTGATTTCACAAATAAAGAAAAAACTCAATTTATTTAGCTTTGTAAAACAATCGACATACGATAAAGGCCGGAAGTCTTTCATATTTTTGGAAAAGGGTCAAAAGAATATTTTTCTAAATTTTTTCTTTTGATATTTTCACCTTTTTTACACGTGATTTTGATGAACATTTTCCAGAAATGATTTATACTCTTTCTTTGATTGCGTTCTGTCAATGTTTCGAGTAAGAAGACAAAACTCGCAACGTTTATGAAAACTATTTGATAACACTGAGTACTGTTTAATTTGGAATGTGATTTGCTTGTGTCACTTGTGTCCTTAGATAATTATATCCAGTTGTGTTAATGTGTCAATCTATTTGGATTTATATAATAATATAAATCATAATTAGATTGTAAACCGGACATAATAAATTATGCTGGAAAAAAATCATTTAAGTGTTTTTGGATTTATTATCATTTGTCTGACAATCGATTTTGTCCACCAATGACTGTGCCGTGTGAACGTAATTCCGTTTCCGGTCTACCCCGTCACTTCCTTTCCGCCTGTGCAATTCTTACCGTCAACACGCGCTTACCTTACCAGCATAAAGTAAGTTGCACTTATAAGTGTTTAAACCGTAAATATCCCATTACGAAAAGCCTAGTGTAACGTCCCAACGTTAAACGCAACTAGGAGTGTGTGTTGATCTCCACCATGTGAAGTTGTTGAGATATGTAGTGACACACGATCGGCAGGTTAGCTTACTGCGCGAGCCTTTCTACCATGTGTGCTAGTCGCGCGCTCTCTGGTGCCTCCGACAGAGCAAGGCCTGAAATCACGGGTGGTTAAACACTTAATGCAGATTTAGTTGAACTAGAATTAAGATGCATAGAGACAAGAGTGGCTTCCTTTTGGCTAACTACTGTAGAACACAGGTAGAAGATAAAAAAAAATCAGACAGTTCTATTGTGGTTCTAACCTGCTAGGTTACATCCGACTAGAAACGGTGTATCACTAGAATCTGTCAGTAGGAATGAGTGAGTCTAAGTCTGAGAAAAGATCAACATTTGAAAAGGATAAGAGGATTGGTTGTGTGTCTTGCAGCAAACTGTCTGCTGTGTTGATTTGAATTGTTGAGAGATTGTGGTTGACCGGTTAGGGAGTCCGGCTAGTAATCAGAAGGTACCCGGTTCGAACTCCGGCTGTACCAACGTGACGTTGTGTCCTTGGGCAAGACACTTCACTCTACTTGCCTCTGGGGGGGAATGTCCCTGTACTTGCTGTGAGTCGCTCTGGATAAGAGCGTCTGATAAAGGACTAAATATAACCTGTCAAATTGTATGACACTTTATCAGTAAGCTGTGTACATGTCCTCTTTTCATTGCAGGATGCGTTACGTTGCTGCTTACCTGCTAGCTGCTCTTGCAGGCAAAGACAGCCCTGCGGCTGCTGACATCAAGAAGATCCTGGAGAGTGTTGGCATCGAGGCTGATGACACACGCATGGAGAAGGTATGGATTGCATGCAGTTCGGCATCTTCTGAACCAACCTCGTTGTCTGGGTCTGTTTTCTGGCTTTTTTTCCTGTTTTGTGCTGCACCTGAGGACCTTTTATAAGAGTTGGAGGTACACATCTTTGTATTCAAAGCACCTTCTAACCCCATACTTGCATCTTAAGATGGACATACCATCCCTGTATGTTCATTTATGTCAGCTGGCACTCCAGTCTTTAAGGTTCCTCCTAAACACACATCCCAGCAAAAAAAGAGGAAAATATATATTTTTTTGTTATTCACACATAAATCCCTTCTTATAAAGTGCATAACCTACTGGTACATTTATTTCCCTGTCAGGTAATCTCTGAGCTTAGTGGCAAGAATGTGGATGAGGTGATTGCCCAAGGTGAGCTTTTCTGTGATAATGTTGTATTTCCTAGGAGAATGTTGATGGTTACCATTTTGTTCAGATGTGCTCATTATAGAGGATTTGGTTTAACCAAAAAAACGAATATGTTGCTATTTATCCCTTGTGTTCTCTGCCAGGCTATGGTAAGCTGGCCAGCATGCCAGCAGGTGGCGCTGTTGCAGTGGCCAGTTCAGCATCTGTCGGTGGTTCTGGAGGAGCTGCTGCCCCAGCTGCAGGTAAGCATCTGACCCTTGAACTTCAGTCCTGTCATCCTTACACATGAAGACATATTATCTGCAGTTTTTGACAGATGATTCATTTGTATGTATCAGATCATATTCTGATTACTAGGACATGGACAACTAGGTTTGTTTGGCATAGCAAAGATTGTACTCTTGTCTTATCACTTGTTGTATCTTCACAGTCGAGGAGAAGGAAGAGAAGAAGGATGAATCAGAAGAGTCTGATGATGACATGGGATTCGGCCTGTTTGACTAAACTCATTCCGGACCAAATAAATAAACTGTTCATAGAAAAATTACATATCGCTTTCAGCCTCTTCTATGGGTTTGCTTCAAGTGTGAAACAAATTATGGACTTAATATAATTGATATTCCATATGAACACAAATTTATATCATACTGAAATACTAGAATAATACTGTCATCAAGGCCTTTCTCCAATCCAAACCAACGTTTCCACGTAGATGTAGATATCTTAGAAGAAAATGTAGCCTAAATTAATACACATGTTGGTGCTCAGCTTGTATTATAAAGTGTAAATCACTAAAATGGTCACTAATTTGTTTATATACATGTAGCCAACACTTTGTATATAGTAAAACATTCTAATATCAACAGCTTTTATTCAATGGCTGGGATTCAAACTCGTAACTTTGTGATTTCTAACCTGATTCCCTCACTGCTCAGCCACTTGACTCCCTTGTGTTACTGTTTTAACTTAGTCTACGAATTAGGTTTTACGTGAATCACCAAATTTCTGCTATTTTACTTTACTGTCATGCACATTCAATATAAAAAATGGACTTCACACACTTTTATTGAGAACCTCGTGATTTAAATAGACTTAGTCCTCACAGTAAAAAAATAAACTTAACAATGGCTTACCAATAAGTTTTGAGGCCTATAGATTAAACATATTCGCAGTTTAAAATGTTTGGTTCATTGTTGAAGTACCTTCTGGTAGAGGGTTATAGGGTCAACTGTATTTCAAATATGTAAAAACACGCGTCATCCATTGAACAGACAGTGAGAGAAGGCGGTGAACCCAGACAGTTGTTATCTTAACGTACCCCTGTTTATAGTATTATACAGTTCTGCTGTGTGCAATTAGATGGTGTACCGTGTGTTAAAGCACGTTGAGTATTGCTGATGATGGATGTTTTCCTCTAAAGTCGGCCTTTTATCCTTTCAGTCTGTTAGACTGTAAATGAGAGACTTTTACAGCACGTTGAATTTAAAACGACTTAAATGGCACATGCATCTTACTGGTAAATAGATGTCACGTGAAGGTGAAGTTCATCCACGCAAGCAATAACTACCCGCTACTTAACTGTCCTATAGCTGTCACTTGGTGAAGCCTCACTGCAAACTCATTGCATTTCAATGTGGTCGTTATGACTATTCAGCTATGGACTGTGTGTGGACTGTGTGTGGGATACATGGTTCACTAACCCAAGGGTCTGAAGTAGTAGTAGACCAGCTTAACTGTAATACTGCTGATCTGAGATCACTCAGGCAGTTAAATTCATTCATTTTAGCATTTGTAGAAGAAAATCATGTCAGATTCCCAAGCAGCTAAGTGAATCATATTTTTATTAAACCTAGAAGGGCATGTCGGTACGATACTGGTTAATTATTCAGTAACATACAATGCGTCACCTGTAGACGTACTATTATATAGAATAAATGTACGAACCTAATGCAAATAAACAAACCAGTTGGGAATGGGCGTGCGTGTGATATACACTTACCACTTTCAGCTATATCTTTAATGTGCAGAATCATGAACTCTAAAAACACTGTACATCTGATCACTATATTACTGCATAATTGTTCCAGCTTATCAAGTTAATTTGTAATTTAGTTCAAGGTCTTCAGGAATCAGTGTTTGTTTTTCTTGAAACAAGTTTCTTCATGGGTTAAAATATGTGTGAATGTGATGATTTCATTGGCTTGAAGCTCTGCGCAGGCACCGCCCTCCTCGTTGGATTTAATGACGTCATAACGTAGAGACGTACTTGAACCTCTGCGCAGCCGCAGCAGCTCACTCTGATCCTGAGACGGTGAAGGTTACCTGCTTCAACAGTGTTTGGACGGCAACCTTTCCACTGTCTTTAACAAATAACTACTCGATTACTCTTATCTACTGAACTATCTATTACCCCCCAAAAATTTTAAGTTTAAACTGACGTTTCTCTGAAATTCACCGCGGTAGCTAAGACACATTTATTTAACTGGACACGCGACGACAGTAGACGTTATATTCGAAGCTGAGCAGCTAGAAGAAACCTCGAAGAAACCAAATAAATTGTTAAATTCAAGAATCAACCAAGGTAAGAATGATTAAACTGGAGGCACAATGTGAAGCACTGCAGCTAAGATATCAGCTAATGTCCTTGTGTTCTTGGCAGCTATGTGGTCTGGCTTGTTTTGGCCAGGTGCGCCACATCATGGCCTAGTTACATTTATTCTTTTTTTTTTCTTTTTTCTTTTTTACATTAATTCATGTTATTCGTCGAATATAAGGTCTATACTGTGGCAGCTTAATGCATTTTTTAAAGTACTTATAAAAAGTGTATCCGTGATTTGCTTTGATGGCATGGCGAAGTAAGAATATTATTTTTGTTATTATTGCGATGTATTCTTTCTGTATGCTGTACGCAGTTAACTACACTATCAGGTACTGTTGTGAAACCCATTTGCTAATTGATATATAACAGTTTTTGTTTTTTACTTAATAGTACTATAAAGCCGTTCTCCATTTCTGACCGTCTTTCTCTCATCAACAGAACCATGACTTCCCAAGTGAGACAGAACTTCCACCAGGATTGCGAGGCAGCTATCAACCGCCAGATCAACCTGGAGCTGTATGCCTCCTACGTCTACCTGTCCATGGTAAGGTGAAAGGGAGGAAGAGCAGGTATTAAAATGACTCGCTTTCATTCACTGGGGGTCAGATAGCTCAACGGTTAAAGCGTTGGCCTCATGATCGGAAGGTTGTGAGATTGAGCTGTGGCTATATGACGTTGTGTCCTTGGGCAAGGCACTTCACCCTACTTGCCTCAGGGAGAATGTCCCTGTACTTTCTGTAAGTCGCTTTGGATAAAAGCGTCTGCTAAATGAATACATGTAAAATGTAAATGTAGTTGGTTTGCCAGTATTATGGGCACAGGACTGCAGGTTGTTTGACAGGATGAGTATGTATTTAGGGGAAGATGGGTGATCATTAACTTTATAGGACTTCGAACTCAAATTCCTTGAGCGATAGTGGCAGCCCAGGTCAGGCCCTTGGCTGCCTCTAATTGTCACTGACCAATCTAAACTTTATTACATTTAGTCATTTAGAACATGCTCTTACCCAGAGGGACTTGCATCACGTACAGGGTCATCCCCCCATGAGGCAAGTAGGATGAAGTGCCTTGCCCAAGGTCACAACGTCATGTTGACACAGCCAGGGTTTGAACTGATTACCAGCCCAACTGCCCAACCTACTGCACCACATGACTGCCTCATCATCCCCCCCCCCTCCCCTCCCCTCACATAACCAATCATCTACTTCACCTCTTGCGTCTCAGGCATATTACTTCGACCGTGATGACCAGGCCTTGCACAACTTTGCCAAGTTTTTCCGGAACCAGTCCCACGAAGAGCGTGAGCATGCTGAGAAACTGATGAAGCTGCAGAACCAGAGGGGAGGGAGGATCTTCCTGCAGGACATCAGGGTGAGTCTCACCCTGGCGTTAACACCTTCAACGGCAGGGTGTGGTGGGGAGATGTGATAGGCTGATCTGGGGAGAGCAGCATTAAAAAGTGGGGCGATACAGAGGGTGTGAGGGATGGGCCTGCTTATCTTCCACAGACACAGTAGTCAGCCTAGTGTAAGAGTCAGGAGAATCTGGAACAGAATTTACTGACACGATTTAAGTTAAAAAATCAAATAAAAATAATGTTACTATGTCTTATGGATTTTTGTGAGTGTGTTTAACTGAACTGTGTGGTTCCATTGTAGAAGCCAGAGCGCGATGAGTGGGGCAGTGGTGTGGAGGCTCTGGACTGTGCCCTGCAACTGGAGAAGAACGTCAACCAATCACTCCTGGATCTGCACAAGGTCTCCTCAGATCATAACGACCCACACGTGAGTGCCCCCCCAGACACACACACACACACACCAAATACAGTTGCATTACAACTAATGTAGCTTTACGCAAGTTAAGCAGTATCCTATTGGACTTGAACACCTATGACCCTCCACCTGTCCTTTTTCAGATGTGTGACTTCATTGAGACTCACTACCTGGAGGAGCAGGTGAAGTCCATCAAGGAGCTGGGTGACTGGGTGACCAACCTGCGCCGCATGGGTGCTCCCCAGAACGGCATGGCTGAATACCTGTTCGACAAACACACTCTGGGCAAGGAGAGCAGCTAGATCCTCCATCTTTGATCCATCCTGTGTTCACGCTAAATATCTGCTAGCTTTGAATATAAATCCTAGACACTGCTTTGTTTTCACTGTGTAGTTGAGGACTTGTCGATTGGTCAGTAAAATCCATTGCATTAGGCAACATTCTGCACTACTTTGATATTATCTGCGTAACTTAAAAGCTATCACTCTGTCCTGTAAGCCATTTCTGCCCATGCTTTCAGTCATGACTGTGTCCTGAAACCCTGTTTGCTGTTTTTCCACAACAACAGCCCTACTTTAACCAAATAAACAGAACTTGGATTCCAACTGGTCTGTATGCTGGTGTCTGTGTTTTAAAGGTAAAGCTGGCTAGATTGTACTGTAACACACACCGTTTTGTAAAGACCTTCACCCAAACAAGTGCTTCAATATTTAACATGTTTCATGCTCTTTGCTTGTTATTGCAGGAGCATTAGTAGTGGTAGTAATGGGTGTGCTCACTTATATATGAAGTTTTTTTTTTGCAAGCCTTATTTTGAGGGTATGTCATAGATATCATAAATTATATTGGGGGGAGGGGGGTGACACAATGAACTCCAGTCTGAAAATACAGCAGCTGTGAACATTTTACTTTCGTTTTACTAGAAAAAAGCAGATGGAACATGTCAGTTTCAGTTTGAAACAAGGGAAAGTCCCATTCTGGTTTTTCCATCACTTTCTGAATTCTTAAACATCCCAACAGGAACATGAAAAGCATCTTTTTGTGTTGGAATGTATAAAATAATAGATCTTTTTGATTGTTTATGCTTCCAGCTGGCTTGATGTAGGCTTGATTTGAACGTTCCATAAAAAATGTAATTCAGTGTGAATGTGTATTATTTTTTAGGGTTAAGGCTAGTGGACAAAAATGTGGTATCCCAGAGCTATGGGTCTGGATCATGTGATCAGATCAGGTGGTTGTTTCACCAGGTCAGAGATAACTTCATGGTTCAGTAATCTTCCAGATGAGGAACATCAGACAGCACTGCCTCCAAAGTAGCACTGCCTCCAGAGCAGCACTGCCTCCAAAGTAGCACTGCCTCCAGAGCAGCACTGCCTCCAAAGTAGCACTGCCTCCAGAGCAGCACAGCCTCCAGAGCAGCACTGCCTCCAGAGCAGCACTGCCTCCAGAGCAGCACTGTCTCCAGAGCAGCACTGCCTCCAGAGCAGCACTGCCTCCAAAGTAGCACTGCCTCCAGAGCAGCACTGTCTCCAGAGCAGCACTGCCTCCAAAGTAGCACTGCCTCCAGAGCAGCAGTGTCTCCAGAGCAGCACTGCCTCCAGATCAGCACTGCCTCCAGAGCAGCACTGTCTCCAGAGCAGCACTGCCTCCAGAGCAGCACTGCCTCCAGAGCAGCACAGCCTCCAGAGCAGCACTGCCTCCAGAGCAGCACTGCCTCCAGAGCAGCACTGCCTCCAGGAGTTTGAACATGTCAAGTGGCCAAGTTTCAGTTTGAGACGGTGGAAAGTCCCATTCTGGTTTTTCATCACTTTCTAAATCCAGTTGTTTTTGACTCATCCAAGCCAAGGAGACTGGACCTGGAGATTCCCATATCTAGGACGTCCCACTGTGGAGAGGTTTATAAGGAGCACCTGCACAGCCACACAGGCACAGCACTGTTTCACAGCATCATCTGACACTTCACAGAACTGAAGCTCTAAGGTACGTCACTATTAGTCCAGTGGGAAATAATATTAGCAAATACTGTGCTACTATAATATTTGATTGGGGGTTGAATTAGTCCACTTCATAGAATTAAATCATCAGACCAGTTTTAACATGGAGATTGAGATCCATTTAAAATGCCTTTGATGCGTAAAAGTTTGTTCTGTATTTGATTTTGATATGGATTGTAATTGTGTCAATATATACATGCTTTCTTTCTGGCTAAGAATAATCTACTGGTCTGTCGATCATCATCAGTAATCTAATATGATCTATATCATAGATCTATATTTTTCCTTTTCGTAGTTACCTACAAAATGAAGCTGCCTCTGGTGGGACTGCTCCTGCTGTTTCTGGTGGGGGCCCATGCCCAATGGGACTTCATTCGAGAAGCAATTGATGGTGACTGGAAACCTAAAGTATAGATTCAATGTTACATTTCAAATCCTCTGACAGGCTATAGATTACATGATGTAAAGAACTGCTCTGGTCTAGTGTGTCTTAGTGACATTAATATAAATAACCCAAAAGATTGCTTCATGGGATGTCATAATATCTGATCACAATAGTTTCACCGCTCATTTTGGAAGAAAAATGTATCTAACATATTAATTCAACTTCCTGTGGCAAGCGACTGAAATCTTTTCCAAATGGGAGTAATCTCGCCAAAGTGTAGATCTCAACCACTCTGTTTCCATCACTGTCAGGTGCCAAGGACATGAAACGAGCTTATGATGACTTGAAAGAGGCCAACTTTAAGAACTCAGACAAGTACTTCCACGCCCGGGGGAACCAGGAAGCTGCACAGAGAGGACCTGGAGGCAGATTTGCAGCTACTGTCATCAGGTGAGTTGGAATGTTTGCAGTCAGGCCCCAAGTTCAAGAAAAAACACTTAGCAAGTATTCTGCACACCCCCTGGTGTAGACAGTGGTTAAGGCTATCACTATTCTTTCACGGTCTCAGTAATTTACGGGAGATGATGCCTCGCCAAAGCAGTGGGGCTAATCGCCAGGACTCCCTAGCTGACCAGGAAGCCAATCGCTGGGGCCGTGATGGAGGTGACCTATCCCGCTACCGACCTAAAGGACTCCCTGACAAGTACTGAAGCAGGCAGGACCAAGGTGGAACATCAACACCCATGGTTAGCCGCTGTCAGTGGTCTGCTGAGCAGCTCAGCTCAGGTAGCTGAGGCTGAACACAGCGTTAAGAATGATGCATGATCTCTTTTGATAGTTTACGCTTCCAGCTGGCCTCTATGCTTTTCCTTACACAATATGTAGGCTTGATTTGAACGTTCAATAAAAAAATTACTCAGTGTGAATGTGTATTATTTTTGTGGGTTAAGGCTAGTGGATACGAACCAAAAATGTGGTATCCCAGAGCTATGGGTCTGGATCATGTGATCAGATCAGGTGGTTGTTTCACCAGGTCAGAGATAACTTCATGGTTCAGTAACCTTCCAGATGAGGAACATCAGACAGCACTGCCTCCAAAGTAGCACTGCCTCCAGAGCAGCACTGCCTCCAGAGCAGCACTGCCTCCAGAGCAGCACTGCCTCCAAAGTAGCACTGCCTCCAGAGCAGCACTGCCTCCAGAGCAGCACTGCCTCCAGAGTAGCACTGTCTCCAGAGCAGCACTGCCTCCAAAGTAGCACTGCCTCCAGAGCAGCACTGCCTCCAGAGGGGGAACCCTCAGTCCTCTGGTCCAGAATGTTCTGTCAGGGGCCTCAAGATGGGGCCCTTAACCCTGAACCCTCACCTGGCTGAAACTGAAACCAGACACATTTTAAATAGTACCATGTGTCACTGGTTCCTCAAAATCATTCCTACATCAACATGTAATCAGTTATTTTGAAGAAACTTTCTTATTGTATTTTTATGAGAAGAGTTCATAAACTAATACCATTATCCAGGAGGCAGTTACAACCAATAAAGCCACAAGTTGTTTTTTTTTTTTTTTAAGAGAAAATAATTTATTTTTGGAACACAACCATATTTTTCAAAACTATTACATAATATGCACACCACTGGTTTAAGAAAAATGTCAGTGCACCAAAATGACACATAACCGCATTCCCACCCTTTCCATAAACATCTAACATCTCCTTCCACTCAATGGAACGGTAAAGAAAAAGTCAGCTAGGTTAAAGAGGATGTGTACGGCATGGCATGAATTACAGGTCTGAGTATGAAGGACTCCGTATATCTGGGTTTGGAGTGGAATGTTAAAGATGAGCTGAAGACAAAACCTCCACTGGTTGGATAAATGAGGCGTCATCACTGCTATGAACATACTGAGGGTGCAGCTGTGGACAGGAATGTTTCAGATGCCATGAGATGATTCCCAAATATCTTGACATTCAGCATTAAAATACTTTCTATTCATTTGGTTTGAACAAAAGTAGTAATTGAAATTGATTGGTGCCAAACCAATTTTATATATATATATATATATATATAACCAACTATATATATATTTCTTTACAATATTAACAATAATTTGTTTTCTAATGAGGACATTTCAATTTTTCTCCACCCAGCAGTTGGTGATATGACGGCATAACATTCATGACCAATCACACTCCCGACACAAGAAAACAATAATAATAAAATTCCAAAAGTCACAATAATGATACAATACCAAAAAGCAAGTTACCAAACATAAAAACATGTGCATTCTGGATGCTTATTGGGACACATCCAAACCCATTAATGTGTCTGTGTTAAGTTAGGGGAGGAGAAGTGTATAATGTATAATGGTGTATAATGATCTGTAGGAGAGCGTGGAGGTGAAACTGCTGTTTCAATGATCAGCAAAATATATCTGATACTGTCTACTGGGTCTTCACTAAGACATTATCCAATCCTCTCGCTGAAGGATAAACTGTTGAAAATAGCTTGGCTATTGAGACCTTGTCAAGTCTGACAGTTACATCCAGCCAGCAGATGGCATCATTGCTTAGAGGTTAGTATAACTTGAGCCCACAGGCCACTACTGAAGCTGGACATGTTGATTGGCTCCTCCAATCCAGTAACACCCATTAAACAGACAGCATTTCTAACAGTCTCACTCACTAGACAGGTGAACTGGATAGATGATGTTCACTTAGGCTAAATCAAGTCAATATAACCACAACTTCTTTTAAGTAAGAGTAGAAATGTAAAAGTAAATCAGGTTAGGACTGGGAGGATCCAGATTTCTCTCTCATTTCTCCACATTATGGAACTCTGGACTTAACTCAAGGTAACTTTGAATGCAACATAATTACTATCATGTAATAATTCAAGAGATAACAAATGGAGACTGGGCTCCTGTACACATTTCTTGAAAATATGTTTTCTTGCATACGTTTCGTTCGAAAGGTCAAACACACAATCTTCTTTAGGACTCGGATCATAACTCTAGCTATCCTACTCGCCACACACCTCACAGCTCAAGTTCACCTCATGGTTTATCTTGTCCCATGTTCACCCGTTCATCAAGAATCCATGCCGGAATTTACAGGAATTCCAGAGATAAGCTATCTTCTTAAGCCGTGTGACCTTGTGTTTTGTTACAGAAGACAAATCAACAATTAAATGATAATTTTGGCAATGCCACCTCTACTGGTCGAGGGTAGAGGGGGTGACAGGGTAGGGGTGACAGGGTAGAGGGGTGACAGGGTAGAGGGGTGACAGGGTAGAGGGGTGACAGGATGGGGGGGACAGGGTAGAGGGGTGACAGGGTAGAGGGGGGGACAGGGTAGAGGGGGTGACAGGGTAGAGGGGCTAAAGGTGAATGTGGATACGGGGGATCATCAGTCATCATAACATCAGAAGTTGACCTCTCTCCCTCCTGTTCATCCTCTATATTCCCTCAGGAAAACCAAGTCAACTTACACTTGATTAACTTTGTACACTCGACAACCACAAACAATGACAAACAAAAATAAGGTTTAAATAAAACTTTTGGCAAACAATGTATAAAGTGCATTGAATTAAAGTCAAAGACCCACTGAGACAGTGAGAATGTCCATGGACTGATGTCTTGGTTACAAACATCCACTCTACTGCTAGAGGTGGAAAACTCAACTGACACACATATAACATGGGGCTGAAGATCTGGAAATTACTCTGGATGTTCCTGCGTAAATAACTGTTCCCTTTACATATAAAGATTGTTGGTGCCCCGCACACACACTCCCCCCTCCCTCCCTCCTACCCCACACACACACATATTTGGGAGACAGAATGAATGTAATCAGATCAACAGAACTGTCACATGTTCACAGCACACAATTGAACTGAGCTGATCTGGTAATACAGTGTGTGAGGAACACACATTGTACAGAGGCTGTATTGGTTAAAGACAGCAACCTAGCTTTTAGCTTTGGCGGTGTTAAAGCATGAGCTCTGTAGATGTGCAGTGATTGGGCTGGAATGCAGCATAGATCTGGTGCAGCACACACACACACGCGCGCGCGCGCACACACACACGCGCGCACACACACACACACACACACAAACGCACACGCACAAACAGGCCTTTCCTGTGCTCTTAGGCTTTAACTTGAAACTACACATCAACAAAGCTGCTCTCCAGCTCTCTGACTCAAACTATGGGAACTTCACCTTCTTTGTCATATTTGGTCAGTGAGTCTGTGTTTCTCCATCGGGGATCTTTGTTGGTCAAGTACACATCGCTCAATCACCTGTGAGTCTTATCAGATCCCGAACAGCAGAAATAAGCTCAAAGGCAGTTAGCTGTTAGTTCCCTTACAGGCCGAGGGGGTGAGTGGGTGTGGTGCAAGGGGTGTCAGAAGAGAGAGAGGGAGAGAGAAACAGAGAGAGAGAGGGGGGGGAGAGAGGGAGAGAAGGAGAGAGACAGTGAGAGAGTGAGAAAGGGGTGAGCAGTTAGTCTTTCTTCTCTGGGCAGGGGCTCTCGCTCAGTAGGCCACTTTGGCACGGTGGTTTCTGCTTCTCCCACTGGCAGATGGCGTTGGCGTAACTCACGATGAGCTTGTCCATCCAGGTGAGGGGCTCGGGGAAGAGGACCGCCCCTTCAAAGAAGCCCAGGTGGCCCCCATGTAGTGTCAGGGAAAATACCACGTTTTCTTTTTTCTCTGAAAGACAAAGAGAGAGGGAAGGAGAAAGAGAGAGTAAGAGAGAGAGGGAGGGAGGGAGGGAGGGAGGGAGAGAGAGAGAGAGAGAGAGAGAGAGAGAGGGAGAGAGAGAGGGAGAGAGAGAGAGAGAGAGGGAGGGAGGGAGGGAGGGAGAGAGAGAGAGAGAGAGAGAGGGAGAGAGGGAGAGAGAGAGAGAGAGGGAGAGAGAGGCACATAGGGCATGTCAGCTACAACAACTCTAAGAATTAGCAAACACTAGGCAACCAGGAAATGGTGTGTGTGTGTGTATGTGTGTGTGTGTGTGGACAGAAAGGGTGTGTGTGTACTGTGGAGTCAAAGAGCCAGCCTCTGCTACCGAAAGATCCGGTGGAGCGAGGTACATTCAGGTAGTCATTTATCTTATTTAGACACCTAGAACACTCAGTCACTGCTTTATCAGGTCATTAATCTGGACTAGATAAAGACAATGATGAGGTTGTGTACATTCATGTATCCCACCCAGACCATCCCAGCCTGCTGTTCTCTCCAGTGGTGGCTAGCTGTAGAAGCAGGCATGATAGCAGGGCCTGGTCTGCTTCTCCGTGCTCTATCTGGGTTAGGGGGGAGGTTAGGGGGAGGGTTAGGGGGGGTTCCACTGGGCTCTACCCATCCTCCCTGACAGGGCTGTGCAGCAGAGAGGCTGGCCTGCTGCCAGCACCCCCTGA